>VNJN01008872.1:0-15621 GCA_008042485.1 Drosophila mayri
AGCAGCGACCAATTGGTAGGGCGGGCGAATCGAGGCCTCCAGGTCATCAGGAGGTCAGAGATAGGTCGATCGAGTGAGAAGAGAGGATCCATTTTATTTGTTTACCCTTATCTGCAGATGTGTGTCTCTCTAATCCGGTTGTAGCTTAATGCACGCAAATTATCGAATTTAAAATTATGTATAGGCAAGCCGAGTCCTGGCAAGAACATCATCCCCGTGGCCGACGAGCCGAAGCCGGACGAATGCATTGCGTGCGCTCAGGACTCGAGGCGACATCTGGCCTGATTTTATAGGTGGAAGTGTGGCGAGTCGTTACAATCTCTGAAAAATTGTCCATCCTTCTCCGTTTTGTGTTCGCCATATTCCTCGCCGTTTTCGGTCTCCCAGTTATCCATTCGCTTGCCAACGGTCGAGGCATATGTGCATTCATACACATACACATGACAATTGTGCTCACATATTTTTTGGTGTAATTAATCCGCAAAAGATTCGCAAGTGAACAGTGGCATTGTGCGGTGAATCAAAGAAGGCATAATTAATATTGGCCAGCCGGTGTGCATTAGTTCCGGAAAGTTCCAAATTCGCCGAACAGTCCGCCGCTGTCGCAATATTTTTTTCCTTTTCAATCAGTGTCATTTTTTCACCGCCTAACTCCTCTGGTCCCCCAGTTACATATATACATATATACAGTCCACTTATGACCGCTCCGCTGTGAATGCATGCCCGTACATCCATATAAATATTCCAATATTTTTTGCTTTCGATGTCAGGAATTAACATATACATATACATATATATATCTCCGTATTAAATAAATGCTCATATATATTCCGATATATTTTCTGCCTCCGATTTCTGAAATAAATAAAACTAACAATAAACTCACGAATCGAAAAGTTCACTTAAAATCCGTGTTCCAAAAAAAATTTAACTCACCCGCCGCAGCGCAGTGGGGTTTTTTTTGTGTGCTGCTGTTTTATATTTTTTTCCTTTGGTGACTTACGCACTGCTCTGCCGTAGGCGTAGAGAATTTTTCCCGCTCCAACCACAACAAGCGCAGAGGTTTTTTTAATTCCATTCGTCCGGCTAAGTGAATTTAAAACAAGTGGAGCAAACACCACAAAATATTTAATTATTAATTTTTTCGGTCGGGAAGCAGCCAAGTTCTTATTCCACTTTTCCGGCCACATAACAATTGAATTCGAAAATTATTAATTATTTAATTATTAGTTCTCCGGTCGAACAGCAGCCGTGGTTTCAATTCCACCTTGCCGGCTCCAGAATAATTAAATCCGACAACGATTAGTCAGAAAAGAAGGTTTATTATTATTAGATATTTATTTATTTATTTTTTTGTTTGTGTAAAATTCAAGCCAAGGTCCATTCCACCGTTCTGGCTCCGCAACATTGGATTTTGAAAATATTTGAGGATTCAATTTTATCGACTATACATATAGACAATTAATTATATTTTGCGAAAACCACAAATTTAGCTATTCGAAAGGCCCTCTAAATCCGAATCAGTCAAGGATACAATATATACATACGTGTCACATATTTCTATACATATAATTTTACACATATTGATTGTCATCCACTCTTTTTTCTGAACGAGCACGAATTTTCCGATACCTTTTCATTTTCCGTTTCTCCAATACTGTGTCTACTATGCATCTGGCACCATCCGCCTGCAATCACATCAAACAGTTTTTCCTTGTGGTTTTTTTTTTGGGTTCTTGTCGTTTCTTGTTCCTCCACATACGGATAGTGCCGCATACGACTGTCCGTTCGACGCCTGCGCCGAGTTGCCAACTAGTTCCTTGTGAGCGCATTTCAGCCGCGATCTCGACGTTCTCAGCACATTAGTGTGACCGGTCACCGCTTCGTACGAGGCACTTATTGCGCAAGTCAGTCGAAAAGCGCTGACCAGCGAGTTTGGTTCTGAGAATGCTCACGGGAGACGATCCCAGCTATCCGTGTGGACAAATCTCAATCTGCATCTCCGTGGCCGTCTTTTTTAAAGCCTAAGGCAACCAGTGCCATTCCAAGGGCAAAGAACGACGAATCCGTCGATAAAAGCCCCGGCTCTTCACAAAGACAGATTCGCTCCGTGGCAAAAATGGCCCAAAGTGCGGTCGAAGTGCGCTGAAAAAGTTCATCGCCACAACAGATCGGATCAGTCAATTTGAGGCCAACATAAATACTCCGGGCGCCCAAGAAACGGAATGCTCCCAGTACATGTTAGAAGTCCATCGGGACCAAATTCGGGCCCTATGGGAGAAAGTAGAACAGACCTACGAGAGCTGCTCCGCCTTGCTAGCTATATCCGAAGATAATACGGCCACCTCGAGTGCTGGAATCAAAGTACAGCTACTGTTACTCCGTCTATTCGAGGTGTACTGCCCAGCTTCGGCAAAAAATTGCCTCTCAGTCCACTCAGGCTTCCGCAAATGTTCTCACGCCCCTGTCGACAGGTTGCCGGTTACCGCCAGTGGATTCTGAGGTCTTTGCGGGTGATTATCTGATTACCACTTTCAGAGACTTGTTCACGGCCATTTACATCCAGAACTCGCGGCTCACCCCGGTAGAAAAGTTGTTCCACTTGCTATCCAAAATAAGTGGTGACGCACACGCCATTGTGTCTAAGGCTCCGCTTACCCATGAGGGGTTTGAAGCGGCGTGGCAAAGCCTCACTGACCGCTTTGAGAACCGGCAGATATTGGTCAACAGCCAGTTGAAAATCCTTTTCAACATCCAGGCTGTTCCTCAAGAGCACGGCGTCACGCTGAAGGGGCTCCAGGCCACTATTCAGATTTGTTTGACAGCTCTAGAGATGTCCTCTATCAATGTGTGACGCGTGCCGCACACAAAAAAGAAAATGTAAATAAAGAGAAGTCAATGAAGAAAATGTAAATAAAGAAAATCAATGAAGGAAAATAAATAAAGAAAATCAATGAAGAAAAATGAAAAGAAAGAAATAGATAAGAACAAAATAAATAAAAAAGGAAATTTGAATTCGAATTAAAAGCGCGCGCGCGCCGAGGAAGGGCCACACTAGGATGGCAGGGTTGCACGGGGAAAGAAGAGGAAGCAGCTGATCGCGGCGGGCACACTAGAACCCGCTACGCGCTATATAGGGCGGGCTGCTGGCTGGAGGAAATCACTTAGCAGCCGACAGCGATCGGGAGCGGTAAGTCTCTAGTAGCCCACTCCTAGTAGTCAGCAGCCAAAGTCACTTTTTGATAGGCGACCAGAATCCCAGGATTTGGGTTGCCAATAAATTCTCGAACAACTTGCGAGTCTCGACTTATAATTCGGCCCGCCGAATTCGCTCTCTCTGAGGACTTACGAGTCCGCCCGCCCTCTCGCCGACGGACTTACGAGTCTCGCCGTAGAATTCGGCCCGCCGAATTCCTTCGCTCAGAAGACTTACGAGTCCACCCGCTATTTCTCTCTGCCGCCCGCCGAAGACTTACGAGTCCACCGCGAATTCTCTCTCTGAAGACTTACGAGTCCACCGTTTTCTCTCTCTCGCCAACCGAAGACTTTCGAGTCCACCGCGAATTCTCTCTTGAAGACTTTCAAGTTCATCTCGCTCTCTCTCGCCAACCGAGGACTTCCGAGTCCACCGCGACTTCTCTCCGAAGACTTACGAGTCCACTCTCTCTCTCTCTCTACCGCCAACCGAGGACTTTCGAGACCATCGCGAATCCTCTCTTGAAGACTTACGAGTTCATCCATCTCTCTCTCTCTCTCGCCACCGAGGACTTCCGAGTCCACCGCGACTACTCTCGGGGAAGACTTCCGAGTTCCCCACCCTCTCTCTGCTCTTTTCTCCACAGGCTCCCGGGCCCACTACGCGCNCCCAGGCCCACTACGCGCCGAGCGGACCGATCGGGCATCCCGAAGCCCCGTCGACGTGCCCAATCACCCGGACGGACCTGTCGGCGTCCCGAGACAACTCCGTAACCCGAACTAACCGGCGGGGCATCCCGAGGCCTAGACGACCAGGTGGCAGCCAACCCGAGATCCAAATCGACACCTCTGTAACCCAAATATTGAATAAACTAAGAAACCTACTTAAGTCACCGAATTCTCTCCACTGTTCTTACTGGGAATCGGGAAATATATCTTACAGCTACCACTCGGACTACTAGGCGGACTCTGGCCGTCCCTGAGCTATCCGAAAACTGGGCGGCAGACCGTCACAAATGTTGCGGCTTGGGACTGTCTCATGGTATTTATGATTTCCTCAAAGCTCCCCAAAGTCACACTTTCTATGTGGGAGCAATACGTACATAATAAGGCCGAAATTCCAACATGGAAGGAGTTGGATAACTTCCTGACAGGGCGTCATCGCACTCTGGAGGCCATCGACGATGTCAAGCCTAATGGCTCCAGGCAAGTTCCGCCACGGTCGGTACCCGCCCCCGCTCCAGCTCGGAGGCTCAATTCGTACGAGACTCGAGTGGTTCCGAGCCAGAAGGGTTGCGATCTCTGTTCGAGGGAGAACAATCCCATTCGCTTATATCCGCGCTTCCTGGACATGAATGTAAATGGGCGCTCTGAGTACATCAAAAGGAAGCAGCTATGTCTCAACTGTTTTGCCCGAGGGCACCAGCAGCGGGACTGCCCGAGTGCCCATAGCTGTTTCACATGCCACAGCCGACACCACACCCTCCTGCACGGCGGCAATCCATTCGCTACCGCTCCGAGTCCGCCTACGGCATGAAGGGCTCGACACACAGATTTCCAGAAGCACGACCGGCGCAGGGGACCAGTCGGATGTGCAGGTGTGTTTCGCTTCCGGGTCGGGAGCCGTCGTACTGGACACGGCCCTTATTGACGTGTGCCACTTGGGGTGCAGCTTCCAGGCACGGACGCTTTAAAGAAATGCATTAAGCAGAGAACCTCCTATGAGCTCGGAGCAGCAGCAACGGCTGCTCTGACCCTTCTACAAATTATTGTAAAATCAAATGAATGCATAACAATAAATATGAAGAACTCAAAATTCTAACTAAAAATCTTTTGGATGATTTCGGGCGGAACATTAAGTTGGAACAATTGATGGATATTCTGCTACTCGGCTACTCTTTCGAAGAACCTACTACGGGGCCCGTTTGATTGTTTCGCATGCTGATATCAACTTGTTTGCAGGTTGCGGTTTGCATGTTGGCGCGTTGCTCGAGGTTGCCTTTCCGGGGGCATTGCTCGAGGTTTGAACCATTGCATCGGTTATTATAGTTCTGTATCTGTCGTATGACTCACGACAGTCCACGTATAACTTTAAATATTCTGCGGTTCTGTATTCCGCTGGAATCTTTTTGTCATTATCAACAAATCGAGTCCATACTTCATCGATTGCGGCTAACTTTGTGTTATAATACGTTGGATTTGGCTTTCTTTCCGCTGAGTCTTTTTTAAAATTGTGGATGAGCTTGGAGATCTCTCCACTGATCTCTTCCTGCAAGTCTAACGCCTCTGTGACTGGTTGCTTCTCCTTGTTAGACATCTTGAAATTTTTTTTTAATTCCTGACCGTTGGGATACGGTCCTATTCGCAACAGTGATGAGGAATCAACAAATGGTCAATAGACTTGAAGGATTTCTAGAATTCAGGTCTAGAAAAGGATTGTTCTACAATGTGTAGATTTCGATGACTGTGCCGCGGAAGATTCTAAAGAGTTACGGCACTTTCACGGTTGGTCTCACCAAATATGTTTTTATGGCAAGAGAACAAAATTCAGGAAGATTCCCAAAAATTACGGATTCTTTTTTGTGATTGACTTAAGTCAGGTTGACGTGTTCGTCGGGGTCACCAAAATGTTTGTACGGAGGCTAAGATGCCTGGCAGATAGTGCATAAACTATTGCCTTTGGTTGTCGCAACTTGCACTTGGAAGTAGGTGGACGATTAGGTTAGTGGGTGAATGGATGAAGGTCTGAAGACATAGCGAAAGCCTCTCATGCATGAATAAGAGCTCTTGGTTCGATTTAGAACTCTTACTGACTTTATTAATGAAGCTTAATCGTATTTATAGGTACAGAATTGCTTATGTTAACAGAAATGTGGTATAACAAATAATTTGTGTGTTACTGTGCATGTTCGTTATTGCAAGCTAACACTTATTGCCCTAATTCTATTTCCTCATGTCCGCTATGCATATTCGCTTGACCTGGTAATTTGATACTTTATGTACGACTTGCTGCGACTGAAGAATTATTATGTAATATTTATTCTGTCTTAAGAATTTAGCTTATGAATGAACGTTGCCGAGACTGGACATATACTTTGTTCCAATCTTTATGTAGCAAACGTAGGGGATGTATATGCCTTCGTGGGTCCTACCTTCTCTAACGTGCTAGACTTAACACTAGTACCATGGTATCAGAATGGAAAGTCCTTAAGAGACCATCCTTCTTATATTTCCTATATATATAAAACTTTTCATTACAAACTAAGAATCAACGCACAGCCAATCCAACATTGAACTTATTTGATAAAATTTGTAACGCTCTGCCAGGTTCCCAGGTAGCGCAGGGATGGCCAGGGTCCGCTTAGTAAATTTGTTTAATTCCGAGTGGTTGCTGATAGAGAAGTGGGCCCGTTGCCCAGTAAGAACATTGAAGAAATTTCGGTTAAACTAAGTAAATTCGTAGGTTTATTCAGCTTTTCTTTTTGAACATAGTTCATGATGTGCTACTTTCGACGGCAGGGTCCGACTCGAAAGTCTTCAGAGTGATTAGTGTGGGTGGCCTTGAAAGTCTTCAGAGAGAACGGTTGGCGGACTCGAAAGTCTTCAGAGGTAGAACGGTTGGCGGACTTGAAAGTCTTCAGAGATAGAACGGTTGGCGGACTGAAAAGTCTTCAGAGAGAACGTTTGGCGGACTCTAATGTCTGCAAATAGAGAGCTCGGAAGACTTTTCAGAGAGAGAGAGAGAGAGGGGTAGGACTCGAAAGTCTCCTTCACCGAATTCTCTGGTGAACCGAATTGATTGTCGCGACTCCAAAGTCTGTCAGCCGACCCAAAAAAGTACTTTGAGCTAAGCAAAATATATATGCAAACCAGATCAGAAGATCCGGTTCGCCCAAAAAAGACTTTGGCTGCTGATTATTAGCACTAACCATACAACATATAGACTACTCATTTCATACAACAAATACAAATACAAATGGAAACAAACATTTCTTAGCGACAGGCCCCAAAGCTGTGAGTTTTGACCCAGCATGAATATTTGGTCTTTTGCTACTTTTCATACCTGGTACCCTAACAATATGGGCATATTCACTATTGGCTAACGATAAAAATAAGAATGTTATGTTATAATATATTTCTTAATGTTTCAATATACATTTCATATTTGTTTACAAATTCATATCAGTGGCAACAGTGAAATGTTTCGCATATATTTAGGGTTAGAACTTTGGCGAGTTCCCACAAATGTTTATTAATTATATTAGTTCTTATACAATTCACTTTAATTTCGGGCTTCTCCTTTATTTTCCACCTCTTAGCTCAAACTTCTCAACAACAGTGCGTCTGCCTATCATAAATTAATAACTTAATACTAGATTTTTTGGCCGTCAGCCGATAGGATACACAGGAGGAACAACGGATGGCTGTGTCATCTGCCGTAACTGAGTGCACCATCGGTAGTGTTACTATACTCTCCAAGCGAGGGCGGCTGGAAGCAGGTCCTTGGTTTGAGCCTAGTTGGTCTTGAACCATCAACGCTGACCAATGGTAGTCAGGCGGACCTGGTACGTCTGTAAAGTGCCTCCCCTCAATTCAGCAGTGTTACGCGACCCCTGCCCTCTTACTTCCAGGTTCCCAGCTGAGGGTTTAATCCAGCTGTGTTCACACGGAGCCTTCCTAAGGCCGGGCAACCCTAGGTCGTAAGACGCCTTGCCACAGCTTAGGGGCGAAGCTGCGGTCGAACATTCAGCATGCCCCAACACCCCTCTAGCCCGCTGCGCTTGCCAGGTCGAGCGAAGCGGGCGCTTATGAATGGAAAATTAACAACAACAACCGAGCTTCGGAACCATTGGGAGAGGATAAACCCCAAAAAACGTCAACGATGGACGAGCGTTCCAGCTCGCTTAGACGAAGCGCAATCGGTCACAGGAGGTGAGCATGAGCGCCCCTAAGCGGGCGAAGGACCCACAGGGAAGCCCAGAAGTTCAGCGAGGTGGCCAGAGACTGTCTGGCTATGGCTCTGGTGGACGAGAACCATGACGACGGTCGCCTGCTGTCGAAGAAGTGGAAGGAAATAGAGGAGATAAACCAACGCTGCCTGCCGCAGCTAGAAGCCAACGACTATAAGGTTCGGTACGGCATTAGGAAGGCCAAGATCAAGGTCGTCCTAGCCGAGCCGGAACTAGCTGCTGGAGGAGGTCGATGACACCAACAGATTGTTGGATGACATGGTCACCAATGACAAGACTCCTGATACGACCCCTACAACGATCGATGTCGAGCACCGTGCAGATCAACCTGAAGCGCAATTCGCACGCTTCAGCAAATCTCACGGTCCTTCTGCGGAAGAAGGATATCGACAACGGACTGATACAGGAGCCTTGGACCAAGGATCCCCGGATACACAATGCTATGCACTAACTTAAACGGTAGGCCGAGAGCATGCAGAGTAATAAAAAACTACTTTAACGCCACACCAACGTTCATTTTACCCAGCACGTGGAACTTCCAAGGCTGAGAAGAGGTGTAAGATCTCACCTTGCAAATAGAACAAGTAAATTATAAGGTCGAGAACTGGAGAGTATCGACACAACACTCCTTTTCTGACCACAGGTATAATTTATTTGACATAGCGGTACAGGTAAACAAGCAGGTACCGAGAAGGAACCCACGAAAAACTGATTAGATAAAATTCAGCGAAATTGTCCAATCAAAAATAGGAAAAAGGAGGATCAAGGAACAATCCCCCCCTAAGGCCCCCAAAAAGGTGGATTACCTCACTTCATTCTCAAAAAAGCAATACCCACCATCGTGGACTAAAGTACTCAGCGATCTCAGGAAGAGAACGCGGCAGTCCTTAAACACGATCTATGGAACCAAGGAATGGGCACCATACAAAGAGGCGCAGAGAGCCTACAAAAAAGGGGTTAAAAAGAACTCGTGGCAGAGTTACTGCGTAAAAGACACTGCGAGGCTAAGTAAGATTCTCGCAAATGGGCATTCTAGGGGCACCCTCATTAACAGGGTAGACGGAACTGCCACAACGACGATAGAGGAGTCACTGGAGCTACTAGTGGACACCCACTTTCCGGGGAACATGCATGAGAGCTAGGAACCCGATAGGGGACGGATCTCCCAAGCAGACACATCGGCGAAAGAGATCATTACCGTGGAAAGAATCCAATGCGCATTAAACTCTTTTGACAAATACAAAAACCCGAGCCCGGACGGCATAATACCGGCAATGCTACAAACAGCCAAGAACGGCATCTGCAGATGACTGAAAGCCATATACAAGGCTTGCATAAGACTGACGTATATTCCGCTCCAGTGGAGGAAAGCGAAAGTCGTATTCATACCAAAACCAGGCCGGAGGGGACACATCCTAGCAAAGGATTATAGGCCGATAAGCCTCACCTCCTTCGTTCTTAAAACATTAGAAAGACTCTTGGATGTTCACATCCGGGAGAAACTAGAGAAACATGGTTTTTCTGATGCGCAGCATGCATACCGAAAAGGAAAGTCAACGGAGACAGCACTACATGTAGTCGTGGATTATATCGAGAAGGAAGGAATTGAGGAAGGCATCAGAGAGTGGTTCGGGGTTATGCTAACAAGTAGGAGGATCACTGCCGAACTGAGTGGCACTCACCACACGCGAGCAGTGAAGAGGGGCTGATAAACATGAACAGCATATCGAAAGAACTCAATATGGGAGGAATAAAAGCAGTGGTCTGCGCAGACGACGTGGTACTGCTAGTATCAGGACCCTTTCATGACGTTATCAGTGGGGCAGGCGCACAAGGCGCGCTGGGGCAGTTAAATGAATGGGCAAAAACAGCAAAAACAGAACTTATGCTTTTCACCAGAAGAACTCAGGGTCCAGCTTTCAACATGCCCAGTGTAAGTGGCATAACGCTAGCACTATCTGAGCAAGCAAGGTATCTAGGAGTGATACTGGACTCCCAGCTCACATGGAAGAATAACGTTGCAGAAAGAGTCAAGAAAGCTAGTATAGCTTTCTACTCCTGCAGGAAAATGTTCGGGAACAACTGGGGTTTACACCCAGCGATCATTATATGGCTGAATAAAGAAAGAAACGACGAGGACTCAGTGATACCAACATACGGATCTAATCGTACAGCTAAGAGGCTATCTAATCCCTAATCACGGCTAGTGGCAGAATGTAAGGAGGCCATTAATGGACTTGCGGAAGCAAATAAGGTACAAGTAACCTGGGTATCGGGTCATAACGACATCCCAGGTAACGAAAAAGCAGATAAACTGGCAAGAACAGTCTCATCGGGGCCTAGCACAGACACAGAGATACCGATCTCCCTAAACTCGATCCAAGCAAGGATCCACGACCAATTCAAACAAACAGCCAACAAGCAATGGTCGAGGAAAAATTAGTGCAGAAGATCAAAGAAAAGTTTGGCCGAACTTTGATAAAAACCGAACAATAGAACTGTTATCAAACAGCAAAAAGATATTAGCAGACTCACAGCAGTCGCCACAGGACATTGGGCGATCGGATGGCACGCAATGAAAATGGGACTGTCATACAATGCAATCTGCACAGGTTGCAAGCATGCTACAGAGCAAAAGACTCCGGAACATCTGCTCTGCTTCTGCCCGGCGCGAAACCAAAAAAGACTACGCCACTTTGGTGCCCGACAGTTGGAGTCACTGGACACCGAAGGAGGGCTGAAGTTGTTAGCAATCCTAGGCTTCCTCACTGACTCGGGATGGTACTAACAGCCACCACGGAAACGAACAGAGAGACTAATGCAAAAAGGAGCCCAGCACTAATTGGGGGCCCCAGGTTGGGCCTCAGCACTTATACCTACCGACCTTATACTAGATTTACATTTGGGTAATTAATAGTTAAATATATTCGGGATATACTATACCACTACAAATATACCAATCCTATATTCGGCTATCCTGAATCTTAGTTCGTCCCGAACTATACTCATTTTTCATAAACTCAGCTGCTGTAAACGTTTATTTGTCACTCCCTATTTCATATTCTGTTTCTATTTTCCTCTTTTCATTAAAGCCCTATCTCTTTTCTTGCTGGATTTTCTCTTTTTTCTTGTGCTGTTTGCCTAAATACTTGACGTTCTTCTGTTAATGCCTTCAAATGCTTACCCGATTACCCGATCGGTTTTCGACTTTGTACTTATACTCGTCCAGAAACATTGCCCATCGTGCTACTCTTACAGGCACTTTCTTTTTCCCTACTGCGTCCAGCGGCCCTTGGACGAGGACCAACTCTCTAAGCTTCTCCTCCTGCTCGCTGTCTTACGCTCCGGCTCCTCCGACCCACTGGTCGTCGGGGCAATGGCTGCCTCCTTCCGCTCCCTTACCAGTTCCGTAAGCGGGACCTTTCCCGCGATGATCAGCACCGCGTCCTCCGAGATGGTTCGGAACGCTGATGCTATCCTGACGGCGCATAGCCTGTAGGTTGCCTCCATCCCCCGCATGTAGGTCTTAACCTCAGCGGCTTCCGACCACACCGGCGCGGCGTATAGGATCTGCGAGGTTAGCCCAGCATCCTCGTCGCCTTTTTGGGCCCTGTCGTGTTGGAAAGCATCCTGGATAGCGCTCCTGCGGTCCCACTAGTCTTCTTGTGCGCATACTCCAGGTGCTCCTTGAACGACAGACGCGTGTCGATGAAGACTCCCAGGTACTTGATGGCCCGCTGCGACCGGGTAGTGGTCCCCGCACGCTGGCCGTCTCCACAACCTTCCTGGACAGCCTCGGTTTTGTGCGCCTCCAGTATCAGTCCAGCGACCGCTACCTACTACTCTACGGCTTGTATGACCTCCTTGGCTACCACCACTATAGCCATGTCGTCGGCAAATCCCACCAGGTTGGTACTGGCCGGCATAGGCAGCCTTAGGACTCCGTCGTACATGGAGTGCCAGAGCAGGGGTTCCGGAACGGAGCCCTGCGGGACTCCGGCTGAGACTTTGTGTGCCCAGAAGACTCGTTTCCAGGAGGAGCACCCTGTTTTTAAAATACCTGTGCGCTATCAGCAGATATTCTGGAACATTGAAGTTCCAAAGGGATTCTAGTGTTCTGCCCCAGTCTGCCGAGTTGAACGCGTCCTTGATATCCAGAGTGACCACCAGGCAGTAAGACTCCGTCCCGCCTTTCCGCGGCCACCTTCCTCCAGGAAGCATCTGTTGAACGGGCCACTTCCGCCGGCAGCAGCGATAGGGCCACCTTCATCGCTCTGTTGGGGATCGCGTCCGGCCCGGGTGCCTTCCTGGGCTGCGGTTTACTCCCGACTTGAAGGACCCAGTGGACGTCGCCTGCATCCATGCCCGGGGGGTCCGCGATCTGTCGCCCGGTCGGGAACAGGACTGTGACAATCCAGGGTTGCCGGGTCGGATGGGGATTTGACGTGAGGTCGATTACCGACTGCCCTGGCGTTGAAGTCGCCTCCTTGCTACGTCCCCGCAAGTCGCAGCTCAGCTCGTCCAGGATCCTGCCGAAGGACTCGGGCGTGAGACTTGGCCCTCAGCTGCTCTTCGCGCATCTCCGACGCCTCCGCTCCGCAGAGCCACAGGGCCGCTCTGCCCGTGGTGTCGGTGATCCAGCTACGGCCGCTACCAATCCTGTATGGCTCGCTGAGGATTGCCACCTCTGAGCCTAGCTCGCGCACCGTCTGCGGCAGGAGATCCTGCGCTGCTTTGCAGTGATTCAGATTGAGCTGAATCAACCGCAACTGGGCTTCCGGACTTCGCCACGGTGGAGGATGGTTTTTCCCAGGGAGACGGGCAAGCTGACCTCCGCCGTCTGGGTTTCGGCGACCAAATCCGTGCTTACTGGCATCTGTGTGCACCTCTGTGACAGCTTTTGGGTCATACAACTTAAGCCAGGAGCTTAAACTATTAAATGTTTCAAATGTTTGAACGCTACTAACTCCGAATCCTTTAACTCGATATACTTCTTTTCTTCTCTTTTACTTTCCTTTCTTAGAATATCAGTTAAAAGTTTTGCTTCTATTGCGTAGTTTTTTATGAATCTGCGCAATTACGAAGTTAAACCCAAGAATCTTAATAACGCTTTCCTAGTTTTTGGACTTGGACAGTGTAACACTGCCCCAATTTTGTCGATAACAAATCCCAAGAACTGAATTCTCTTTTGCAAAAGTTGTGCTTTTTCCCACTTAACCCTGCTTTACTTGCGACTGCTAAAAACTGCTTCAAGATTGCTAATCCCTCATTTTCGTCAACTGTCGGGATAACTATAACTATATATACCTATCACCTTTTCTCTTCTTTTTTCTTGACTTCGATTAAGACTTCAATACCCCCACTTTCTCATTCTTTAAGTTTGTTTTCTGCTGATTAAAATTCCTAGCCATGTAACCAGTTTTGTTACATTTAAAGCACAAAATTTTTACACTGCATTCCTTTGCAAGGTGACCCTCCTTGCCACATTTAAAACATATCTTGTTTATATGGGCAATTGGTTTTCTTTTACTGACGTTCTTAGTACTATCCTTAATCTTTTCATAAATTTTTATCTCTGCTTTTAATTCTTCAAGTGTCTGGCATCGGTACAGGTTACTCTTGTTTAATTTACTGTCTGGAATACCCTCCACGAAGTACTATATGAGACTAGCTTCATCTAATTTAACATTCTTCCCAATCTCAATGATGCTATACAAATACTCACTTAACGATTCTTTATCAAGTTTTACTCTGTTTTTAACTTGTTTATGTACTGTAGTTGCACACATTGTTTGCTCTGCTCGCAGCTTTGCTTTCAATTATGTCCCTCCCCATTGGCGCTCTTTGACTGCAACTCCCTCGAAAATGTGCCTATCTGTTGGGCTGCTTTTGTTGTTGCCTGCCAATCTGCGACCTCTGTGTCGCACAGAATTGGAGCTCTTCGACTGCAACTCCCTCGACGAATGCCTTCCTTTATTGTAGCAGTCGACCTCTGTCGCACTGCTTTACTGTTCTCCTGCTGTTGTTGTTGTAGCAGCCAACCAATCTAATATCTCTGTGTCGCACAGAATTGGCGAAGAGCGCTGCAACTCCCTCGACGATGTCACTTAACTCTTGTGCATGCATATTTTCTGCTCTACACACATCAACACAATTTGACGAACCGTGTGTGTATGTAATGCTTTTAAATTCATATGGTTGTCTGTGTGTCGGAAAGTTCCATTTTCGAAGAATTTTTGTGGAGCCTCACTTTTTACGAGTTTTTTTTCTGCAAACCAAACTCTTTTATTTCGTCCTTCACTGCACTTTTCACAAGTTCCTTTGCATAACACCAATACACACATTCATATATGCAACTGTTTAACTGAATGCAATTTTAAGGAATCACGAAAAAAAAATTCCAGAATGTTCTTTTATGTTAATCCCGGACGAGCCCCCAATATTTGTATTGCTAGAATTTTGAAGAGTTCCCACAAATATTTATTAATTATATTAGTTCTGGACTTTTTCTATACAGTTATATAATTCACTCATATATCGTGTTTCTCCTTCATTTTCAATCTCTTAGCTCAAACTTCTCAACAACAGTGTGTTTGCCTATCTGTAAATGTATTCGGGATATACTATATTACTACTAATATACCAATCCTACATACATACACATATTCGATTAGATTAATTAGAGCGGCGACTTTTAAATAAGAATTGGTAAACAAATATGAAATGTATACTGAAACATTAAGAAATATATTATTACATAATATAGTATGCATATATATTGAATAACCACTGTACCGAAAGTACTTAAAGGGTATGCATTGTAACACTTTGTTGCAGTGTTTACATATTTCAAAGTCCCGATCATAAACCCTAAGTTGCCGAAATATAAACCGATCGCTATGGCTTAGCCCGCACACAGGAAGTGCTAGCGTCGGCATAATTGTAACATACGGACAGCACATGCATACCCCTCGCGCTTCCACTTGAGAGCGTATAGCAACGTATATAAGTACATTTCTTTATACATAAGTATATAGGTATATAGCCGTCTCTCTGCCGCCGCCTGCGAGCAGCGCAGCTACGAGACTTAGCCCTTAATTAGACTTAAAGAATATTGTAAAATCAGATACACTTCGATCGTTGGAGCGGCACCATCGCCGCTCTAATTAAATAAAATATTCCCAAGGATTATTACCAAATTTTGAGGTCTTTTAATTTAACTGGGAAATCAGGGACTTCATCGGAATCTAAGAAGATAAATATTTCAATAATATTATTATTTTTATCATTAACCCAATAGGGGGTCGGAACTCACAGCTCTGGGGCCTGTCGCTAAGAAATTTTTGTGTCCATTTTCGTTGTATGAAATGAGTAGTCTATATGTTGTATGGTTAATGCTAGTAATCAGCAGCCAAAGTCTATTTTAGGCGAACCGGATCTTCTGATCTGGTTTGAA
>VNJN01008876.1:0-14008 GCA_008042485.1 Drosophila mayri
CAGAGAGAGGCGGTGGACTCGAAAGTCTTCCGAGAGAGAATTCGCGGTGGACTCGAAAGTCTTCGGCACGGCAGAGAGAGGCGGTGGACTCGAAAGTCTTCCGAGAGAGAATTCGCGGTGGACTCGAAAGTCTTCGGCACGGCAGAGAGAGGCGGTGGACTCGAAAGTCTTCCGAGAGAGAATTCGCGGTGGACTCGAAAGTCTTCGGCACGGCAGAGAGAGGCGGTGGACTCGAAAGTCTTCGGCACGGCAGAGAGAGGCGGTGGACTCGAAAGTCTTCCGAGAGAGAATTCGCGGTGGACTCGAAAGTCTTCGGCACGGCAGAGAGAGGCGGTGGACTCGAAAGTCTTCCGGGAGAGAGAGCGATTCGGCGAGCCGAACGATCAGGCGGGCTGGGACTCGGAGGTCTACCCAGAGGGAGGAAAACTCGGCGGGCCGAATTATAAGCCGAGACTCGCAAGTCGTTCGACGATTTATTGGCAACCCAAATCCTGGGATTCTGGTCGCCCAAAAAAGTGACTTTTTCTGCTGACTACTAGGAGTGGGCTACTAGAGACTTACCGCTCCCGATCGCTGCCGGCTGCTAAGTGATTTTCTTCAGCCAGCGGCTCGCCTTATATAGCGAGTCGCGGGTTCTAGTGTGCCCGCCGCGATCGGTTGCTTCCTCTTCTTTTCCCCATGCAACCCTGCTGTCTGAGTGTGACCCTTCCGTGGCGCGCGCGCGTATCTAGTTTAAATTCAAATTTGTCTCTTTGTTTCTATATTTCATTTCTTGTGTTTCTTTTGTTCTTTCTGTTTCTATATTTCATTTTTTGTTCTTTCTTTTTCCTTTCTTACTTATTCCTTTACATTTTCTTTCTTTTTCCTTTCTTACTTATTCCTTTACATTTTCTTTCCTTTCCTATCTTTTATTTATTTACATTTCATTTTCCTTTCTTTACATTTTCTTTTCATTTCTTACATGTTCTTTACAGTTTTTATTCATATTCTTTATTTATGTGCGCAGCATGCGTCACATGTTTAGGATCCTGGGAAAATTGGACCCTGCAACGAGTCAAATAATTTTTGTAGCATTGTGCGTTCAGTACGGTGAAGTTTGACCGAGCCAATATATAATTAGAGAGGTCAGAACGAGAACCGGTTTTTCTAAACTTCGTGTACAGCCTTGACTTTACATTTTTAAGCGACTCAATTCTTTAGTAAACCAAGGTGGTTTATTTGAGATTGAGAGATAATATAACGGGACGCAGCCCGAGAAGAATGAATTCATCGCATTGTAAAAAATGTCTACGGCATCAGCCATGTCAGTGCACATGTATAAATCAGACCAGTTAAAGTCAGAAATAAAATTATTCAGCCGGTCGAATTCAGACTTGCGAAAGCAGTTAACTCTTTTGGCTGGTCTATCAGATATTTTCTGTATAACAGCCCCAATATCGAGTGTCACCTCGAACGTAGGATGATAGGGCTCTTCAGGTTGCGTCAGAGGCGCCACCCTCGCTAAATTGACGTTCGCCGGATCAGAGACGAAACAAAGATCAAGCAAGCGCTCTAAAGAATTTCGTACATGGTTGACTTGAGACAGCGAAATGTCGAGCAAGCCAGCAATAAAATCATGTTGCGTTAAGGATTGAAATGTGTTAGAGGAGGTATTTAGGGACCAAATAGCCCCAGGGATATTAAAATCACCCAAGACTACTAAATGATCTCTATCAGAAAGCATATTGGAAACCATCCGAATGGCGGCAAGGTGGTTCCAAAAAAATAGGCAGTTCCGACAGTGGGGGAATGTAGGAACATGTAATAAAAACAAAGCGACCATTAAATGATAGCTTCACACAAAGGAATTCAACTTCCTTGTTTTTCTCGAAAGTTACTAATTGAGAGGTGAGAGTGGAGTTGACCGCTATGAGGACCCCATCCCCGCGCCTGACAAGCCGATCTAGCCGATAAATCGTGAACACAGCTGGGAAAACTTCGGAGCTAAGAATCTCCGGCTTTAACCAGGTTTCTGTGAACATAATAACATGGGAGGCGAATGCAAAACTATCAGAATACAGTTTAGTCAGCTTACTCCGCAAGCCTCTTGCATTCTGATAGGAGATTAACAGCGAAGTATTTAGTTTTTTTGGACAGAGTCCGAGGAGGTAGAAAGCACAGTGGTCAGATCGGGTTAAGGAAGAATTATCCCAACAGGCCGTTTATTTTTCATAGCTTCGTATTCTTTAACTACAACATACTCAGGCCAAAATTTGGTTGAGCATATCGTGCCGAAGAATTCGTTTGTGATATTTATTTTGAAAGATGAAATATCCCTAGCGTAAGAAAATTTGAATTTTTCCACCTTTAAATTTAAATTTTCTGCTCTAACTTTGCCTCGTATAAAGGCAATAACATCTTCAGATGTTTGGCCAGGGGAGAGCCACGAATCAAATATCTGTTTCGTAGGTGGGACAGCTATGAGGGCTTGAGGTGAAACAGACTGAGTACCTGTAGTGTCCATATTGGCCGGTAATTCTTGGGGGGATTAATTTACGGGGCTATGGGGGGTCAAAATTTGTGCTCCTATAGGAGACGAAATTGAAATTTGCGGTGGAACGTTTAGTCCCACAGCACCTTCAGGTACCGACTCTTTCCTAACGCTTGACCTCAAAATTCTCGGAGTTAATTCTGAGGTCGAAGACTGAGTCAAAGACGGCTGCTGTTGAGAGGCCGCCGCAGGTTGTTGGGATCCGTCGCAATGCTGAACTCTAGTTGTAGTTTTTTTGCGCCTTGGAGACTCATTTAATAGCGTAAGTCTATTAAATTGTTTATCAAGCACTAGGAAGCTGTTATGAGTTTTGTTGAACCTCGATAACAACTCTTTAAAACTGCCCTTGGTTTGCTGCATGAAAGATTCATTTCCCTTTTAACGTCACGACAGGCATCGCAGCAGTAGCGCAAGCCGATGTTTTTTCTCACATCATCAACTGTCCGGCCGGCAACACCAATGCACTTAGCGTGCAAAATGTTGTTGCACAGCCAGCAGCCGATGGTAAGATCACTTGACAAAATTACCTTCTTGCAGGATTTGGAGAAGCAGACGATATCGGAAGACATTATTAAAGACTTACCACTGTACTTGTAGCAATAGATAATAGGGCGAAAGATGTGAGACGAAAAGTGCAGCTGCACCGAGAGCGTTGAAGCACTAAAGAGCGGGGGAGTGTGAGAGTAAGCGAAGCTTCGAAAACGTTTAACTGTCGCGACAGAGCAACAACTGCTAAACGGGAGAGGTGAAAAGAGGAAACACAAAAAGAATAGAAAAAGCAAACACAGGCAGCACAATTAATTATTGAAAAATAAAGAGATTAAGAATAGATTAATAAAGCTTCATGCACACGCGAAGTGAACGGGAACTAAATAAAACACAAAGTAGAAGTTTTAAGCAAACCCCGGTGATTTTAACGTAGACTTTTTACAAAAACGAGAGCGCAGGAAAAAAAAACGACCGCTCACTTGGAAGAGACAAGAACTAGTTTGGCTCTTACAGCTACCACTCGGACTAAACAGACTCTGGCCAGCCCTGAGCTATCTGGAAACTGGGCGGATGACCGTCACAAGGCCCTACCTCACATTCCAACACACCCTCTCGGGGCGGTGGCTGACTTGGCCTCCTCGAAAGGTAATGCACCAAGCCAGGAAGGAAATCACCAAGCGGAAAGGGGCGGCCCAGCTGCCTTCAAGAAAAGCATCCTGATGGCGCGCTCCCCGCCCCTCGCACCTGCTACACCGCCGGGGAAGAGTGGCATTGGCGCGCCCACCGACTCGAGCAAAACGGGAAGAGACAGGCTAGCTCGACTAGCGGACTTAGGGGGACGCTTTCGAAAAAAAGCAAGTCCGCCCAAAAGGAGCCCACCTCCGAGGCAGGGGAGGGAGCTACAGAACCTCGAAGGAGCGGTGAACAAGGTGCGCCGGACGGCCAGGGGCAACCTGTTACTGGAGGTAGCCAAGGGCAGCAAGGAGAGCGCCGAGCCTATGAGGGACAGCATCGCCAGGGCCCTGGGCGAGGAGGCGGAGGTTCGGACCATGACCGAGGACTCGAAAGTAGCCGTGTTCGAAGTCCGGAACCTGGACGCCATCACGATGGAAAAAGAGATCCGTGAAGCCTTCGCGAAACAGTACCAGCTCAGCGAAGGAGCCGTCAAGGTACGAAGTCTCCGCCCCGGCTACGGGGAGTCAAAAACGGCTGTGATCAGCCTGCCATGTTCAATTGCTAAAGAGGTGCGGAAGCGAGGCGAGATCCGCATAGGTTGGACAAGGTGCAGGGTGCGGGAGCGAGAGGGTCCGCCGCGCTGCTTCAGGTGCCTGGAGTTGGGGCACATCGCCATCCGCTGCAAGAGCCTTGTAGATAGGAGCGGCTGCTGCATAAAGTGCGGAGAGGAGGGGCGCAGGGCTTCAGCCTGCAACAAGGAGCCAGCGAGCACCAGAGGGTCAAACCAGCGACCCGGCAGCAGGAGCAGCCGGTCCAAAAACGACGGTGCCGGCCCCCAAATGACGTCTTGCAGCTGATTCAACTCAACTTGAATCACTGCAGAGCGGCGCAAGACTTGCTGCTGCAGACGGTGCGCGAGGTAGCTGCGGATGTAGCTATCCTAAGCGAGCCATACATGGTGCGGGATGGAGAGGAGTGGGCGAAGGATCGCACTGGCAAGGCGGCCTTATGGCTCTGCGGAAGCAAACGACGGCGGTGGTCCAATATCAGGGTAGCCGACGGGTTCATTAGGGCGGAGGTAGCCGGCTACTGGATCTGGCGCCCAGCTTGACGATAGGGGCGTACTGCATGATACTAGATGACCTCACCTGCGACATGCGTGGGAAATCCAGAGTGATAGTCGGAGGCGACTTCAACGCCTGGGCGGAGGAATGGGGATCCTCCTCAACAAACGCCAGAGGACGAGCGGTCCTGGAGGCGTTTGCCTCAACGGATTCGGATTCCGAAAGGGAAGGTCGACGCTGGATGCAGTGGAGGCGGTGAAGGAGATAGCGGCGAAGGCGATTGAGGGCACAAGGTCGAAAGGCGGCTCTAAGAGATACTATCTGGTGGTCACTCTGGATATAAGGAACGCCTTCGATACCGCAAGATGGACCCGCACGCTGGAGGCTCTGGCTGCTCTAAGCATCCCTGGGTATCTCCTGGAGATAGTTAGGAGCTACTTCAGCGAGAGGGTGCTCACCGTCGACATAGATTTGGGTTCCAGAGTATACGAAGTCTTAGCCGGCGGATTCCGATGCCGGGCAATACCACCGTCGTTGGTTTTGCCGACGACATAGCCGTGGGCGTGGTTACGAAGGAGCGCCAGGAATCCGAGAAGAAGGCCAACGCAGCTATCATGGCGGTTCTTATCTCAAGCCGGAAACGGGTGGAGACGGCGGAAGTCAGAGTCGGTGGAGTTGGGATAAAGTCGCAGAGGTGTATAAAATACCTCGGCGTCTTCCTCGACACTCGGCTCTCTTTCAAGGAGCACTTTCAGGAGTACGCCAGAAAGGCCAGCGGGACCATTGGAGCGCTTTCTCGGATGCTGCCGAACACTAGAGGCCCCAAGCAAGTAACTAGGATGCTGCCTCGGAGCTGCTGTACGCAGCGCCGGTGTGGGCAGCGGCGACGGAAACGGCATCCTACGTGCGGGGGATCGAGTCGGTGTACAGGCTGTGCGCAATAAGAGTGGCCACCGTGATTTTAATGCTAAGCATCGCAGATGGGGCAGTGTCAGAGCGGATAGGAGAGGAGCTGCAATTGTGGAAGCTCTGGACAACTTGGGAGCTGATTTGTTGGCCACAGGAAGACCCACCTCTTTCCCCTGTAATGACGGAACTCTCTCTGCTTTGGATTTCGCACTCTTGAAAGGTCTTCAAGGTCGTAGGTTGACTATTGAAGACTCCTTTGAGCTCAGCTCGGATCACATTCCGCTCATTATCGGCCTACACTTAGCGGGGTGTGTCGCTGTGCCTAAAAGGTCGCTGCTTCCTTTTGGATCTGATGTCTGCAGGTTTAAGAGGTTGCTGGAAGACTCCATTCACCTGGAAATGGAGATTCACACTGCGGATGATGTGGATGATGCTGCCTTGCTTTTCGAGCAAAAAGTCATTGCTGCAGCGGAGCTTGCTGCGCCCACCAGCAGTCTCTCTTTCAGGTCCTTCCCTCCACTTCCCCCGGAGCTAAGGGCTCTCATTGAGTTCAAACACAGGCTCAGGAGGATGTATGCAAGGTCCCATGATGTAGCTGTACTGAGGGTCTATCGAAGGTTGGGTAAAAGGGTGAAGCAGTTATTAATTCTGCTGCGACAGAAACGGTTGGATAAGAAGTTGGAGGATGCAACCCCGGACAGGGACACCAACTATGCTCTTTGGAAGATTGTAGGTCAGAGTAAGAGGCAGGCTTCTCTGAAGTTTCCTGTAAAAAGACAAGATGGGACTTGGGCCAAGTGAAAAACATGAAGTCGCCAGGTGCAGATGGCATTTCTAATAGAGTTTCTAAATTCCTTCCCGAGAGAGCACTTCTCTTCTTGGTCTTTGCGCTTAATGCAGCGCTCAGAATTGGTCACTTTCCGTCCTCCTTTGATCGGGTCTGGCACCAGGGGCTTTTATCCAAGATCAAAGGGCTCCTCCCTCCTCAGCTTTTTGAGGTTATCAAGAGCTACCTCCTGAATAGGACCTTTCAGGTTTTCCAGGATGGGGTTGTGTCGTCCACCAAGAGGATTCTTGCTGGCGTACCGCAAGGAAGCGTGCTTGGCCCAACGCTTTATAATTTGTCCGCTCATGATGCCCCGCTGCACCTGAGCTCTCATAGCACTTGTGTTGCCATGTATGTGGATGACACTGCGGTATTGGCTAGATCCAGCTGTGTTTACAGTGCCACTGACAAACTTCAAATTCTTTTGAAGAGGTTCGAGAACTGGGCTTGTAGATGGAATGTGGCCATCAACACTGATAAGTGTGCGGTGGTCACATTTTCACTGAGGAGAGACGCCAGGAGTCTTCCTTCATGGGCAACTTCTGCCGCAGCAACTGGAACACACCTATCTGGGATTAGTTCTTGATAAGAGGCTGACATTTGCCTCGCATGTCCAACAGATTTGGGCGAAGCTGCAAGGTACGGCCATTCGTATTAGTTGGTTAACAGGTCCAAAGTCTAAGCTAAGTCTGCGTTGTAAGACTCGACTGTATCAATCCCTCCTAGCCCCAATATGGCGCTATGGGGTGGCTATATATGGGACAGCAACCAGGTCACACTTGCGGAAGGTTCAGGCGTTTCAAGCAAAGTTTTTGAGACGTATTGCCAAAGCGGAATGGTATATTAGAAACGTTGACATTAGAAGGGAACTTGGAGTACCAGCAGTTGGTGATGTGATAAATTCTCTGGCTACCAATCAAAGTTATGGATTTTTCTTTTATTTTCCTGATTGTTCCTATGGAATCTTTAGGATATAGTCGACCGATTTTCGTGACAATAAAACAGGAATAATATAAGACGGCTGAATCTCAACTTTGATGAAAATATGTTGAAAACTGACAAAGTTAAATTTTTTTTCTACAAATTTTCCGATTGTTCCTATGGCAGCTATATGATATAGTCGTCCGATCCGGCCCGTTCCGACATATGTAGGAGTGAGAGTATATAGAAGAACTGCAAAGTTTTATTTAGATAGCTTTAAAACTGAGGGACTAGTTCGCGTATTATCGGACAGACGGATGGACAGACGGACGAACAGACGGACATGGCTAGATCGACTCGGCTGATCGTGATCAAGAATATATATACTTTATAGGGTTGGAGATGTCTCCTTCACTGCGTTGCAAACTTCTGACTGAAATTATAATATCATGCAAGGGTATAAAAATCTTAGCAATAGAGCTATTATCTAAATTTTAGCAGATGCGAGTCTTACCTGCAACTGAACTCCCTTGATTAGATGGGTCGTGATAAGAGTCAATTCCGCAAATCATTACATTTTTAAAAGGAATTTTAATAGCCCATAAGGATCCTCCAATTTTACAATTCATTTGTAAGACAATTTTTTGAACAATTGCACGATTTTTTGTTTCATTCAATAAGGTTTTTGCATTTATAACCTATAAAATGGAAATAAATTTATTAGTGGTATATGTAAACAATTAAATATTGCATAATATTAGGTTTATATGGTTTATTATAGCATCTATGTATAACTATTAACTATAAGCGCCATAGGAAAATACAGGTAGAATAGAGAGATTTCCTCTAGTTTGCTGCTATTTTGTTTTCGGAGGTTAGCTTTGGTTAGGATTAAAGTTTTGAGTTAAGAAAAGTTAACAAGTTTTAAAGGTATCGGGGTCAAGTCCTCATAATAAGCAGATACCGTAATTTTTATACACGTAAATGATACAAGAAATGAAGCTAATTTCGTTTTACCGAAATTCTAAAGTAATAAACAAGAAAGGAAACTAACCTCGGCTCGTCGAATAATAAAATCAAAAAATAATTAAAATAGCCCAAATCTCAAAATAAAAGAAAATGTGTTAATAATATAAATTTTTATATACTGTCGTTTTTCATTATTTTCCGGATTGTCCCTTTTCAACTATATGATATAGTAGATTTTCATAATATTAAAACCGAAAAGTTGGAATAATTAAAATGCAGTGAGAAAATTAGAGCTCGAATTGTCAATAATCCGTCTTCACTTGTTCTGTTTTCGAATTTGTCCAGAGACTGCAGGCAAATTGTTGGGGAACCAACGAATAAACGTTTTTTACGGCCAGCAATTTATGCAATATAGAATGTATGCTGGTGGAAGAAATTCTTCTTTCTCTTGCCTCTATCCCACTGTAATTCACATGACAATTATGCATTATCAGTTCAAGCATGCCATCAATGTTCCCACGCATACAGACTTTTATTGACGACCATCGTCTTTGAGCAGGCCATGAATGAATGCATTAAATAATGTTTACACAGTACTATAAGATGGAGAAAATTGTAAGTTATTCGATACACATTTAAAAATCTATTGCATTTACACTTTTAAGGTTCAGAATCTTAAATTGAGTGAAAATCCAATTATTTTTTCAATTTGTGTGTAAAATAACAAAAATACCTGACGTAGACGACCTTTTTTTAAGGCCATATTCGAGATAAGTGCATTGAAAACGTTCAAAAAGTGTATTCCGATTTCTAGTTTAAAAAACTCTTCGCGTGTGTTATCTATTTACTTTATTATATTTTTTTACTACTAATAACTATAATTTTATATTTATTTTATTGCTTAATGAGTAATTATTGTTATTGTGAGGAAAAAAATAAAACAGAATTTGCATTTACACTAGTCGGCTTTACTTGACAAATCCTTGGCTTGACTATTGATCATAGCATAGGTTAAAATTAGCAAATATCGGTGCTAGATTTCTGCATAAAACAAAAGAGATAGTTTTAGCTTTATGCATGCCAAATTGTATGTTGCTTATGATTTGCATTCATTTTCTGCGTATAGGAATGCATGCAGAAAACAAGTTTTTGTATGACATATGTAAGTATTTTGAAAAGTGTTTAGTAGTAAGTGTGGGAGGACAAATACGATTCTGGTTTCAATTCCGTTTTATTGCACTCCCCTAATAGTAATGTCTGATCTTAACATAGATCTTTTAACCTCCTTCTTACATTCGTTTAACATAGGCTTAACATAGGTTTAACATTGGTTTCTTACATTAGTGTGTTATATCAATTAATTATCGGTATGACCCTTTTTCTACTGGTATATTACAGTCTTATAGTGCGACTCTCTATTAGCCTACTACAATTCGGCCATCCTCACTGTCTGGATCTCCTGATTCAGGTTTTTATTTAGATGAATATTTATTGTAACAATTTGTTCTTCTTTTTATAGTACAATGGGAGAAGAATATTCTGAATCACTGTTTCTAATAATGCTCTTGTCTAAATACTCATATAATAATCTTTGAAGCTGCTCCTTTTCACTAAATAAAAGTCGCCTAGGTGAGCAGCTGAACGGTTTAGATTTCTCTAGACTAATTTTCATTCCGCTTCTGATGTAAGGAATATCTGGTCTCTTTGCATTAACATAACATTCTTCAAACATTCTAGCAAATTTACATTTCATTTCATAGTTTACATCACAACCACAGTTGTAATCTAAAAACTGATCGTCAACTACGTTGATATTTAATATGTCGTTTTCAAAATTGTATGTTAAATTCTCTACTATTCCATTTTGCGGCATTTTGTATAACCACTGATAGTTTCCTTTGTGTTTTGTTCTCAGCTATTGACTCTTCCAATGGTTTTTCCATGAAAGTTGAGTTCCTAAATGATTCATTCTTAATAGCTTTCTTCTCCAGAGATGCCGCGGCCCGGCAGCTCCACCGTGGTATCCCAACGGCGGGCCGTCGCCCAAAATATGCCCCCTGACTCGTAATCGCCAGTGACGGCGCCTGGGCTAATCCCTGTGGCGCACCCTGAGGCTGGGCAGACGGCTGCCCGCGCTCACGTCCGGAATTAATCCCAGGCGCTCCTGTCCCCGTCCTGTCCAAATCGATGCCTAGAATTACCCAACGGCATCCGAGGTGGAGAGAAGGGGCACAGCAGGTGATATGGATCGCTAATAAAGATAGGAAAATTATGTGATCGGTGTTCAGTGTATTCATGGCTTGTCTTTTATTTCATATTAACGTTGTCTTTCGTTCTAGAGTTCTCTTAAGTGTATTTTTTGTTTATTCCTATTCTATTCTGCTAGCGCACACACCCCAACGAATGTAGTTTTAAGTGCAAGACAAGTAATCTGTGGCGAACTCGCCTCGGTCACTAAAATAATATCAATAAGAACTCGTTGTCCTTGTTCTCGGGGTTCTTGGTCGTTTTGCAAAATGTATATCGGTCGTCAATCAAATCGGGCTTTGTCACTTTTAAACTTGGGCTTTCACTGGCTAATTTACGAGTGATCTTAATCTCATTCGTAATTTATTTCATGATCTGATTCTGCCAACCCTTTAGTGGCTGCGCTGCCGCGATCCATGGCACGCGCCGTTCCGCATTCCATGTATTCTGTGCATTCCGGGCTTTCCTTCTCTGGCCGATGCAAATTCCATTTCGCATTCCTGTGCACTGCTGGCGCCTGCGCCGTGGGCCTCTGCACTGATCGTGCTCTCTGGCCTCTTCTGCCGGCTGCTGATTAGCGGATATTGCGTTCCGGTCCTTTAGATGTGGTACCGCCGTTCCGTACCGTTCCCTGGCCGGTGTTCCCGAAGATGTTGCGGGCGATATTTCCGATAATGTTGCTCATGCCGTCAGCCGGGGTGTGGCCGGGGTGCGGGCCTGGCCCTATGATCCCTAACGCCTACGTCCCTAATCCCTAACTAGTATTTACATCTTATTTCTAAACTTAACCTACTGTTTACACGAGTATATCAAATATTTACACGGTGGCGACGGCCACAATAGACTTGTGACGCCCAGGGGCGCACATGACATAATCTAAACGATGTATTATTAAATATAAGAAAGTAAATAGATGAAGTCACTAAGCATGAATAAACGAATAAATAAATTAAAATGCTAGATAAACATCAATTGGACTCCGGGGATGGCCACACTAATTAAGTTCCATAAGACTCAAGGAGGAAGCCACACCAGACGGTCGAGGGCCGCTATATAAGACGAGCCCGATCCCTTGAAAAGGCATTCAGTGCGAGCAGCCAAAGCGAGAAACACCAGGACCAGGGGGATCACTGGGTAAGAGGAACACCAGCTGCAGAGGAAAGGCCAGGATAGGCAAAGGTAATTAATCCATCGTCTGGGTCGGAGGACCGACTGATTATATATATCTGGACTCTCGAATTAGTAGACCTTAAAGGCCTCTAAAACCTCTCTCGAATTAGTAGACCTTACAGTCCTCTCAAAAACCTCTCTCGAATTAGTAGACCTTAAAGGCCTCTAAAACCTCTCTCGAATTAGTAGACCTTAAAGGGCTCTAAAACCTCTCTCGAATTAGTAGACCTTAAAGGCCTCTAAAACCTCTCTCGAATTAGTAGACCTTACAGGCCTCTAAAACCTCTCTTGAATTAGTAGACCTTAAAGGCCTCTAAAACCTCTCTAGAATTAGTAGACCTTACAGGCCTCTAAAACCTTCTCAAATTAGTAGACCTTACAGGCCTCTAAAACCTTCTCATAACTAGTAGACCTTAAAGGCCTCTAAAACCTTCTCATAACTAGTAGACATTAAAAGCCCCTAAAACCTTCTCAGAACTAGTAGACCTCAAAGGCCTCTAAAACCCATCCTCATAATTAATCAACGGCCGAGTCATCGGAGAAGACGCCCTGGACGATACCGGACCCCGAAGCAGCGGGAGCCCAAGCACCGAACGTCAGGATCATCGACCATTGTACTCTGTAAACTCTGAATTTGGCGAAAGCCCAATAAACGTTGAATTAACTAGTTATTGTATAATTCCTCTCGCCTTCACCTCTACGGACGGGTCGGGATCTATTCTAGCAACTCCAGATCAAATTATACACAAGGAGATCAGGATTCAAGACATTGACGCAGTTTCTCGAACTAGCCGGGGAAGTCGAGGAAATAGATGCAGCGGAAAAACCAACACGACCGAACCAGCCAGGTCAACAACAACTAAGACCAGAGTTATGTGTGCGGTGCGGGGGGTGTCCTGTACACACGGCACGAATATGCAAAAACCCACCAAGGTTGTTCTGTTGGGTATGCGGACGGAACGGGATACGCACAACAGAATGCTGCCGAGCAGGACCGGGAAACGCAGAAAACCTGAGCAAGTAAAGCTGGCAGCTCAAGCAACGCAACAAAGACCAGCGGCAGAGAAACATTTGTACTGCGACGGATTCCAGATTATGGCAGTAATTGGAATAGGGAACCGGAAAACTAAAGGCGTAATAGACACAGGAGCGTCCCAAAGCACAATAAGTTTAAACCACTACAGAAATCTTCGTAGGTTGGGTAAATGGGACGGCACAATTTAGAACACCATCGGGAGCTTCACAGCAAAGATCAGCTTTGGGATCAAGGAAATAACAATAACATTCATGATACTAAAACGAGTAGCAGGAGAGATACTGCTAGGAATGGATTTCTTAGCAGGAGTCGGAAGTACACTGTGATGTGACGAATGGGAGCTGGATATCATAACAACCAACAACCAGGGAGGAAAAGAGGAAGCGGAAAAGCACCGAAAACGGGCGACCCAACGGATGAGGAAGTTCAGACATTCCTAAAAGAACAAAGGCAAGTATTCGGAAAAATGCAGGGGGTTAGTAACATTACGAGGCACAGAATCTACCTAAGGGACAACAAACCTATAAAACAACGATACTACCCAAGAAACCCAAAACAACAAAGTATTATAAACGATCAGGTAGACGAACTATTGGCACTAGGACTAATCGAACGGTCACACAGCCCATACAGTGCTCCAGTAGTATAAGGAAAAAAAAAAAACAACGAATGGAGGATGTGTATAGACTATAGGCTGTTAAACGAAAAAACGGAGAAAGATGCGTATCCCGTACCCAGGATGAATTTCATTCTTGACCAACTAAGAGAAGCAAGATTCATTACGATCGATTTGAAATCCGGTTACTGGCAGATACCAATGGAAGGGGATAGCAAGCAGTACACCGCATTCACGGTCCCAGGACGAGGATTATTCCAATGGAAAGTAATGCCATTCGGACTAACCACGGCACCGGCAGCTTTTCAAAGAGCATTAGACTCAATCATGGACCGGAAATGGAACTATTCGCTTTCGCATATCTCGACGGTAATCGGGTAATCGGGAGAAACAAGAAGGAACACTTGGACAATCTTCGGGAAAGATCACGTAGGGACACGTAGTGAGAGACAGAGGTATCCGAACGGATCCAGAAAAGGTATCGGAAATCCAAGAGCTACAAACACCCAGGACAACGAAGGAAGTGCACAGTTTTGTGGGGATGGCTTCATGGTAT
>VNJN01008902.1:0-23192 GCA_008042485.1 Drosophila mayri
CTACGTCAAGTGGTGCTCTTCGTTGTCGGGAATGATTAATCAACTCATTTCCTGCTTGCATTGACGTTTCGAAGCTCTGAACATTTGTGTTTTACTTCCGCTATCCCAGCAGCTAATATTTCCATTTCGCTCCAATATGGCTTTAAGTTATAATACGCAATTATGTTCCATTCTGAGATTGCCATTCTGGAAGTGCCAAGCCATTCGTAGAATATTTCCGGCTGACTTGCAAACGGAGTTATGTTTACCGATTGTCCCATTGCTAACGGCAGGATGAGTAGCATTGCCAGCACCGTTGGGAGGATAGGGAATGACATCTTCTTCTTCTGCGTGGGGTTTTCTTCTGCCCGTTCTGCCTTCTCACCGGAGCTGTGTGGACGTTTTGTGGCTACTTCTTCCTTTATCAACGGTGCCAAACGAGTAACTGGTCGTTTGAACGTGCCTGATGCCGTTTTGACGTTTACTACGCGAACCTGATTATCCTTGCCCGGATAGGTTTTTATTATCCACCCCATAGGCCAGCTCATTACCGGAACGTTATCTTCTTTTACTAGGACTAAGTCCTTCTTTTACATTCTGGGCCATGGTCTTCCATTTAGTACGCATTTGTAGCTCTTGTAGGTATTCCATGGACCACTGCTTCCAGAATGACTGTTTGAGCCTGGACACTAGCTCCCATCTTTTCACCAGAGTTTGTCCGGGTAGGGCCAGATTCGCATCAGGAGGCGCTACTAGAGGTTCACCAATTAAAACGTGACCTAGAGTGAGCGCTGATGTATCCGTGGGATAAGACGACATCGGAGTGAGGGGCCTTGAATTAAGTACCGCCTCGATTTCAATAATAACTGTGTTGAGTTCCTCAAACGTGAGCGATGATGTGGCTGTGACTGATACCAGTAGCTTTTTCGCTGATTTCAGCGCAGCTTCCCAAAGGTCGCCAAATGATGGCGCTTGAGGCGGAATGAACTTGAATTCTACCTGCTGCTTTCTGCATTGGTGTTCGTGGCGTTGTCGCAATGAATGGTCTGACACTTTTCACGTCGACCCACGAACCGCCGAAGAGCGGCTAGGAAAGCGTCTGTTGTCAGATCGCTTACCAATTCAAGATTCGTCTAACTTGACGTTGGAGACGATATCCTCTTTGGGAATCTGGCTTAATACCTCTGAGATATTGCAGCAAATTTTCGGAGCTTTAATCCGGAAAGAAACAGTATTTTGTTTAATTCTTGTTGAATTTGTACGGCCTCTGGGATGCTGTCTGCTCCTGTGAGACAGTCATCCACGTAAAAATCATGTTTGAGTACGGACGGTCCAAGCGGTAGGTGATTCTTGGCCTTCTCGGACAGATAATCAAAGCATTTAGTAGCCAGGAACGGCGCTAATGTTTTACCATATGTGACGGTTTTAAGTCTATAAAACTTTAGATCGTCTGATGGTTTCTTCCGCCATACGATTAATTGATTGAACTGGTGATCGGGGTGCATCCACACCTGCCGATACATCTTTTCTATATCTGCAGTAAACACATATCTGTGAGTGCGGAAACGTAGTAAGATTGCAAACAGTTCGCTCTGCACGGTGGGTCCAGCGTACAATATATCATTTAATGATTTATTGCTTGTCGTTTTACAGGACGCATCAAAAACTACCCGCAGTTTTGTGGTACGGCTTTCGGGCTTCAATGCACAGTGATGTGGAATGATTTAGTGATCCGACGGTATGTATGTGGGATGTACCAGTTTCATGTATCCAAGACGCTCATATTCTTCCATGAAATCTACATATCCTTTCCAGACTTCCGGTGGCGGTTGTCGCTCTAACGCCAAAAACCTCTTGGTTGCTGTTTTCTGAGATGCCCCCAGGGCTGAAGTTCCTTCAGAAAAAAAGTTTTACAATGAATTTTCCATCTATTGCGAGCTGTAGATGCACCGTAGAGCTTTAATGACAGCTTGTAGGCCATTCGTTCAGAGATCAGATTAATTTGTGATCCTGAGTCTAGCAAGGCTCGAAATGTGGCCATCTGACCACGGAGATGGACCGCGGGCCACCGCACGCGCTGGCTCCTTCGGGACGGGACGACCAGCCGGAGATGGAGTGGGGGCCGCCGGACGAGCGGTGCGCTCAGACGTGGTCGAGAGGTTGACGGCAGCTCCTCGTGCATGTGGAGCAGCGTGTGATGATCGTATCCACACGCCTTGCAGCTCTCGGTGCTGCGGCAGGTACTTCCTGAGTGCTCGTGAGCGAGGCAATTCGAGCAGTACTTGTTTATAAGTACCGCCCGAAGGCGCTTTTCAGCGCTCAGTTTATGGAACCTCTTGCACTTCCGAAGAGGATGGATGCCCCGGCAGACTCGCCAGCGGTAGGATTCAATACCTCGAGTACGTCTGCGATCCAAATTTCGGCCGGTACGTGGCCGTGGCACCATTATGCTGATCTGGTTCTGCAAGGAAAAGAGAAGAAACAATGACTTGGTACAGGATAGATTACTCGCTGGAAGTAGCCGGTTCCTTGCTTTCCATAGGGAGAAGGATAACTTTATGCACGGGGCGTTTTATTGTGCCGCGCGCCATACGGACTTCGGCCACTCGAACTCGGCCATCGCCTCTAGGGAAAACAGAAACAATTCTGCCGAGCCGCCATCCGTTCGAGGGAAAATTGTCCTCCTTGACTACCACCATATCGTCAATTTGGATGTTTCGGGTCGGAAATTGCCATTTGTTGCGTTTGTGGAGTTCTTTGAGATACTCCTCTTTCCACCGCGCACTAGACTGCTGATGTTGGGCCTTCAAATGTTGCCAGCGATTGATTTTTGGCTTCGCCTTTTATCTCAGGCTCAGCCGTGGAAAGCAACGGCCCGCCAATCAGGAAATGGCCAGGCGTGAGGGCTAGCAGATCGGAGGGATCTTCAGACATCGGGGAGAGGGGTCTGGAGTTGAGGCAAGTTTCCATCTTGGCTAGAAGCGTCGCAAATTCCTCAAAGGTATACTTGCGGGTAGCCGTAGCTTTGTAGTAAAGAGTTTTGAAACTTTTCACCCCTGCTTCCCACAGACCCCACATATGTGGAGCCCCGGGCGAGATGAAACGCCATTCAAGTCCCTGATGGCTGTATGCATCAGTCACGGACACTTTGACGGATTAAAGGAGGTCCCGAGAAAGTAGAGATGCTGCCCCCACAAATATCTTGCCATTATTAGAATAAATCCGCTGAGGGCACCCGCGCCTAGCAACGAAACGAGCAAGGGCTGCTAGGAACATTTTGGCGGTGAGATCGGATGTCGGCGCTAAATGGATAGCCTTCGTGGAAAAATACACAAATACACATACATATCCATTGGTAATGAGACACGCTCTCCCGGTATAATTTTTGATCTCGAACGAGCCGGCATATCCATTCCCGCATACGTAAAGGCCCTCGAGAAGGAGACTCTGTCCTTTGGAAGATCGCCCATCAGCTGAGTTTGCAGTCTCTTCTTGTAAATCGTGCAGATCTTACACGGATTCACCACTGCCTTGACCAGATTCTTAATTTTAGGATCAGGCGTACGATCAACTGACTACCGCCATGAAGAGTAATCTGGTGGGTGAATTGGACGAGAAGGCGAGACAGTCTACAGCCGTAGGGCAGAATTATTGGATGCCGTTCATCATACTGGAAGGCTGGAGGCCGAGTTGGCCCCGAAAGGGGCTTCTTTTCTGCCAAGTGCTTCAGCTCTTCGCCGTATGCTCGACTCGTTTGGATTTATTCACTTGTGGGCCGTGAAGTAGAGGGGATCGCGCTAAAAAGCACTTTCACCGCGCGCTGCTCGTGCTCGGTGTTCGGCTGCACATCGCTTTGCGCTGGCCACAGCTCTTGTGGCCCTTGCAGCCACTCTGGCCTGTGCCACCAGAGTTGACTATCCGCAAACTCGAGTAGGGACACGCCTCGACCAGCTAAATCGGCGGAATTTTGTTCGGATTGAACGTGAGCCCAGCAGTCGACTGGTACTGTCTGGGTGATCTTGGCCACTCTGTTGGCTACAAACGTGGTCCAGTTACACGCCGGCTTCCGTAACCAGGCCAGAACGATTGTCGAATCGGCCCAGCAGCGTATGTCGGAACTTGGTGTAGGCATATGGGGAAGAATAGCTGTCACCATTTCGGCTAACAGCACGGCGCCACATAGTTCTAGGCGTGGAAGTGACACGGTCTTTACTGGAGCGACTCGTGTCTTGGATGTGAGGAGGTTAGAAAGGATTTCCTGACCAACCTCGACACGCACGTAGATCGCTGCTCTAAAAGCCTTTTGGGACGCATCGCAGAACCCATGATACGCCACTTTGACTTCAGGCTAAAAACAGACCCATCTCGGAACGCGGATCTGGTTGAGGTCGGAATACTCATGGAGAAACGCCTGCCACCTCTGACTCATTTCGCTGGGAAGCTTATCATCCCAGCTTAACTCCTGTAGCCAAATCTCCTGCATGAACATTTTGAAACGTATTATAAACGAAGCGAGCCATCCGGCTGGATCAAACAGCCTCACGATTTGGGATAACACCTCGCGCTTTGTGAAGAGGGTTCCACCACTATTTCTGGTGGCACGAAGTAGAATTCGTCGGACTTAGCACTCCATCGAATCCCGAGCGTTTTGGCAGTGCTTTCGGTATCGATATCGAGAAACTCGCTATGAAGGAGGTGTTTGGCTGGAATATTTTTCAGTATGCTCGTGTGGTTTGAAGTCCACTCTCTCAAAGGGAAACCTGCAGAGCTAAGAGCTTCTTGTAACTCTTGGATCGAACTATGGGCCTCAGTTATGGAATTTACCCCTGCCTGAACGTCATCAACGTACATATGTTGTTGAAGAATGTGGCTGGCTTTTGGAAACGCGCGTTGGACATCCTCTGCTAGCTGCTGCAGCATGCGAATAGCAAGGAAAGGCGCACAGTTGACCCCAAAGGGGTTCAATTCAAAGTCTCGGATATCAACCTCTTTATTTCGGGACAGGATTCTTTGAAAGGGTGTATGCTTCGGATCGACCCAGATCTGACGGTACATCTTTGTGATGTCCGCGCTGAGCACGTATTGGAAATATCGCCATTTCAGAATCTGAATGGTCAGCTCTGATTGCAGCACTGGACAAGCATGAAGAATATCATTTAAGCTGGTTCCATTCGCAGATGGACTGGGGGCGTTAAATACAACGCGAAGCTTTGTCGTGGTACTTTCGGGCTTGATTACCGCGTGATGTGGGGAACTATGAGTCGATAGAACTTCGTTCATATGACACAGATCCAGATACTCCTGAATCACGTTGTCATTTTGTTTTTTTAAAGGAAAGTCTCTTCTTAAACGACTCTCGTTTCGAAGAAACTGAGCCAACACAATGTACCTTGAATATCCTAAATCTGACTTCGTGTTTTCGGGGTCGCAGAATAGGAGCGTAACCACGTACCTTCCGCTTGCGTCTCTCTTGGTAGTCTGGAGGAATTTCTTTTCGCAATAGGAATCTGACTCTTTTACCATCTGGAATGCAGTAAACAGGTCCCGGAATGTGGGCCATCGGAGGTAGTCCCCATCGAAAACTTCTGTATCGCAGGGCGGTAGCCGGCAACCGGACGAAATATGCGGTTGAGAGGGAGGAGCTTGAACGGCTGGAGGCGTCACACTTTCTAGCGTTTCGCTAATCTGTGCTGCACAGGTCTCGTATACGGAGTAGCAATAGTCATATTTTGCTTGTAGGAGAGGCAGAGTGCTGGGGGATCCTTCCTGGGCAATTAGGTCAGAGCAGATTTCGTACTCTTTTTCGACCTTATCCCATAAGGCTCGCACTTGTTGCAGACGGACTTGCAATGTGTGACCAGGAGTGTTGATCTTGTCTTCGAAAGCGCTGACGCGATCGCACACGGCGATGAATTTGTGCAACGCAGCGGTTGCGGCCGTTGGCTGCTCGGTTACCGACATTTTACTACTAGCGCGTGTGACCCTCAGGAATTTAGTCCAGGATTCAGAGGGATTCTCTGGCTGGTCCACCAGTGAAGACTCGCTTGAAGCTTTCGCCACCGGTTGGGAGACGACAATTCTCGGACTTGTTTTTGAGCTTGTCGTTGGACGATCTCTCCCTTTTGGCGTGACACTCGAGCTTCTGGGTTTCGGGCTAGCGGACTTGGGCACTAGTTTGACGCGAGAAGGTAGCGGAGAGGAAAGTGCGGTTTTTGTTTTCTTTTTTGGTGTAGGTGTTGCTGCTTTGCCCTACTACACGGACGGCCTGCCCGCCGCCAACAAAACAAAAAATTGGAGGGACCGAAAACTGAACCCAAGACTCGGTGAGGCGCAAATTCGTTGATCCAGCTAAAAAAATAGCTAGAAACTATAGCTAAATATAGCCGATAATTATTGCCAAAATAAAGCTAATACAGCTAAAAAATAGCACGAACAAATAGCCGACAGTTATTGTGAAAAAAATAGCTAAATGCTCCTTCTAAACAAATAGCTAAATATAGCTATAAGCTCCAGTAATCGGCACGATTAGTTCTTGTTCAGGAATACGCCAATCGTAGAACCACTGAAACCACAAGGAGGGAGCGACAAATCAACCGCCAGAAAAAATATATTAATGTCAATGTAAAAAAAAAAAATTAAATAGCCAGACAAAAAAATAATAACCGGCCTGAAACGATAGCCTAGGAGTCTCGCTGAATTTTTTGATTTTAATATGAAGATCTCTGGCATGGTTTTTGTAATTTAGGAACACAGTCAAAGCGCAAACACTTTTGCGACACAAGAAAAGAAGCCAAAAAATCTAGCTGAAAAACGACTCGAAAATAGCTATCGACTTTAAAATTTATTTTGACGTTTATTCGAAAAATATTAATTTTTGTTTCGTCGATCGACTTTGAATTCGGGTATGGATGCAAGATTTTGTATAACCTGTGTTTTGCTCGTTACTACTTGGATCGTATGAGTGCAGGTGTTTGTAGAAGAACAAAACGGAGACGAGATAAATTGCCCAATATGTATGTATCGTTGCTTAGCACAGAATAGCGCTAAGCTCATCCCATGAATGTATGTATGTATAGTTGGATGAAAATTTTGGCTGGTCGCAGAATAGCGAGAAGCTTTTGTATGCCAATATATATGTATGTCAGGATAACAAATAAAAACCAATTAATTTTTGGATATATGTATATAAAAACGATAAATATTTATTTATTGCTGGAACGAAATTTTATAGGTTTGGATGTGTTTGTTTGTTTTATTCTTTGTTATATTTATATCTTATATAAATTGGTATATGTTTTTCTCAAATGAGAAATAGTAAAATCGGATGTAAAATTTCTCTTTACTGTCGAATATGTGTGTCTTTATCTAATTAAAAAGGGGATATGTATATGTTGAAGGATATGTTTTGGTTTATGTTTGTAAAAAATTTGTGAGTACATTACGGTTTTAATATTTATAATTATTTGTATGTATTTTTGGGGAAATATTTTCCACTGTATATGTATATAATGATTTATTTATTTACTTTAATAATTTATTAATTCTTGTTGTAATTTGTGTGTGTATATATTTGAATTTTTTTTAGACATGCAGTTTAGTCCCGGACTTGGATATGTGAAAGTGATTTTGGGATGTAATATACATATATATGCACATATATTAATTTATATGTATGTATGTATGTATGTATGTACGCTTGGAAAACTAGCGGATCACAGTGATAAAACTATGTAGAGGGCAAATATTGGCAAAGCACTTTTGCACTTTAGAATAGAAAGGAATTTACTGCGGCTAGGCGGATGTATTTTATTCATATATTCTTGTATATAGGCATATATATGTATATCACTTTTTCACTTTGAGCTTTTTGGAATCGGATGGAAAGACATACATAACGCCGTTGGAAAAGGAATATGGCGACCACGGACGAATGGTAAGGAAAATAGTCGTACCGTGTGCGGAGGAACAATTCCAAAATAGGGCCGGCTGACGCTGGATGTGGTTGCTGGCTGCTGTGATCGCTGATTCCAATGAAAAAAGAATCCAATTCCCAAAGAGAAGGCCGGCGTAGAAATCAGCTTCACACAATATTTTATTAGCACAATCTGATTTAAGACTAACTTACAGACTAAGAGCTAAAGAGCCCGGGACCGCGGAGTGGTGTGTTTTCCTGGGAGCGGGAGTGCCCAGGAGAGCGGGAGTGCAAGCGGGAGCACAAGCGGGAATGCACTGCTCAAAACTAAGCGCCCTTGTGGCGCGAACATTCTCCCCCCCTTGCGGCAGCAAAGCACACTCCGGAGACGGTCCAACCGAAAACGGTTCTCTGACGCTTTTGCTGCCACGGAGCACTTCTCCTGCTGCGGGAAGACTCTTGCCAGCGAAAACCGAGGACCCACCTCAGACCACTGGTTACCTTGGAGACCCGGGAGCCACCCTGCTGGATCGAAAGACCAAATGGGGCCTCTCATTTGACGGAACGACGGACCCACTCTGCTTCCTAGTGTAGTATGCACATATATTGAATACCCACTTTACCGAAAGTACTTAAAGGGTATGCACTGTAACACTTTGTTGCAGTGTGTTTAGGTGAGGGGCCCTCTGTGCCGCCGTGGCTCACCAAAACTTAAGAGCGCACCCGCGTTCGCCCCTTTTGTGCTCAGGCCCTCGGGTTGGTCGTCGCTGCTCCCGCTCTCGTGCGTTGCTGTCCGCCACTCGGGCCCGCTCCCGTGCTGTTAAGCTGAGCTTATCGGTCGGGAGCGCGGCCCTTATGTTACCTTATACATAAGTATATAGATACATAGCCGTCTCTCTGCCGCTGCCTGCGAGCAGCGCAGCTACGAGACTTAGCCCTAATTAGACTTAAAGAATATTGTAAAAGCACAGAGACATTTCGATCGTTGGAGCGGCACCATTGCTGCTCCAATCTAATAAAATAAACCGAAGACTTATAACTAAACTTGGAAGACTTTTTAATAAACTGGGAAATCATGGACTTCATTTGGAATTAAGAAGCTGAATATTTCATGGCGACCGTGACTAGAGTCACAAAGAGCAGCGGATCGGGAAGAGTGTGGCAATAATACAAGGAGGAAACACAAAAAAAAAAAAACACGTCTGAGTAAGTAGAGTGTGCATAATGGGACGTGGAGGTCAAACAAATAAAATTAACAAAAGAATAGCCCGCAGTAAGTGGCTGCTATTTGCCCAATCAACACCGCCTGCATGGACGACGGCGCAAAAGCTATATAACGAGCTTGAATTTTTAAAAGAAACCCTCCAAAATAGAGTACCACAGAGCACAACTCGCTCAGAAAATAAAATGAAAGTTATAAACAAAAAAATAATAACCTAACTCTTCCCAAGCCACTGCCGAAACGACCAGAAGTCTTCCCGACCGACTGCCCGGACCTCTCTACTCTGCGGCATGCAATTCCGCATGCATTAAACCGAAGACCAACCCAGGACAACAATAGCAGATATCCAGCGTGGGAGGCACGACCGCCACCTGAGCCTTCGAGGGAACGTCAGCGTAGCAAAACCGGCGACGACCAGCTGACGTAGAGGGAAGAAAGAGAACCAACTAAGCTGAGAACAAAATTTTTTACCCATGCACTGCGTTGCACAATTCTTTTGATTGCACTGCAATGCATATTTTTTTTTCTATATTGTAAGGATGCACTACGGCCGAGATATAAACTCAGCGGCCCAGAGTCCCCTTCCAGATATAATTTATATTTTGGAAACGCCAGAAAATGGAGGGGCCGAGGTTGGTGAGGTGTTTAGGGGTGGGTTTTGACCTAGAGAACTGCCGATTCCGATTGCACAGGCTGGGCGGGACAGCGCTACCGGCCCGGGAGTTTCCCAGTGGCCGAACCCTCCACTAGAGACTGGAGTCGTGGCCCGTGGTGAACCCAGAAGCCCGCTTCCGCGCACGCAACCCAAACCTAAAACCACGGCGCTAGCGTGCCCGAGCTGCCGTGGCCCGGCGGCTCCACCGTGGTGTCCCAACGGCGGGCCGTCGCCCTCCCAAAATGATACCCCCGTGACTCGTAATTGCCAGCGACGGCGCCTGGGCTAATCCCTGAGGCGCACCCTGAGGCTGGACAGACGGCTGGGAAGGGTTCAGCAGCCGCCGCCCGCGCCCACGCCCTGAATTAATGCCAGCAACGCGGCGCTCGTTCCCGTCCTGCCCAAATCGATGCCTGGAATTACCCAACGGCAGCCGAGATGGGGAGGAGGGGCACATCAGGTGATATGGGTGGTTAATAGGGATAGGAAAATAATAGAATCAGTGTTCAATGTGTTCATGCTGCTTTTATTTCATGTCCAAAACGTTGTAGTTTGTCCCTAATGTAATCTTAAGTGTATTTGTGTTTATTCCTATCCCTTTCTCCTACTCTGCTAGCGCTCACACACCCAACGAATGCAATTTCAAAACAAGAAAGGAAGCTAACTTCGGCTCACTGAAGTTTATATAACCTCGCAGAATTAAAACAAAAATTAACACCGAAATTCTGTAATAATAATTAGTGGCCAAATCTCGAATATAATGAAAATAGTTTGAAAATTAGCTAAGGTATTGTTTTTTTTAATTTTCCTGATTGTTCCTATGGCAGCTAGAGGATATAGTTGGCCGATTTTAATGAAATTAATATTAAAATTTTGAAATAATATAATATGGCCAAATTTCAAGTTTCGTGAAAATATCTTGAAAACTGACAAAGTTATTGATTTTTATTTTATTTTCCTGATTGTTCCTATGGAAGCTATAGGATATAGTCGGCTGATTTTCATGAAATTAAAACCGAAATTCAGAAATAATATAAGAGGGCTAAATCTCAACTTTAATGAAAATATGGTGAAAACTGAGAAAGTTAAAATTGTTTTTCTAAATATTTTCCGATTGTCCCTATGGCAGCTTTATGATATAGTCGTCCGATCCGGACCGTTCCGACACATGTAGGAGTGAGAGTATATAGAAGACTAAATACAAAGTTTCATTCAGATAGCTTAAAAACTGAGGGACTAGTTTGCGTAGAAACGGACAGGCGGACAGACGGACATGGCTAGATCGACTAGGCTGTTGATCCTGATCAAGAATATATACTTTATAGGGTCGGAGATGTCTTCTTTACTGCGTTGCAAACTTAGGGTCGGAGATGTCTTCTTTACTGCGTTGCAAACTTCTGACTGAAATTATATTAGCCTGCAAGTGTATAATAATTTACGGCGGATCGCCTCGTTCACCAAAATAAATGTTAAAGAAGGTGAAAATGGTCCGCAGCTTCATTTCCTTTAGGTTTCGAGGTCCTCGTCCTGGTTTCGGGTGTTCTTGGTCCTTGCAATCTCGGTCGTCAATCACAAAAAATAAATCACTGGTGGGGGGGCTTTGTCAACGCTTATTATCACTGGTCGAATTACGTGTGATTTTAATCTCATTTGTCAATTATTCCAAGACCTGCTTCTGCCTACCCTTTTGCGGCTGCGCTGCCGCGATCCATGGCACGCGCCGTTCCGCATTCCATGCATTCTCTGCATTCCGGGCTTTCCTTCTCGCTCCCTCTTGGGCGAGCAGGTGGCCGATGCAAATTCCATTTCGCATTCCGATGCTCTGCTGGCGCCTGCGCCGTGGGCCTCTGCCCTGATCGCGCTCTCTGGCCTCTTCTGCCGGCCGCTGATTGGCGGATCTCGCGTTCCGGTGCTTCTGTTGTGTTACCGCCGTTTCGTCCCGTTCCCCTGAAGATGTTGGGGGCGATGTTACGGATAATGTTGCTAATGACGTCAGCCCTGGTGTAGCCGATGTGTGGGCCGGCCCTATGATCCCTAACGCCTATGTCCCTAACTAGTATTTACATCTTACCCTATTATTTACATTTATTTACATGGTGGCGTCGGCCACCTCGTGACCGTCGTCACAATATAATATAACATTTTATAAAATTGAGCAGAACTTTTTCCGCCGATTAGACATGTAGCCCGTAAAGCTATACAAAAAACTAGGTAAGAAGTTTGTTAATTTTAATGCACAGTAATGCGATAAGTAAAGTTATAATAATAATCATAATAATTTTAATAAAACACTTTATACACATAAGATAAAAGTATATGCAAAACCCATCAAAATGACCTTGGACATAAAAACAGTGGATTCCACTGCCAATGTCATCAACAAGGTATAATCTAGCAACATCGATCTATATTGGGTACATATACTCTTGATAATCATTGTTGTTATCATGTGCTCCAGTTTCTTTTACAAAATTTACAAGCTACATACTAGTGGTCTGAAAAAAGGTATATGAGCCGGGAAAATTACCTAGATAAGATATAAGCAGCAAAATAAATAAATAAATAAAAACACAGCACAGTTATTACATATAAATGTTAACACCTAAAACCTAAGAAAATGAAATATATAAAATAAAAATAAAAATATTTCAATACATTCTTCTTACAAAGTATGGCTAAACAACTAAAGGCTAAACTAAACTAAATGGAACAAATTGTACGGGAAATTTTCAAATATTAAAACTAAATTTGACATATAATATAAGTCAATAACCAAGAAAAGACCTATCCAAAAGAACACGGTTAGGAAGAATTTTGAAATATTACTAGAGTGCTTTAATGGAGCCCGAATGCTAATTCATGATCACAGGGAAAGACTAAATCAAGATCATTGGTCACAGGTATCGAAACTTTTGATACGACTGCGATCTAATTTAATATTTATTAAACAAAAGCTCAGTTTAGAAATATATAGCAGTTGACACTGCACCTGACCCTGAATCAACAGAAGCGAATGAACCAGAGTCAGAAGAGCTTCCCAAAGTAAACCTCAAAATAGAGGATGAAGATTTGAATAATCTTACTATTCCTGCGGTATACACTGATCTGGACAATTCAACAGATTCAGATACTTTGAGTGTAATAGAAAACAAAATAAGTAACTCTGTCACAATGGCGCAATCAAATATTGATTTTATTAATACAGCGTCCAAGCTTATACCAGTTTTTGATGGTAAGGCTGAAAATTTAACAAGTTTCATTGATGCTTTACAAATAATAGAATCAATAAAAGGCGAGCACGAAGAATTAGCTGTCTCAATAATAAAAACAAAGCTAAAAGGTGTCGCCAGAAATCTAATCGGTAATGAAAAAACAATTACTGAAGTGATTTCTAAACTAAGAGGCAACGTCAAGGGCGAAACTGTAGAAGTATTATCAGCGAAACTGATGAACCTACAGCAGCGCAATAAAACTGCTAATCAATATACACAAGAAATTGAGCAGATGACGAAAGCCTTAGAAGGTGCATATATAACGGATGGTTTATCTGTAGAACTAGCCAGAAGTTATTCCACACAGCATGCAGTCAAAGCAATGACTAAAAATTGCACAATTGATAAGGTGAAACTTACCATGCAAGCTGACACCTTTAGTAATATGATGATGCACTGAAGCAACTGGACAATCTAACACCGTCTTATACTTCAAGAATTACCAACAGCGTGGCCCAAATCGCGGACGCGGAAATTATAGAGGTAATTTCCGTGGTAATACCAATAATTACAATAACAATAACTATAGCAATAATTACCAAAACAACAATAGAGGACGAAGACAAAATAGAGGAAACTATAGAGGCAATGGTAACTCCAACCGAGGCCAACATGGTAATAACCAAGGCAAAATTGCCCAAAACACTTACCAGAACACATTGAAAATCTACCAAACCACACCACTAATCTCACACCATTAATCTCAGCCAAAATATATTCGTTTCATTTTTCAATGTAGCTACTGGAAAAGAGCTTATCTTTTTAATAGATACAGGTGCAGACATTTCCATTTTAAAAGAAACTTCGGATAACTTCCAAAGATGATTACATCAAGATGATTACATCATAGACATAAAAGGCATAAGTCAAGAAATAACCAAGTCCCAAGGTTTAGTTTCGCTGGAGCTGCAGCCAACCAAAAACATAATTCCACACGATTTCCATATTCTAAATTCAAAATTCAAATTTTCCCAGTCCCATGTGATGGAATATTAGGCATCGATTTTATTAAAAAATACAACTGTCAATTAAACTTCAAGCCATCTGAAGATTGGCTTATAATTAGACCCAATAATTTAATATTTCCAATTAAAGTACCTGTGTAGGGGGGCGTTTCTGCCGCCAAGATAGTCCGACGGTGGAGGTGATAAACCGAAGAATATTCCACTTCGCAAACGTAGATGGTGAAGAAAGAACGGAGTCGGGGGCGTCGTTGGTATAATTCAAGGGCGCATGTATTTGATTCAGCTTCATACATAAAACTAGACTTAAGTTAACATAGAGGCCGCGCTTCCGACCGATAAACTCAGCTTAACAGCACGGGAGCGGGCCCGAGTGGCGGACAGCAACGCACGAGAGTGGGAGCAGCGACGGCCAACCCGAGGGCCCGACGGCCTGAGGGCAAGCGCGGGTGCGCTCTCTGGTGAGCCACGGCGGCACAAAGGGCCCCTCACCTAAACATCCCGCCCCCCTTGCAATCACTCGGGTTGCAATAGGTCCCACGTCGTTATGGCTGGTGGCAGGGTCCGGACACGACCCATCCAAAAACGGTGCTTTAGGCACCCGGTAGCCCGTCCTGAATCTTCAGGAAGCCCGGCTGAATGATGCGCGGATACATGTCCGCGCCCAAGACGACGGAAATCGTAGCTGGCAAATAGAACCGCTCGTCAGCCAGAGTAATACCTCGGAAGTGGGCACGCACCGCATCGCTCAGCTCTCGGGACGGCGTACGAACGCGGACGTGAGGCTCGATCTTGAACATGACATCCAGCCGCACGCTCTCGTCGGTTTTAGACCCCACGGTGGTCGAACAAACTTGTTCGTTCCCCACGCTAGTAGTGGGCAGACGGAAACACGCCGCTAGCAAAGCATCAATGCAGCTAGAGGGCGTGCACGAGTCAATGAGGGCCCCCGTGTCGAAGATCCGGGTCCCGGGCAGCGGCGGAAGAATGCCGAGAAGCTGCCGATGAACGCCGGGATGCCGCCTGCCGTGGAGCAGTTCGTGAGAGGCGGAAATAGGTGGACGAAAGCCGCGAACGGTGCTCCTTCTGACGCGGCTGGCGCCGAGCCCGCGGCTCCTCCACGATGTGCAGCAGTGAGTGGTGATCCTGACCACACGTCTTGCAGCAGTCCCCTCGCCGACACGCTCCGTCGGAGTGCTCGTGGGACAAGCAACTGGAGCAATATCGGTTGACGAGAACCGCCCGGAGCCGCTTCTCGGCGCTTAAACGCAGAAAGCGGCGGCACTTCTTCAGTGGGTGGATCCCACTGCAGACTGGGCATCGGTAGTACTGTGTACCTCCAGTACATCCGCTCTCGAGTGATTGGGCGTCATCGTGGTGAATGCGACTTGCGGAAATATGACGGAGAAACAAGACAACGTTATTAATAATGGTGTGAAGTACAACTAGGAACTACGGTCAGAGCTACGATACGGCACAGTAGACAGGAACATCGGAGCGGAAGAACGCATTGGCATTGTGGTCGGGTGGACTCTTTCATAGGAAACAGCACGACCTTAGCTACGGGCCTCTTGATGAGGCCTCGCGCGGTGCGTATGTCGACCATGCGGACATGGCCATCGGATCCCGGAAACACCGCGTCAACCCTGCCTAATCGTCACTCATTGGACGGAAGGTTGTCCTCCTTGATGACCACCATGTCCCCAACGCGGAGATCCCTTGTAGGGGCTCGCCACTTATTCCGCTTATGGAGCTCCTTAAAGTACCCTTCCTTCCATCGCAGCCGAAATTGCTGCTGAAGAGCCTTTAGGTGTTGCCAGCGGTTAATCATGGGCGCGGTATTCCCCTTCATCTCGGGTTCAACCATGGCAAGAAGTGGGCCTTCTTCGGACATTGGCGCGAGCGGCCGCGGATTTAGACACGCCTCGATCTTTGCTAGGAGAGTAGAGGACTCCTCAAAAGTGTATTTCCGCGTGGCGGTGGACTTGTAAAACAAGGTCTTGAAGCTCTTGACGCCTGCCTCCCACAGACCCCCCATGTGGGGGGCTCCCGGAGGAATGAAATGCCAAAGCAGCTGGTGGTGGTTATAAGCACCCGTCACCGCCTCTTTTAGGCTTTGGAGAAAATCGCGGTATAGCAGGGTAGCTGCCCCCACAAAGGTCTTCCCGTTGTCCGACTGCACTTGACGGGGGCACCCACTCTTTGACACGAACCGAGCAAAAGCCGCCAGAAACTTCTCAGCCACCCCCCGGCTAGCGAGATCCGCAGGGTTCTGCTCGGAGCGGACATGTGCCTACTTCTGCACGTCGGTGAACTGGATAATATTGGTCACCCGGTTGGCCACGAAGGTTGTCCACTGACACGCTGGCTTCTGAAGCCAAGCGAGGACAATAGTCGAGTTCGTACAACAGTATAGGACAGCTGCGGCCCCTGGCAGCTTTGGAAGAACGGCGGTGGCCATTTCAGACAACATCAAGGCCCCGCACAACTCTAACCGCGGGAGCGACAACGTTTTAACCGGGGCCACTCGCGTCTTTGCGGTTAGCAGGTTCACTATCACTTCGACCCAACCTCGACACGGACGTAAATGGCGGCTCCGTAGGCCTCCTGTGAAGAAATCTTAAAGAAGGCCGTCGTCCCACCCTAGATCCAAGAGCCAGATGTCCTGCATGAACATCTTCGCACGATGAAAGGAGCGAGCCAGCCGGCCGGATCGAGCAATTTGGCAATTTGGGACAGGACTTGGCGCTTCGTGAAAGACGAGCCGGAAACCAATTCTGACGGAATAAAAAAGAACTCGTCAGTCGTCGCCTTTTACCGCACGCCGAGTGTCTTGGCCGTGGTCTCTGCATCGATTTCGAGAAAGTCAGCGCGAAGGAGGTAGTCGCTCGGAATGTCGGCTAGAATCGCCTTGCTATTAGACGTCCACTTCCTAAGTGGGAACCCTGCTGACTCTAGAGTCCCCTTCAACTCCCGAATCCCAACTTGGGCATCGGCTTTGGAGTCGGCCCCCGCGAGAACGTCATCCACGTACATAAAATGACGGATAATTCGGCTTGCTTGCGGATACCTCGACTCTTCATCGTCCGCAAGCTGTTGCAGGACACGGATCGCTAAGAACGGAGCACAATTGACTCCGAAGGTGACCGTTTTTAATTCGTAGTAGCGGATATCCCCATCGGGATTGCGAAACAGAATACGTTGGAACGAAGTATGCTTGGGGTCGATCCAAATTTGCCGATACATCTTCTCGATGTCGACGTTAAAGACGAACCTAAAGTATCGCCACTTTAGGATCTGAATCGTTAGGTCGGATTGCAAGACCGGCCCCGCGAAAAGAATGTCGTTTAGACTGATCCCGTTCGCGGACGGGCTAGAAGCGTTGAAGACTACCCGCACCTTGGTAGTCGTGCTTTCGGGCTTGAAAACGGAATGATGTGGAAGGTAGTAGGTAGCGAAACTGCTTGCGGGAGAGATTTCGGTCGATGTACTCCTGGATTACCGAGTCATAGCGAGCCTTAAGGAGCCTGGAAGCTGCACCCCAAATGGCACACGTCAATAAGAGCCGTGATTAGTAGGACGGCTCCCGACCCGGAAGCGAGACACACCTGCACATCCGACTGGTCCCCTGCGCCGGTGGTGCTCCTGGAAGTCTGTGTGGGTCGAGCCCCTGATGCCGTAGGCGGACTCGGAGCAGTAGCGAACGGATTGCCGCGGTGCAGGAGGGTGTGGTGTCGGCTGTGGCATGTGAAGCAGCTATCGGCACTCGTGCAGTCCCGCTGCTGGTGCCCTCGGGCAAAACAGTTGAAACATAGCTGCTGCCTTTTGATGTAATCAGAGGGCCCATTTACATCCATGTCCAGGAAGCGCGGACATAAGCGAATGGGATGGTTCTCCCTCGAACAGAGATCGCAACCCTTCTGGCTCGGAACCACTCGTGTCTCGTATGAATTGAGCCTCCGAGCTGGAACGTGGGGGGTACCGACCGTGGCGGAACTTGCCCGGAGCCATTAGGATTGACGTCGTCGATGGCCTCCAGAGTGTGATGCCGCTCTGTCAGGAAGTTTTCCAGCTCCTTCCATGTGGAAATTTCGGCCTTATTGTGTACGGATTGCTCCCACATGGAAAATGTGACTTTGGGGAGCTTTGAGGAAATCATAAATACCAGCAGACAGTCCCAAGCCTCAACATTGATAGAGGACATCTCCAGAGCTGTCAGACAACTCTGAATGGTGGCTTGGAGCTCCTTAAGCGCGACTCCGGACTCTTGAGGATCAGCCTGGATGTTGAAAAGGATCTTCAACTGGCTGTTGACCAAGAGCCGCCGGTTCTCAAAGCGGTCAGTAAGGCTTTGCCACGCCGCGACAAACCCCTCATGGGTAAGCGGAGCCTTGGAAACAATGGCGTGTGCGTCACCACTTGTTTTGGATAGCAAGTGGAACAACTTTTCTACCGGGGTGAGCCGCAAATTCTGGATGTAAATGGCCGTGAACAAGTCTCTGAAGGTGGGCCACCGAAGATAATCACCCGCAAAGACCTCGGTGTCCACTGGCGGTAACCGGCAGCCTGTCGACAGGGGCGTAAGAACGTTGGCGGAAGCTTGAGTGGACTGAGAGGCAATTTTTTGCCGAAGCTGGGCAGTACACCTCGAATAGATGGAGTAACAGTTGATGTAGTGGGAGGTAAGTAAGTAAGGGCAGCAGTTTTTGTGTTCAGGTTAAGGTAAGTTTTATTTATTTAAATATTAGTCGGAAGCAGCGAAGTTGGTGCTTTGACGGATTTTTCGTGAGTAATTTTACATTGTTCTTTTAGTTTTAAATTAAGGCTAGGGTTCATCGGCTTATATATATGCTTATGTATATGGGACGTGCATTCCTAGACAGACGCGAGAGGGTAAATGCTCATGTGGTCAGCTCGTGTTACAAATGTATGTACGCTAGCTCTTTCATATGCCGGCTTGACTTTTATGAACGGGAAATTTGAGGAATGTTTACATTGCAACAATTAGTTACAGTACGCATTCTTTAAGTATTGATAATACAGTGAGCATTCATTATGTGCATATTACATCTCCGTCCTTTTAAAAAATAACGTAATAAGATGGAGTTATTTTTAAGTCAATTTAATTTATTTATTTTTGTATTAACTTAAGAAAATGAAATTATCAAAAGAAATATCTGTATTATGTTTATCTATTTATTTCTATGCATGGCCATGCTAAATACAATTTATGAAATAAAGATTTTTAATCTATCCTTATGAACAGTCTGTTTCTTATGTTTATTATTTGTTATTACTTTATTATTATCCCTATTTCCTATCTCCGTTACTGTATACGGATCTGTATATTTAGGATCTAACTTATGACTGCAACTGTGTGGGACACAGCAACCAATTTCCTGCCACTCCCCGTCGCCGCAGCCCCTGGTCCCCGCTCCAATGGTTTTGAGATCAGGAACGACCAAAGATTCGGTAACCGAAACGGTCGTTGTGGCATCGGAAGGCGCTCAGCCAACAATTTCCGTGTCCTCCGTTTTGTCCAATGCGGAGTCCAATTCTTTGGCTCCGCAAAATCCCTTAGAAAAACCGACCCAGGGTCCGGATTACCGGCCGTGGTTGGTAACAATTCGTTACGCAAGCCCCTCACAGCAGTCCCACCTTCGAAAACTATATTTGTTTCGAGGCTTGCCGCTGATCTCGCATCTGAAGATGTTCTAGCCTATATTCAAGGCAAAACCCAAGCTGGTAATATCAAGGTGGAAAAATTCAAATTTTCGTATGCCAGAGACATTTCATCTGTCAAGATAAATATCTCATCCCAACTCTTTGGCACTATTTGCTCGGGTGACTTCTGGCCCGAGTACGTTGTAGTAAAGGAGTATGAGGCACGAAATAAGAGAAATCGGCCTGCCGGGATTCAACTGCCCAGGCCGTCTCAGTCCTCAGTGTCCACAGCTGTACCTTCTGTCCCAAAAAACTAACCTCTTCCCTACAACTTTCCTATCAGAATACTACGGGCTTACGCAGTAAGCTTTCTAGATTATATTCGGATAGCCTTTCCTTTGCATCGCAGGTAATTGTATTTACTGAAACCTGGTTGAAGCCGGAGATCCTCTGCTCCGAAATTCTTCCAAGTAAGTATACAATTTACAGATCAGATCGTCTTCTCCAGCGTGGTGGCGGAGTTTTAATTGCCGTTGACTCTTGCCTCATCTCGGAACGGTTGGTATCTAATGACTTTTTTGACATCGAATTTATCTGCGTAAAACTATCTTTTACAGGTAGTTCCATTTATGTAACCTGCTCTTACATCCCTCCATCTTCGGAAGAGCCAATTTATTGGAAACACCTTACGGCAATTCAGACCGTTTCCAATTGGCTTTCTGACAGAGACCAATTACTGGCTTTGGGTGACTTCAAATAAAAATGCTAATACTTTTGCTAAAGCAATATTCGAATCCTTGATTTTGAAGTACGGACCAATGAAGACGTTCATTACGGACATGGGAACAGAGTATAAGAATTCAATCAAAGACGATTTGTGCAAATATTTAAATATTAAAAATATTACATCCACAGCACACCACCACCAAACAGTTGGAACAATAGAAATAAGTCATAGAACTTTCAATGAGTACATACGATCTCACATCTCGATTGATGAAACTGATTGGGACGTATGGCTTCAGTATTTTGTCTTTTGTTTCAACACGACCCCTTCTATGGCACATACTTATTGTCCATATGAGCTAGTGTTCGGTAAAACAAGTAATTTACCGAAACATTTTAATAGCATAGATAATGTAGAAGCACTATGTAATATAGACGACTATGCTAAGAAGAGTAAGTATAGATTAGAAGTAGCCTATAAAAAAGCTAGAGTTATGTTAGAATCAAATAAAAATATAAATAAATTACTATAAGTTCATAACATAAGGGATGTACGATATACGATATAAAAACGAGACAGGTCATAAGTAAGATCCTAAATATATAGGTCCGTATATAGTACCGGAAATAGGAGATAGGGATACGATATGATACGATACGATAAATAAATACACATATTTTTTTAACAAATTCATTTTCTTTGATGTATTAATTAGAATTTTGATTATAAAAATAACTTCATTATATTACGTTTTTATATAAAATAAACCTAAAACTAAACTAATAAACTTATAACGCTACTATCAGCGACTGGAGGACGAGATCAGGACACATTTCCAGAGACCCAACGAACCCTTTTATGATAATACGTTGCCGGACTACCAATTATTCACGAGGAGACAGGAGTTTCGCACCCTGGCTTAACCAACATTTCTCGACGGAATGTCGGAACCCCAGAATACTTTTCTGCAGGGACTGTGGAAGACGAGGAATACGGACATTCGAATGCCAGGTTTCGGGAAATGGAAACGGGCTTCGCGTGACCGGAAATCACCCGAGGAACCCAGCCAACCAATATCAGGGACGCATCCTAGGCGCCATTACCATAGAGGGACGAGGATTTGCGGATTTGGGTTGCAATAAATTGTCGGAAGATTTTCGAATCGCGACATTTCGGCTTGCCGAAAGTCTTTGCCGACTTTCGAGTCCACCGCTCTCTCTCTCTCTCTGCCGACTTTCGAGTCCACCGCCCCGCTCTCTCGCCACCCACAGACTTTCAAGTCCATCGAGAATTCCCTCTCGCTCTGCCGACTTTCGAGTCCACCCCCCTCTCTCTGTCGACTTACGAGTCCACCGCCCCGCTCTCTCGCCGCCGCAGACTTTTGAGTCCACCGCTCTCTCCCGCTTACGGCAGACTTACGAGTCCATCGCGAATTCTCTCCTGGCAGACTTCCGAGTCCACCCGCTCTCTCCCGTTTACGGCAGACTTACGAGTCCATCGCGAATTCTCTACGGGAAGACTTCCGAGTCCATCTCTCTCTCTCTCCGCCGCGCATCGCAGACTTTCGGGTCCATCGCGAACTCTCTCGGACGACTTTCGAGTCCCCTCAACCCTCGCCCACTATAGGCTTACGAGCCCGCCTAGTAGACTTCCGAGTCCCCCCCTTCTTCTCTTCTCTTCCCCACAGGCTCCCAGGGCCCCGCCTCTGAACTGACCGCGGCCGCCCGTTGGCAAACCCCGCGGCCCGATTGACCCGCCCGGCCTCCCCGAAGTACCCGACGACCAGACGGCGGCGCTCCTGAATATACATACGTAACTCTGTAACAAGAAGCATTGAATAAACCAATCGAACCTACTTAAGTTAACGAATTCTCTCCACTGTTCTTACTGGGAATCGGTGGATCTCTCTCTTACAGCTACCATTCGGACTAAAACAGACTCTGGCCGGCCCTGAGCTATCTGGAAACTGGGCGGCAGACCGTCACATTGGCACCCGAACAGGAAGAGTGGTAGTAAGAGAAACCCGAGAGCAGGAGAACATGTCCAGCTGGGTGTACATGGCAGCGAAGTCCGAACTAGCCGAGTACGCGGAAGAATTCGGGTTAGACCAAGCAGGGAAAGTAGAAGACTTAAGAAAGGAGCTGGCGGCGTTCTGTAAGAGAACAGACCAGACAGAGAGCATAAGACAGAGATTTGCAACCCTAGCGGAAAGCACAAAAGGGAAAAGAGCCCAGCTAGAGCGTCAACGATCGTGGTAACGGGCGAGATGGAGAGCCCAAGGAAGGAGAAACAAGGGAGGAAGGTGGAGACAGAGGTCATTGATGGGGTACGAGGATGGGGAATAAGGTACCAGGGAACATCAAACCCACTGGAGTGGAGAAGATAGAACAGTGGGCACGGGGATACGGTATGGAAATGGACCAGTTGATCCAGACTATGCCATTCATCCTGGAAGGACTCGCAGCGGATTGGTGGAACACCACGCCAACAGAGATCACGACCTGGGAACAGTTAAAGGAGGAGTTACGAGACTACAAGGACTACACAATGCTGCAGGGCGCCGGCGAGAAACGCACAAGGCCTGAGCAACTAAATCTGGCAGCTCAGGCCACGAAGCAAAGGCCAGACCCAAGGGACGATCTGACATGCGACGGGTTCCAAATCATAGCAAGGATTGGGGTCGGGGAAAAAATAATAAAGGGGGTCGTAAACACTGGAGCATCACGGAGCGCGATCAGCAGAAACACATACCAGGATCTGCGGGAGCACGGGAGATGGAGCGGAGTGAGGGCAGAAATA
>VNJN01008910.1:0-15357 GCA_008042485.1 Drosophila mayri
CCGACGGGAATTGAACTCGTGACAACTAATTTAATTTTAAATAAAACCATTTCGAGTAGACTTCAGCTTAGTTAGCTGCAAAACTAACCATCATCGATATCACTGATCTTAGGCAGGAAATGTATGTAACAGGCAGAAGGAGACAAAAAGTATATATATATATTCTTGATCAACGTCAAGAGCCGAGACGATCTAGCTATGTCCGTTTGTCCATCTGCCTGTCTGTGTGTCTGTCCGTCTGACCGTATAAAACTGGATCTCAGAGACTATAAGAGATAGAGCTCTAACGACAGTATTTTTTACCCTTGTACGCAAATCAATTTTGTTTTAAATTTTTACCACGCCCACTTTCGCCCCCGCAAATCATCAAAAAGCGTAATTTTAAAGCTAGAATCGTGAAGTTTAGTATGTACATTAGGAACTATAGTCCGTGTGATTCCTGAAAATATGGTTGCAATCAGATAAGTTGTTATTAAGAAGTTATTAAAGAAATAAATTTGTATGGCCACAAACGGCTGCTGCAGCATGTCCATTTTGTTGATCTATTATACCAACTAAATATTTTTACTAGTTCTAGATTGTGATCCGAAAAGAATCATCAAAATGCTTCGCGATGTTGAAGGTCATGTCGAGAAGACACTACATTTCAGGCAATACAGGACCCTGTCCCATAGTAAACGAGACATAAGCAGACAGGCCTGCACATATATATACATATATATAGACTGCAGAAATTGGAAGGAATAATAGTGCAGCCACCAATAAACTTTTCTCTGCGACGCTATAGGGATACACAACTTTGAAAGTTCAATTCCACATTAAATTTTTTTCTCACGTATTGTTCTTCAACATTTGCGCATCTCTGGATTCTAGCTGTTGCTCGTTTTGTCTTATACGACCTACTGACATTTTGCGTTTGTTTGTAATTATATCCTTATACATATCCTTATACATATTCGCCACCGCCTAGGAAAATGCTAATGGCGGTGGAAATGTCATGGTATGCCCGACAACGATCCTAAGCACAATTTGCGCTTAGTGAAGTCTTGCCTTCAGGGCAATAAAATAGATGTTCTACAATGGTCAGCTCAATCCCCAGTTCTCAATCCGATTGAGAATTTGTGGGGCAGCACATCCTGGCTGTTAAACCCACTATTTCAAGGATCTAGGGGCCGAAATCCAAAAGGCATGGTATGCCTTACCCCAACTTCGATTTTCCACCCTGGTGGAAAGTTTTTCTAGAAGATTCTAAGCAGTAATTAAGAATAAAGTATATCCCACCAAATACTGTTTAAATTTTTTCAAAATTGTTATTAAATAATAAAATAAAAATATTTTTATTTAAGTGAGCTAAACTCGTGTCCAGCGTTTTTTGGGGGTTGCTGCACTTAAAGTCCTGTGGCAGAAAGACAGAAAAAGCTAGGACGATAAACCAGATATACTCTCAATAACATAACCTAGCCGCACAAAAAGGATTCAAGGATCTACTCCTTACAGGAGCAAAAATAACTTTCATTAAAGTTGGGTGAGGCATAGTGTGCTAAACTCGTGTCCACCACTGTATGTTTTTTTTTAAGTAGCTCCACCTAAAAGGGGAGCAGCAAAAATTTGTCTCTAGCTTTTATAGTCTCTGAGATCTAGGTGTTCATACAGACAGACAGACAGAAAGATGGATGGACGGACGGACGGACATGGCTATATCGACTCTTTTAGTGGTCCTGATCAATATTTAGGTAACTTAGGTAACTTACAGAAAATCCCACTCGAACAAAACTAGAATACCTGTAGACCTTTGGTACAGGGGATAAAATAGTTACATTATTAAATAAAAAAGGATGGTAAGGGTGCATCAGGCCAAGGCAAGATCAGCAGGGTCTCTGCTAAAGTATATTCCTTGGCATATTGAAGCGCCCAGTCGACTCGTAGGTGGAACTCAGTATGATAGACACCACATTCTCCTCGGAAAAGGTCCTCCACTCGCTTCGTCTAGCAACGTGGGCGATAATGAACATGGATACAATAAAAAAAACAGCTTCGGTCCTTATGGGGGATGTAATACCCCGAATCATATCCGAAATCGACCGATATGTATTGCTGCGCTCGGATTTCTAGACGCTGCCACCTTTGAGTTCGGTGGGTAGTGCTAAGCCGAGCAGTACCGAAACTTCTCAACCATATATCAAAACCAGGGCGAGCCACGCCAAGGTTAGTGGGGCAAACAAAAAGCCAAAATCGTTTACCCACCAACAAAGGAAGGCGCAGGTCATTGTGGTAAAGATAGCCAGGAACAAGGAGGACGGCAAAGCGTGACAAAGGGGGAAAGGCCCGATTCCAGGCAGTGATCGAGGATTTCGAAACATACAAGAAGGAGCACCCAAAAGCATTCCTTCCTCCTCAAGCGAAGCGTAATCGATCCCAAGAAGTGAATGAGAGCGCTTCGAAGAGCGCGAACCCAGGTTTCGACATGGAAGACTAGGCCATCATGAAAGCTAAAATGCAAATCGCGAATATAAGGTAGGAAACTGTAGGGTCTCAACGCAGCACTTTTTCAGACCATAGGTATATATTCTTTGAAGTCTCGATGCCGACGCGAGACGACACCGAAAAGCAACCCACGCAAAACAGAATTGAACAAATTTGGGAAAATTGTACAGACAAAGACAAAAACCAGGAGGATCAACGTTAGATCCAACCCAGAATTACCGACAAAGATGTTGAGGGCCTCACAAACATCCTTAACAATGCGTACAAGGAGTCATATAGTCTTGCGTACTCTAAGAAAAAGTACCCATAATGGTGGGGCAAATAGCTAAGCGAGCTCAGACTTAAGGTGAGATACACCTTTAATAAAAGTTACGGAACCAAAGACTAGAGACCGTATAAGGAAAAACACAAAAAAACGATATACGCAGCCAAGAAAGAGTCTTGGAGAAACTACTGTGAATCGCTAGAAGGAATAAAAGATACAGCTTGGTTGAATAAAACACTATCAAGAGGGCAAGCAATCCCTATACTTCTAAAAGGACCTAACGTCAGGTGAAGAATCACTAGATATCCTGCTGGACACTCACTTCCCAGAAAATCTAAGATTAAAACCCACAGTAACTGATACCCCAAGGTTATTCCAATAGCCACAAGTCTATGAGATCGCCACAAGGGAGATACACTCATTCGACAAGAGAAGAGAACTTAGTAACAAGCTAAGTATTTGGAAGTGATACTGGATACAAAATTATCATGGAAAAACAACATCAGGGAACGTATTAAGAAAGCGATAATTGCATTCTACTCATGCAGAAAGATGTTTGGAAAGATCTGGGGCATACACCCCAAGATCATAATATGGCTCTACACAGCGGTGGTGGCCTGCACAAACTAGGGCATACAACAGACAGAAATCCACCAGGATTCAGAGATCGGCATGCGCAGGTCCAACGAAAGCATTAAGAACATGCCCCGTGGCAGCTCTGAATGCAGTATTGAACTTAATCCCTATAGAACTGTTCATGAGGAACTCAGCAGCTCAAAGCGCGGTACGACTGAAAGCAAGAAAAAGCTGGGAGAACTGCTATACTGGGCACTGTACGAGACTGAATGAAATTGACTATGTAGTAACAACAGGAACAGACTATATGACAACCGAACTATGATTCGGCAACGCATATATAACCATATACCCCACAAGAAAAGACTTGAGACGAGGAAGTGTATCCGAACAAGATGAAATATTTCGGCCGCAATCTTCGCAACAGCTGGGGAGTGGAAGAGTCCTTCCACCTCCCAGCGCCAGCGATTGTGTTCCAGGCAGGGGTTTTTAAAAATTCTGAAACCTGTTAAACTCTCAGAAGAACGAGACCTCAAGAATACCAAAGTGAGAATACACCCACACAGCCAAGCGGCCATAAAACCACTCGCAACAGCAAAGACAAAATCGACTCTGGTAGCCAAATGCAAACAAAACGATAAAACTAGTACGGGTACCGGGACACAACGATATTCCTGGAAATGAGAAAGCTGACAAGCTGGCAAGACAAGGGTCCGAGGAAAGATCAAATACATCAGATATTCTAATCTCCCTGAACTCAGTCCAGACGGAAATCCTTGACTATTTCAAACTACTAGCCAGCAAAGAAGGGTCGATCATGACTGAACACAGAGGATCAAAGCTATGCTGAGCAGAATTGAACAGGAAACGGACAGCAGAGCTGATCTCCAAACGCAAGAATACATAAGAAGGATAACAGCGACCCTCAAGGGGTACTGGCCAATAGGCACCCATGCCTATAAAATGGGCCTAGCCTATATCACACCTTGCAGAAGCTGCAAGGTACAGACTGAAAAGGAGACACCGGAGCACCTACTGTGTCACTGCCTGGCATTCAAGCAGCATAGAGCCCGCCACGGCAATCAGTGACTGCCATCCAAACGTACGTGAACGACACGGGCTGGTACTGAAGTGGAGGCGCCGGCTACGATCATCGAGGGTATGGATCAAAACGGAGCTCAGCTCTAATTGGAGGCCCTGCTCTAATTGGAGACTCAGCTCTAATTGGAGGCTACCAGGGTAGCCTTACCACTAGTACCTACATAGCTAAATAAAAAAATATAATTAAATAAACATTTTAAAAAACCTGACTGGAAAGAATTATTTAAAGAAGTTATGTATAAAACTTATCGTTTACACCGATTCGCAAAATATAATTTTTCAACTACACCTAACATTGCCGATTTTGATATGATCGATGTAAAACTTTTACACAATATTCCTGACATATAGAGAAGTTGTTAAAAAAATATAAAACAAAAATAAGGAAAAAAAGAAATAACTCCCCTTTAGATATAAGAGGTTGGAGCAATTTAAAGCGATGTCTAATAAATCAAATCAGATAATTTTTGGAGGAAAGCCTGACGATGCTAATGATTGCTTTAATCACTATTTTTAAAACTTGCTCTCAGATTACTAATCCACCACTGTTCGGTTACCTTGCTTTGTCTTGTCATCGCATCCATTGACAATAAATATAAGGTCTGTTATAAATGTAAATAGAGTGATTGGCGTAATTCTTTATGGCTTTTTTCCAGTTCAGCAAATTATTTTGACAACCTTGGTATTCAAATTAATTGAATCCCACACGGCTGACCGCATTTATGAGGTGCTAATGACTTCGTTAGAAAAGTTATCTATTGCTTTACACTAGGTTCCGGCAGTGGTAAAAAATAAAGGTTAAAGAGCTTTAGAAAATCGCTTTAAGTATCATTTTACATTAAGTGGGCGCTACTACAGTAAAAAATAGTTGGACGTTAGTATATTTATTATATATTTTTTAATAGGTATTAGAGGGCTGCACGGCCGCATTCAAAACGGTTCATGAGACATTCATCTGCGAATGAGTCCAATGAATTCGGCTGCGAATTGCATTGAATTTGAATAAATGTGTGCGCCGCCGCTCAACTCACTGAAGTCACGCATAGAGAGAGCGAATTGAATGCCGAAAGAACCGGGTAAAAATAGTGAGTGCGATGAATGACTCACGTTAAAGAGCTGTATTTACTATTGGAAAATTAAATAAGAGTCAATAATGCAAAGTTTATTTTTTATTTTTATTTATAATTAATTAATTTTGTATTAATTTTTCCTTATTTATTATTATTTTTTTGAATGCAGAAACATGTTAAAGCGGCGCAAAAATTGTATTCTGAGTATTCAGTCAATTCTATGCTTCATTCATTCATTCGTTTCGTTTTGCACACAAATTCATTCAATGCCATTTTATATGAATACTCAAAATTGCGCTTAAATAAGAACACAGTGCGATGCGAACTTGATCTGCTGAATGCGTTGCGCTCAAATTAGAGTACACAACTCAAGAGTACTTAGAGACACATTTTGAGTCAGCCGTGCAGCTCTCTATTAGGTATTGAAGATAAGTAAAAAGAAGTATTTAATAAATTTTATAAAATAATTATTTATTTTCTTAAAAAACCAGTAGTCAAATCAAAAGTGCTATTCACTTTTATTTAAAAATGTTTCATTCATCAGTAAAAAACTAATGAGACCCTTCAGACAACATTTATGGCCACGCTAAACAATTATACTTACAACAATGTGAATATTTAGGCAGCACCACTTTTTTTTTGACTCTGGGTGTATTTGATAAAATTTTCCGATTTGAATAAAATTAATGTTAAAACCGAAATACTTAAATAATAAAATAATAATTGGCTATCAGAGTAGATGCAAAAATTGAAATAATTCTTTTCTATATATATCCCTTTGTATCCATTATATAGTCGTCTGATCCGACTTACACACTAATGAAACTAGTAAGAATAACATCTGCAAAGTTTCAAAGATAGCTTCAAAACTAATAGATAACTTGACATAGGACTGGGCAAGTGATGCTGACTTCATAGGCTTAAACATACCTTCTTTACTGCGATGTAAACTTTTGACTAAAATTTAATTGGTTTAAAAATGGCTCAATGCTAAATATACTATACAAGCATCGAAGAAGAGTTTAATTAATGGGAAGGAGGGACAGTTTTTCCAAGGAATATAGTGCGCCAATTCAATGCTTTAAGTGCAACAAAGCCGGTCACGTGATTATATATTTTAATTAGGATAAGTCCAAGAAAAAATGAAAAAGTTCTGCCATTAGGGTGTATATTGAGATATTTGTAGTTACTAAAAACGACGTTTTTTTATTGACAGTGTTGAGAATACCAAAAGTCACACTTGTACACATACACATTGTGTGTGTATGGGAAGGGTATGAACCATGAAGATCTCAGAGAGAGGCAAAACTCTCCTCTCTTGGTTCTCTCCCTCTCTGCTTAAGAACGTTTTTGTTTCCTTTTTGTATGCGCATGCGTACCCTAACTACTTGCTTGCAGACAACGAAAGAGTGCGGTTGTATAAAATAAAATTCAACTAAAACGACAATTAAAGTATTTTACTATTTGGCAAATCGGGCTGGTGTGTTCCTAAAGTTTATAAAAACATTGGCTATAAATTCTATAGACAGTTTCTCCAGTTGCATCATTTACTCATTCCCTTTAAGTTAAGATAAAATAAATTTCGATTATTTTCCAGAAAGTGGCTGTCTGAAATAAAGAATGCACGGCTTCACGCAAGTGCTAATTACGTTTAAGGTATATAACTTTGTGAAAAAAAGCTTATTTTACCTTTGAGGTCTTAAATTAAAGAAAAATAGATTTTCAATAAACTTAGAAAAATCTCATTTTTTGGGTACATAAACGTTATACGATTTTTTTTTTTTTTGAAATTAACCTCGGCTTTTAAACAACTAAACCATATTGACCTGCGTAATAAAAAAAACATATTCTCCGCCAAAAAGATGAATTTCAAGTTTCATCGCAATACTAACGGCAAACCATAGTTAAAACAAACAAACAGATTTATCGCCGTAAAAACAAGATAAAGGGATTATATTGTGTATTTGCTTAATATGCCTATTCCATTTTGTACATAGCGATTTTAAAGTTATAAAATGCCTACCAGTCGTTTCGCGGTAGTTTATTGAAATGAAGACACAATAACTATATATATAAATATACCATGCATGCCCCAGATAAGCAACAAAAAAAGCAGTTCTGGGGTGACTGTAGCGCGTAACTGATTTACAGCGTTAATACCTTGAATCAAGATCACCCCAGAACTGTTTTCATTTTTTTTCGGTTTTTTACCGTAAGTTGTTTCAGAGTGTATTCTCACGTTTCCAGAGTCGCAGACTATCTAATCTGATTTTGGTTTATTTAGGATCAACGCAGAGGTATAGTTTACACTACCTCTTACTAATAATTTGTGTTAATAATTCTGATCAGTTTTTCGGAAACAAGCGGGCCCGAGGAATTTTGTTTCACCCCTAATTTATGTGTTTTGTCTTAATAAAATTTTGTCTAGTGGTCCCCTTAATTGATTCGGCTCACCTTTCAGGATTAAATAAAAATTTTTTTGGGGATTCTGAAATAATAATAAGTTGCCCAATCTCTAAATTAATAAAAAAATATTATTTCCCTGATTTTTGCTATGGCAGCTATAGGATATAGTCGTCAAAATAATATTAAGTGGCCAAATATTGTGAAAATACTAGGTGGGCTAAAAAGTAAGCTCCTTGGAAATGAAAAAAATTGTTTTTTTATTTTTATTTTTTTATTCAACGTAGTCTCCTTTTAGGTCCATACACTTATTCCAGCGATTTTCTAACTTTTTTATCCCATCTGAAAAATATTTCTCCGGAAGGTCTGCAAAATACCCCTCTGCAGCATCGATGCCTTCCTCCCGCGAGTTGAATTTTTGATTGATGAGCCATATTTTGAGGTTTGGGAAGAGGTAATAGTCCCAGGTAGCCAAATCGGGTGAATAAGATGCATGGGGAAGCACTTGGAGTCCTAATTCGTTGATTTTAGTCATGGTTGTGAGACTCTTGTGTGCCGGTGCATTATCTTGAAATAACAAAATACCACGACAATCCCAGAAAACGGACGCCATGACCTTTCCGACCCATTGAGCCTCCCTCGGCCGCTTCGGAGCACTCGTGCCGGCTGCAGTCCATTACCGAGCACTCATTCTGTTTTCTGGTGTATAATAATGGATGAAGGTTTCATCAACAGTCACCAATCGACGCCAAAAATCCACCGGATTTCGCACCAGCATGACCAAACACTCCTTCGAAGTGGTCTCACGTTCGTATTTTTGGTCTGAAGTCAGCGAACGCGGCACCCATCGGCAGGATAATTTTTTTCATGTGCAAAATCTCGCCCAAAATATGTCCTGTATGCTCAGTACTAATCCTTGCGGCCTCTGATAGCTCGCGGACTTTCACTTTCCGGTCAGCCAACACCATTTCATGTATTTTTTGGATATTTTTCGGAGTAACCGCATCGGAGGGCCTGGCACTACGGTCCTCATCGGCAGTGGAGTTTCGGCAACCACGAAACTCTCGAAACCAATATTTCACGGTGTAATCTGATAAGCCGCATAATAGTTATCCAACTTTTTTTTAGTTTCTGTTGCTGTTTTGCCTCTCAAAAAAAAAAAAAATTTATGAGGGATCGAAAATAGTTTTTTTTCCATGGTCACCATTATTTTAAACACGTCAACAACTATCAGCTGTCAAAAAAAAGCTAACGGCTGTATCGCGATAAATTTCAACAGGACTACCTAAATATGAATGGACTATAAGGAGCGATAATAATTTTTGCGATAGCAGCGCATTCTGGTGGTGAAGGAGGTTACTTTTCAGCCCATCTAGTATGTTGAAAACTGACATAGTTATAATTTTTTTTCGAAAAGTTTTCCGATCGTTCCTATGGCAGCTATATGATATAGTCTTCCGATCCGGCCTGTTTCGATATATGTACAAGTAAAAGTATATAGAAGACTAACTGCAAAGTTTAAAAGTTATATGATTTGAAACTGTTAGTCCCTCAATGCCTATAAACGTACAGACAGACAGACGGAAATGGCTAGATCGACTCGGCAGTTGATCCTGATCAAGAATATGTATACTTTTTAGGGACGGAAATGACTTCTTCACTGCGTTGTCTATGTGATAAATATGACTCGCTCAAATCAAATCCATAAGCAGACTGATTGACCTTGTGACTTATTTATTGGCATTGCAAACGCCAATTTAATTGGAATCAGAATACGAATATGAACAGAAGATTAATATTTCTCATTTACATGTACGATCGCCAATGATGATTTCAGGACCATCGTCAAGAACAGGTGCATTGTATCTACGATTATGCTCCCTAGCTAATGTTTTATTGTCGATTTGTAATCTTTGCATGTGTGTTTTGAATATATTCAACAATTCATTGAGCTCATTTATTAGTGCGACGATGCGTCTGGCACAAAATGAGTCCATATTGTTGAAGCTACAACGTGTATCCACGCGTGAATTTTCGTCGCCTATGGTATATGATTGTGAATTAACATTCTTGCAGGCTCATTTTTGAACTTAACAGCATTACGAAATGTGGAAATGTCACCAATTACCACTTTTGAATGATTATAGTATTCAATATCTGGCTCATAATGAAATGCAAGGCGTATGAATATGTCGGTTGTTAATGTTCGTCTGTTTTTTCTTGATACAATTGGGCTATTTTATTAAGAACATTTGTATTTTCTAGTTTCTTTATCCACCGTACTATGGCTCTAGTTCGCCCGTCTCCGTTTTATTGGCATTTTTTAAATTAATTGAAGATATTCAGAGGATCCCTATACGACCTCTCGTCGGCTGTCGAAACACTCGGGTTTGTCTGCGAACGAATTTTCCTCTGATTTTAACCCTTGTGCAACATGAAATTATAGCTATAAAAAATTCTATTTTAAGATTAAAATTAGAGTTTAAACAAATGACTCGCAACACAAAAACAAAGATTTTTCCGACGAGACTACCTAGTATAATTGAATCATGGCTTGTTCGATATTTTTTACAGTAATGGTGCTATGACACAGTAATGAAATTTTCATTCATTAGAACCTTGAAAGAGACAACTATATGTTTTATTTGGCTCGGATTTGTTTTGTAATGTGACTTGGGTCACACCTGATATTTTATATAGTTTTATTTAATCTTACATAAAAATCAACCTTCTACGTTGCGCCGCAATAGCCGAAAACTTATTTTTCTTTGATTTATTTATGTTTTGCATCATTTTTAATCCATATAAATGCAAGAGACCAGCAAAACATACCAAGTCTTTTTGGGGGACCATTTTGACTTATGACGTTTAATGACCTGGCTACTTTTTTATATTAAAATTTCGCTTTATTTTAACAGTATATTGTTATCGGTCAAATATCGTTTCTAGTATATTTTATGGAGATTTATCGATAGTGGCCTCTAATGTATTGTCAATACATTAGCTAATGCATTAGAAGTGCCATATAATCATCTCGCTCGCACTTGTGTTAAACACTAATTAATGCTGTAGTATCATAACAGTATTAACCTAATATTTACATAATTATATACATATATTTACACGTTGGCAACGGCCATATCGTGTGTCTGGAGTGCTCAATTTGGAGTCCATAGCAGCCTCATTGAATCTGTCCAGAAGAACTTTTTGCTTTTCGCCCTCCGTTGCCTACCCTGGGATGCTAACCTTAGATTACCGTCTAACTCTAGTAGACTTCTCCTACTCAATCTCCCTTCTTTAGCTAACCGTAGGACGATGCTTGGCGTCGTCTTTTTACATAAACTTATTCACGGGGATGTGGAGAGCCCCTACCTGGTAGGCCAGCTCAAATTCCATATTCCCCGGCTTACATCTAGAAATTTTAATACATTAGTTAACCATTCTATTAGTTAACCACTGAAGGCGTGAGTTTGAAGTACATGAACCCTTATTATACCCTTGCAGGGCATAATAATTTCAGTCAGAAGTTTGCAACGCAGTGAAGGAGACATGTCCGACCCTATAAAGTATATATATTCTTGATCAGGATCAACAGCCGAGTCGATCTAGACATGTCCGTCTGTCCGTTTCTACGCACACTAGTCTCTTAGTTTTAAAGCTATCTAAAGAAAATTTGCATTTAGTCTTCAATATACTCTCATTCGGACCTATGTCGGAACGGACTATATCATATAGCTGCCATTGGAACAATCAGGAAAATAAAAGAAAAAACCATAACTTTGTCAGTTTTCAACATATTTTCATCAAAGTTAAGATTTAGTCGTTTTTTTATTATTCCTGATAGCTATTATTCATATAGCTTCCATAGGAACAATCAGGAAAATAAAAGAAAAAGCCATCAGTTTTCAACATATTTTCATAAAAGTTAAGATTTAGGTTAAGGTTTGTATTATTCCTAAATTTCGGTTTTAATTTTAATGAAAATAGGTCGACTATATCTTATAGCTTCCATAGGAAAAATCAGGAAAATAAAAAAAACCATAACTTAGGTGTTTTCCTACCATTTCCATAAAATTTGAGATTTGGCAACTAATTATTATTCCAGAATTTAATTTAAGTTAATTTTCTAACTTAATTCTGCAAGGGTATTAAAACTTCGGTGAGCCGAAGTTATCTTCCTTTCTCATTGTCTTTGTACCTTGTTGTAAAGTTTGTACTCGTATTCTGCGATGTTTTGGCAGTTTGGAAATTTTCCCGCCATTCCGGATATTACTATATCATCACCATCTGTATCCGGATACGATCTTGAATATTTTTTGTTCTTTTTAGACTCCATTTTTCCAAAATTTGAGTATAAATATTTTCGACCCGTTTTTTAACTAATTTATTTTTATTTTTACTTCGACTCGTCACTGATTACTTTCATGAGAAAATTGTCTGAACAAATTGAAAATCAGATAGCAACTAGGTGCCTATTCTTTTTTAGCGTGCATTTATACTCACTCAGTACAATATTGCCCTCATTATCAATTCAAAATTTAAATTAATCACAAGTACTTTGACCACAAATACCTTGAAGTAATTAAAATTGTTCAATTGTATAAATAGGCTGATGTATGCTAATTTAATGATCAATTTACAAAACATGCCTCTTGGCACGCCTAAAAAAGTCCGCCGATTCTTCAATGAATTAAAATATGTCGTTGAGAAAGAATAATATCTTTAATAAGCCGACGTTTGTTTATCCTTTCAACTTTACCAAAATTAACTTGTTTCTAAAGTTGGTTTTATGTAAGACTCATCGACTTTGTAACAACAGAAAGTAAGCAAACTTCACCGAAGGTTATATACCTTTGCAGGTTGCAATAAAACTTCAAAAATTTGTGACGAAATTTTGAAATAATAAAATGTGAGACAATCTTAAATTTCATGAAAATGTGTTAAACGGCAATGATGGCTACGATTTTTTCTATAATATTACTATATGTTGAAAACTGACAAAGCTATAATTTTTTCCAAAACATTTTCGATAATTTCTATGGCAGCTATATGATATAGTCGTCCATTCCGGCCCTTTCCGACTTATGTAGGAGGGAGAGCGTATAGAAGACTATCTGCAAAGTTTCATTAATATAGCTTAAAAACTGAGGGGCTAGTTTGCGTATAATTGGACAGACGGATAGACTAGATCGACTCGTCTTCGATTGTACTGCGTATTTAAAAAAAACTGAACAAAAAGCAAATCCATAGGCAATATTTAATGCAACTAATTTTAAAAATAGTTACACTTTTTTCTTAATTACATGTACATTAATTTTTATTCAGTTTTTAAATCTATATAAAATTTGCGCGGGATATTGCGCATGCACAATTTTTTATAAAGATAATTCAAATCAAAATTGTACCGGTATTGGTAATAGTATATTTCTTTATATTTCGATACTTTGCAGTTTTCTAGTGATGTTAAAAACCAAAGGTCAAAGCTTAAGGCTTCGGCCACGCATTGAGCGATGAGCGACGCTCACTCGAGTGACGTTTATGAGCGATCGCTTTCAGTGAGGTATCCACGCACTGAGCGACATCGCTCGAGTTAATTAGTTATAAAAATGGTTTTACGAAATCTGCTTGAAATCCGCTATAGTAAATTTGGCTTTAAAAAAATACAAAGGCGTAGGTTTGGCGTTCATCCCATAAATAAGAAATAAAAAAAATAAATAGACTGAAGTAGGCTATTGGTATCAGTAATATTTTTATTTTTGTATTCTTCATGAGTGTCGTTCCATAATACATTTCGGCTTTGAACATCCGAAATTTCTGCGCATATTTTCTGCATTCATCGATGCACTAAAAATTAAAACCAATTTTAGCGCTGAGCGACGTGGCTTAAGAACGTCGCTCGGCGCTCAGCGGCTGCGTGGCCACTCCAATGCTTTATCATAAGCTTTAATATTATACGTCGCTCAGTCGCACATCGCTCAATGCGTGGCCGAAGCCTAAGAGATTATTATTAAAGCAACACATGCATTTTTGTGCCTTATTTAATCAAAATCACTAAAATTCCGATTTCTTACTTTGCAATTGAATATTTCCAAATTTGTTTCAGAATATCAAAACTTCGTTGTGTAATCTTATTTTTTCACTTTCAGCAAATAAGTCGAGAGCGTTGTGTGTGCTGCGCTTTACACCACAAAGGATATGCTTCACTTAAAGTTTTCAAGGTGATTATCGTTTCTGGTCAGAAAATGCAAAAAACGAAAATCATTTGTTTGATTTTTTTTAATGCGTTTGACAATTTTAATAAAAAATATATACAAATTCTCATACCGCAGCCACGCCTAATTATTTTTTAATATGCATGGCTTTCGGTTTTAAAAACTGAAATTGGCGCTCGTGCTGATTCTTGCAATTTACAAAACAGACATATTTGCTTTACCAAAATTAAAAGCAGATGCCTCTTAATCAAATCAGATCTTATTTTCTGAGGAGAAAAAATAGTTTACTCATTAGAATTTTGTGTTTATTCCACACCATCATCAGAATAATATCGTAAAAAAATTTTTCTAACCCCACATCAGATTTAGCAATAAAAACAATACTTTTCAGAAACAAAAAAATTTTGGGAAAGTGGAAACAGAAGCAGGCAAGTTGGTTTTGTTTATTATAAAGACAAAGAATTCAATCGAAGGCATAAATATTTCAACTCCGAGTTCGACTTTTCAGGTTAAATTTCTCAAGGACCGCAAAAAAGACTTATGTTCAAAAAAACTGAACCACTAAAAAGCTTTTGCGGGTAGTGGGAAAAGAACACATATACCATTTTTTAACGGTGAATCCGGAAACACAATAAACTTTTATTTCCGATTTCTATTGTTAAAATTGAAATATAACTCTTATTTTAAATTTTTATAATAATAATTAAGAATAAGAATTATTTTTCAACTTTTATAAAAAAAATTAAAAATAGAAAATATTTTTCAATTTTTGTATTATAAAAATCACAAATAAATATTATTTTTCAGCTTTTATTATAAAAATTGAAAATAAAAATTGAATACGAATAACTTCTGAACCGACAGTACCAATTTCAGTGCAGAAAATGCTCTTTCTACCGAAATCTGGGTAGCACTATGCAACGCTTTTGTTTGTTTGTTTGTTTGCCAATATTATAGCAACATAATATATGTAGCAGAAACAATAAATAAACATTGAGGAATCCTGGATTATATCCCTTAAAAACATTCGATACATCATTTGAAAGGTACTGCATCACAGATCATTAATAGTCCACTCGATTCAAAAGTCTTCATCAATGGTGCAGTCATCCCACAGAATTCAACTGCAAAGTACTTGGGCATGACACTTGATGCAAAGCTGACATGGAAAGATCATATCATGGGGAAGGTCAAGCTTATCCGGCATAAAAATAGGCAATTGTTCTGGCTACTAAAAAGAAGGAGC
>VNJN01008916.1:0-15968 GCA_008042485.1 Drosophila mayri
ATTTTCATCAAAGTTGAGATTCAGCCGTCTTATATTATTCCTGAATTTCTGTTTTAATTTCATGAAAATCGGCCGACTATATCTTATAGCTTCCATAGGAACAATCCGGAAAATAAAAGAAAAACCCATAACTTTGTCAGTTTTCAATATATTTTCACCAAACTTGAAATTTTGCCATATTATATTATTTCAAAATTTCAATATTAATTTCATTAAAATCGGCCAACTATATCCTATATCTGCCATAGGAACAATCAGGAAAATTAAAAAAAAAAACATTTTCATCATGTTCGGGATTTGGCCACTAATTATTATTACAGAATTTCGGTGTTAATTTCTATTTTAATTCTGCAAGGGTATATAAACTTCGGTGAGCCGAAGTTAACTTCCATTCTTGTTAGTATATTCGTTTCTGACTTATAACAAGTATATATTTCTCTTCCCACTTCTAATTGGGCAGAAAAGATTAAGCTCAATTTTAAAAAGTTAAAATTATATGTATAGTATATTATTTAAAAATATTTTCTGCTCGGTATTCGTCCTAGTCTGCTGCAGCTGGTCGTCGCCGGTTGGCTCGCTGATGCTCCTTCGTTGGTGTAAGAGGCGGCCTGCCCCTCACACTTGTTGGTGCTGCTGCTGCTCTCCTGGGCCTATGGGCTCAGGCCGTACCGGTGCCGGTCTTCGCACAGGCTTTTAAACAGGTTGATAGGTAATGTGGGCCCCGGGCAATCCTATGCGCATTCCTTCTTCCTTTTTGGTAGCTGCTTTGGAGGTGGAGGTGTTAGTTTTATTCCATTTATATTCTTAGTAACTGAGTGAGCTGGACCATTTGGCTTTCTTTCTAAGAGACTTAATTTTAGAAAATCAAGCTCTTCGTGTAGTTTTTGGGCTATTGCCCAGGGGGGTGGCGGTTGATTTGCCAATATTTTCATTTTTATTCAGTTTCCAGCGTTGTCGGTAGTCCTCCAGTTAATCCACTGGTCTGGTTTGCTTGCTGAAACCAGTTTGTATGGTGAAAAGGTCCTGGAAGCACTTGTTTTTGCTTCCCCTAATGGCCACCTTGAGGGTTTTCTTCTTTGGTGTTGTCGTCCATATTGGCTAGTAGGACCTCGATGTTGAGATTGCCTACCTTGTAGGCAGTTTGCTGGTTAGGTGGGCTCGGTTGGCCAATCATCGTATGTATGATGATGGCTGTGTGGTCGCTGTTGAACAGATCGCTGACTCCCCAGTAGATATTCCGGCTGAGCTCTGGGCTGGTTAAGGTCAGAACGATGATTGACTCGTGGAGTAGGCTCAAGTCCAGGGTTGCAAGAGCATCCAGGAGTATAGTTCCCTATTACATCGTCTTCGTGCTTTTCCACGCGGTAGACCACGCATTGAAGTCCCCTGCTATAAGTACCGGCCATCTTTCACGGACGTCCTGTGCGCTTGTCTTACGCTGCTCTGCAGTTATTGAGGTTAAGATGGATAATCTTAACCCTTCTGCATGTTTTTGATGGCCTTCTGGTACTCCGGGCAGTATCTTGCCTTGGGACCTCATATGTTTGTGGCCATGCACAACGCGCCGGCTCCAGATTCACGGCCTTCAGTTTCCTCAACCAGGATTATGGGCGTCCAGATAGCCTGTCTGAGCCGGTCATGGTATGTATCTGCCCCCGAAGTTTCCGGTTAGAAAAACTGATGGCGCGTGGGCACGAACGCCACTGGACCGAGCTTAAGCCTTTGCAAGCAGTTTGAAAAACAGATTCTGTCCATTTCAGACCTCTTTAGCTGTCAGAGTAGAAAAGGTCTTGTAACACTTGAAGATCCGCATCAGATGTCTCCGCCAATCCCTCCAATCAGAATTATGGAAGTGAAGGAAAGGATACAACGGCTAAGAAAACCGGATAAGACTTCCAATCTATTGGCGAAGCTACTACCGGACCGAGCGCAGTCCTGTTCATGGTAATAGTTTTTAACGCAGCCTTACGACTAGGTCACTTTCCTCTCCGGTGGAAGATCGCCAAGATCATCATGAAAGCCCTATGAAGATGTTGAATGTTATCGCCCAATTAGTCTGCTTCCTACATTCGGAAAGATCCTTACACGAGCCTCCTGGAAAGAGGCTAAGGGAACCGGGAGTCAGGAAAGCAGTTCAGAATCAGTTTGGTGTAGCTGTTGGAAAATACATCCTCGATGGCTTCCATAATAAGAAGTATACTATGGCGGTTTTTCTTGACATCCAGCAAGTCTTGACCAAGTTTGGCATCCAGGTCTGCTCTCAAAGGTCAAAGCACTGACGCACCACCAGCTTTACGACGTCATCTGTAGCTTTCTAAAGGGCAGGACGTTCCAAGTGGTGCAGGACGGATTCAGCTCCTCCTCCAGGAAGATCAGGTCTGGATTACTACAAGGCAATGTGTTGGGTTTAGCTTTATACAACCTTTTTACGCATGACGCTCCGCTGATAAGCTCTGAAGCCAGGAATATATATTGCCACCTACGCGAACGACACTGTCATATTAGCAAGATCAGAGTGCGTATATAAAGCCACAGATCGCACTTAGCATCTGCTCCAAAAATTTGAGAACTGGGCATACATGTGAAAAGTGGCTATCAGTTCTGAGAAGTTTGCAATTGTCACGTATGCGCTGAGGAGTAATACTAGTCCCGGTGTTTTTTTTACGGCGAACTACTTCCACAATACAAGCAGTACGCTTACCTTGGACTAATTGGACATCAGGCAAACAAGAGGAGAACTTGAGGTAGCTTCAAGGCGCATACGTTGGCTAACGGGCTCGTCTAGCAAGCTTACCCTGGCAAAAAAAAAACGGATTTATTAGACTATCCTCGCACCGTTATGGAAATATGGGTTACCCATATATGGAACCGCTGCCAAAACCAACATAAAATCTCTCCAAGCTCAGTTTCTACGGCGTACAGGAGCGGTATGGTTTATCCGAAACCGAGATATCCACCGAACCTTGATTTTCCACTAATTGGCGACGTTCTGAACGATGCAGCAATCAAGCACCGAGTGAGGCTTCTGCCACACCCAAACCCTCTGGCGAGGAAATGCCGTAGAAGGAGAATTAGAATCCGACTGAAAAAGGTCACGTTTGAGCAGTTGTTGGCCCGGAAGATCCACCAAAATAATATATTTTTCCATATATGTTACGCTATTTACAAATTGTTAAAGAATAATAGAAAAAGCTGTTACGAAACAGCCGTAATTAGATTACAAATAGACGATATTATACAAAAAAATAAATAAATAACTAAAATAAAAAAAAGCGAGTTATGGTCGGTATGAGGGGGGAGTCCAGCGGCCATTGGACGAAGAGTCCCAGCTGGACTGCCATCTCTCCAAACACTTCCTCCTGCCGGCGGTCTTACGCTCGGCCTTGGTCGGCTGCTCCAACCCCCTGGTCGTCGGGGCTACGGCTATCTCCTTCCTTTCTCTCACCACTTTCGTAAGCGGGACTTGTCTCGCGATGACCACCGTGTCCCCCGAAATGGTCCTGAACGCTGATGCTAGTAGGTCGCATGTAGGTCTTTACCTTATCGGCTTCCGACCACACCGGAGCGGCGTACGGGATCTGCGAGGTTGCCACCGATGATCCTGGATAGCGGATCTGCGGTCCCACTGGCCTTCTTGTACACGTACTCCAGGTGCTACTTGAATGACAGGCGTGTGTCGATGAGGACTCTCAAATATTTGATGGCCCCTTGCTACCGGATTGTGGTCTCTCCGACCCGCACGCTGGCCGTCTTCACCACCTTCTGGCCTCCTCGGCCACCTTCACGACCCTCGAGATGGCGTCCAATGTAGACCAGCTTCTAGACTTCTATCGCTCCGCCCAGCTTGGTAGAGATCACCCTCTCGAAGACCTTGCCTATGGTGTCCAGAAGGTAGATTGGCCAGTATGAGGATGTCTATCCTGGTGGCTTGCCAGTCTTGGCAAGCAGCAGCAGTCGTTGCTTTTCCCACCTGTCGGGAAGCCCCTGTTGAACAGGCTGGCTACTGCGGCCGGCAGCAGCGATAGGGCCAGATTCGTTGCTCTGTTGTCGCGTCGCAGCTTCGCAATCTCCCCGCTCCACCAGTACACCGGCGAGTGGTGCTTCCGGAACGGTCTCCTTTGGAGAATGCTCTGACTGCAGGCAGCACTTATAAAATCACTTGTAATGGTAGGATCAGGCTAATATTTCTACTGTGAGTTATTAACAAGCATAAAACTATAATATTTCTTAACTCAACTCCCACGCCAGCCTCCTCAAAAAAGTTTTGATAACAACAAAATAGTTTAATATATTAAAGTAGAAAACAAACAATATTACAAAGTCATATACATAATAGTTAAATTGTTTCAGTTAGTAAAGAAATGGTTACCTCCAATAGCGGTGATTTTTGGATATAAGTAATTTTTCTTTGCCCACTAATTAATGGGTCTGAGCTTAAAAGCAATCTGTTTAGGTTAGGTTGCATTGTGTAATGCGAAATGTGCAACTGCAGGTTACTGCAGCTGAAGTAAACATTTTTATAATCCTTAAATATTAGTTAATAAAGACACATATATTTCATTTGGGGGCAACCGGGGAAGAGTACTTAAAACTTTACATAAACATTGTAACACAACAAATACAAACTAAAAAGACGCACTTCTTTAACAAAGATTTACACGAAACTCAGCACAAATTATTTATATATTTATATGTACAAATAAAGTATATACCATTATATACAATATCCATTCCAATCCTTTTTGGTTTAACAGAGTTTTATAATATATTTTAAAGTTTCAAATTAAGTGTGTGAACTTCACTGCGGACAAATTGAAAGTGCATACAAAAAAGTTCCCTTTTGTTCTTTGATTTCTAGAAAGTCCCATTAGAAATGCCAATCCGACTATATTGCATCGCAAACTTTGGACAATCAGCTGATGGTAAAACTCTTTTTCGCTAGAATATCTCAGAATTAATTTTTTTATTTTTGGCCTATGGCAGCGACCACTGTGCGCTGTGCAAGCAGTGCGCCTGTAGCTTCTCGTGCCCTATTCAGACCAGTGATACGGAAGGCGATGGGAAGACTCCTACTGAAATCGGGGTAGAATATACGGTTTAGACGTGTTTCTGGATGTGTGTCGCCTGAATATGATATTTCCTACTGTCACTCCCACTTTTATAGAAATTTACTTGTATAGGTTCCCTTGCCACCACTGAGATCTATTCCAGCCAGAGAACTTCGTTACAGGTGAGAGTGAGACAAAACAAAAGAAATTTCCTTTCCTGCGTGGCAGTGGTATTATCACTTGCCGTTTTTTTTTTTCTTGTGCCTTTTTTACCTGGGGTGCTGGCCATTTGTGTGTATTGTGGACGTGCCTGCTTTTTTTGCGCCGCAGCCAGAACCCGTTTTTGACGCCAGCCCGAGCCCACTTGACTCCGACGCCAGCACCAAGAATTTTCCTTGGTCACTGAAGTGCCCATTCTGCAGCCGGCTGGTCTTCACGAAGCCAGAGCCTCTATGAGGAGCCCGCTATGAGTGAGTCCGCTTCAAATAAGGGCCGACGCGATCCGGCTGAGTTGTCCTTTCTGAGGTTAAGTCCCACCAAGGGGGGCTATTACATATACCCCTTGCTTTTACCGCCGTTGCGGACCACCAATCTATGCCAATCTCGCTCCTCCGCCTACAAGATATATATATATAAGTTAAAAGTACGGTTACGATTTTATTTAAAAAAAATCAACTTTCCTTTATTGAGTTTGATCTTCAACTAGCTAACTTAAGTTTGACAATTATTAATTATAGCTACGCGCTGCTCCATCGCTGCCACCGTCTCTGCCGTTGACGCTGCTTCCGCTGACGTTCTTTATTGCTATTGGTTGCTGCTTCCGATATTGCTGATGTCTCTGTCGCCGTTGGCCAAACTTAATTATAATTGGCCGATTTATCGTAGTGCTCATTGTTGTTGGATGCACCGGCTTAGGTTTATTGAACTTGGGAATTTGCTACTAAGCGTTCCCACGAACGTTGGTCAAGAAGACGCAAGCTCAGCGCACGTGTCATCCGATCCTATTGTTTACTGTTGTTGGATGCACCGGCTAAGGTTCATTTAACTTGCGAATTTGTTGTTAAGCATTCCCACGGTTATTGAGAAATATTATTTGGGGTCTTAACTTATATATATATATATATATATATATATATATATATATTATTTTTGTTATATATTGCTTACTTACTTAAAGCTGTATCTTGTTCGCCGCGTTTTCGTATCCTTGGGTTCCGGAATTTCTGGAACACAAGTTCTGCGATCGAGAATCGGAGCAGAAGCACGTCGAACTTTTTAAGGAAGAAAAAAAAAAAACACACCTCCTGCAGGGATATAAGGCAGGAAAGAGGGATTCATTCGAGGCCCGGTTGTGGCCTGTTGATTTGCGGTAACGTCGCTTCTCCTCCGCTGTTGTTAGAGAATTAAGGCAGCCTTGGCGCGAGCGCATCCCTGATCTATGTTACGTTTTCGCCGGGGTAAGTCAGCTTACCTGATACGAATTGTCGCAATGTTATAATGAATTCAAAAACGAAATGAACGCAGCTGAATCAAATCTTTGCCTCGGGAGATAAGCCGGTCGCCAGACCGCCTGTATTAGATTCCGGTCCAAGAAAAAATCAGTTCCGTAAATAGTGCATTAACCTAAAGTGAATTTGGTTGCTAGGAGGAAAAGTCCGAAAAAGTCCTATAAAGGAATATAAAATTATATAAAATGTAAGGCGACTCAACTTGCAGAACTTGTTTGGCATTAAATTTCATCTTAATCGAAAAGGGCACTTCTCTTAGCCAAGAGCACAAAAATTCATTTTTGGTTGTATAACTAAATAAGAGATTGTTGTCAACGACATTCAGCAACGCTATTCGGTAACAGACTTGAAGCCCTTTTGAAGGACATCGTGAAATACTGTTCGAAATGCTACATCAGACGCGCACAGCTGTTGCCGCCAAAAATTAGAAATTTGCGATGGAACGTCTTTCACTGTTCATTCTACCTTTTACATATAATGGTCTGGTTTATTTCGAACCCATAAAAATCTTCGTTCGTGCGGTCCATTTGGAGATTGTCTTATCTGCATCTACAGATTCATTCACGTTGGCTCTGAAACTGTTCAACGCTCGCCAAGGAGTACCTGTTAAGATGCTATCGAATTGTCGTGGCGCTAGCAGAGTGCTAGCGAAAATGATCAAGCGCATACCCGAGAAAGGCGAGAATTCCGGATCGCTACCCAATTAGCGGATCAATTGTTGAAAATATATAACGGAGAATATCAACACAAATCACAAGACGATCGAAATGATTTCAACCGTAAGGTTGTCTCTATAGCCAGGACGAACGTCAGCGGCCCAGAGTCCCTCTCAGAAAAATTATTATTTTTAAGACGCCAAAAACACAACGTTTCAAAATTTGACGACATTTTTAGGGTTAAAGGGAGCAGTAGAGGCGGGCAAAACTGGACTTCTAGTGGCTGAGACAGGAATAAACTAGGGCCCGGAATTTTCCAGCGGTGAGAACCCTCCCCTAGAGACGGAACGGACGGCTCAGAAGCGCTCCAACGACCACACCCCACATTCACGCTTGGAATAGCTTTAACTGCGAGGCGCAAGACTGAGCACGTGACCGGAAATAGCCACCGCGACGACCTGAGCAAGAGGAATCAGCTGCAGTTTTACGGGATTATGACGGCAGGGAAAGAAATCAACGGGAAGTTTTAATTTTACGGCTTGCGAGTTTATTTCATAATAGTTGTCGTCGTAGCCGAACGGCAGCGCGGCCGTGACCCAGTTCTACTGGCATGGCAGCTCTGCCACGACCCGAGGGCTTTCCCGTTCCGCATTTCTTTAGCATGACTTCGGCCGCCGGTGCCGATATTGCCTCTCGCTCCCTTCTTGGGGCTCGTGGGCTTGCAGGTGGCTGTCGCGAGTGCGTCTGCCCAGTCGGGCCCTCTGCCCCGATCGTGCGTCGATACCCAGCTTTTGCCCTCTGCTGGGCCCTGATTGACCACTCCAGCTTCTGCTGCGGGCAAAGCCCTATCCTGCGGGTGCAGCGCCGTCGTGCTCTCCCATTGTTGCCAGATATTGGCGTCGATTGTTGCTAGCCGTTGACGTACGGCCAGTTGTTGCCATTCGCTGGCGGCTAATGTGGCAGGCGTTGTTGTTGATGTTGCCGGTGGAGTTAGATATAATGGTAGAAAAATTATGAGGGGCAATGTTACGAGCGTTCCCACAATTTGAAATACCCAAACATCCGTGTTATTAATTCTAATCATAGGCATTTTAGCTTAGAGCCGCCTTCCTCCATTTCATGGTTCTACAGAACAAGATATTTTCATCTCCAGCAGCTCTGGTCGTTTTAACACCGCACAAGATACATAAGTGACAATTGCAATGCAAGGTGCGTTCCAAAGTAAACAGGTCTTTGAACAAAAAGACAAAACAAATAGTTTTTTTCGCAAAACAAATTTATTTAATTCAAAATAGTCTCCTTCCTTCAAAAGCATGTAGAACAAGTGTTTTAGCTCGTTTCCCGGTATGATCGCCAGTATGCCGGTGGAAGCCTTTTGAATGGCCTCGAAGTCTGCATAACGCTTTCCTTTCATCGGTAACTGCATTTTTTCGAAAAGGTAGAAGACGGGGAGTGGTTGATTGTTAAAACTTCAAGGTAGAACACCGCATTAACGTTTTGGCCGGGTGGAACAAATTCTTTGTAGACAATACCCTTGGAATCATAAAAACAAATAAGCATTGTCTTCACTTTTGACTTATCCAGGCGCGATTTTTTTGGTTTCGGCTCGTCCGGCGCCTTCGGGATTATATTGAACTGACCACGTTTCGTCCCCAGTCACAATCTTGTAAAGGAAGTTCGGGTCTTTTTTTTGCCTGAAATATTGAATTCTAAGCAATTCTTTGTTCGAAGCTCACTTTCGCACCGATGACAAAAACATACTGGCACTTAAAACGCAATAACCTCACTTCCAATATATGAAATGTCATGAAATTTACAGGGAGTCGATAAAGGATAGCAGATTCTAACGCACCAGTTGACATATAGAAGGCGCCATTAGTAGGCGCTAGATTCAAAAAGTCCTGTTTACTTTTGAACGCACCTTGTACATATAATAAATACAGTCCATTTCCCCTATATTTACAAAAAATATTCAAAAATAAATAAAAGTGCATCCAGATTGTTAATTAAATTGCATATTACATATTAATACAAATAACATACTGATTACATTTAAAGATGAATAAATATAATTTTCAAAACATAAAACTAAAATTTACAAATATTGCAGCCCACAGCTCCTATATTTATGAATACATGTCCACATAACAAAACATATAAAACCTAAGATTAATTACAAGAGTCGTCACTAGACCGTCGAATTAATTTACATATGCATAATTATTGACCCGCCGTTGGTCTATTCTTAGCTGAGCAATGCCTAAACTTCTATTAATATTTCCAATATATATTTACAAGCACAATCTCCGGTAAATTGACGCTTCGATATTAGCCAGTTTTAGGCCACTCTTTATCCACTATTCTGCATTGACAAACGACTAATGCTAAAAAAAAACATACATACAGTAATAATTTGTTAATCAATAGGGTAAAATTGGTTGTCAAATTGGTCAATTCAAAGTTGTACAGCTTTTAATGAGTACAGCAAAATTATCATACTAAGAATTAAGATAATCAATTTTATGGGCCTATTTACGCTAGGCTACGTTATTGGGGTATTGGTTAGTTTTTACATTGGGTTCGAATAGGGGCCTAGTAATGGGAAAAAGTTTCATCCAAATTGCGTCCAAGTTAAATCTAAGTTGCGTGTATTTCGATGACAACCAGTTTCGTTCTTCAAATTCTCTGGATACCATCGAGCTTGAGTGAAATTTCTATCAATACAGGCAAATGTATCTTACAATTATACTCAATTTATGTAAAATGAACTTAGAGCGGGTGCAGAGTGCTTTGCACAGTATTATTGAGTGTCTAATATGTACCTTAACGGCAACCGAAAGGGCACAAGTTTTGTTATTTTCCTTATTGGAGAGAGGATACAAAAATTGTAATTTAGGTGTTGCAGTGGAATAAACAATGTAACATTGAGTGACTTATATGACTGAAGGTTACCCATTTTTGGAGATAGGAATAATGCATTCCTTCCTCAAAGTAAGTTATCACTTAACGTTTTATAAGATTTCAATTTTAGAAGGGGATTGCACAGAGCCTGTGCACACTACCGGTAAGGGATCGGAGAACTCAATTTATGGAGGAAAATCAGCACTATACCAAAAAAGTGAGGTTTATTTGAGAATAGATCGAACTATAACGGAACACATTCATTATTACAGGATCGGCAAATGGTATTCTTTACTTAGTAAGGGCGCACCTTAATTAATTAATTGTGTGAAGTGCTATAAACTCTATCCAAAGCTACTAATATCGATTATTTATATGTTTATTCTTTACAATATAATTGACTATTATTTTGTAAAATTATTTTTTGTTTTCTATTTTCAGAAACAACTGGTCTTCCTTTTCTCCAAAAACCAATATTCTATGGCTGTCCTACTTAGTTTCAAAACTAATAAAGGGCGTAAAATACAAATGTGTCAATACAAAGATTCACCGGCAGCACATTGAAAAGCTAAAGGAATTGCAAAATAATATGTTGACTTTTAATAGTGCTGCAGGGTGTGCGAAAAATATGTTTAATTTGACCTAAACTATCTGCTTTTACAAATACATAAATCTATCAATTAAAAAAATTTAGGTTTTTTATTTCTGTATGAACTATTTTTGTAGGGTTATAGGTGAGGCTGACCCGTGCCGGTATTTAACATTGGCCAGAGCAGTCATCTATGTATTTAACATTGGCCACAGCAGCCATCCTTGTAAATCAATATTGGCTACAGCAGCCATCTATGTAAAGTGACATGGCCACAGCAGCCTCTGTACACTAACATAAAGCCCACAGTAGCTAACACAAACGTCGGCTCCGTACACACATAGCGACATAAACAAGGGCTCGCAGTGGCAGCGGCCAATCATAGACGATGCGGACAGAAACGGCGACCGCCGGCGAAAGGCTCCTTTCCAACAATGCCAATAACACGTAAGGCAATGTAAAATTAATCGGGCCCTCGTGCCACTGTGGATTAAAGGGACCCGGTGATGGCGGCGTAATCCGGTGAGCCAGGCCGACTCGAGTAGAGACTTTAGGGATTTTTGGTAGTTAATCTAGAATAATCAGATGTAAGCCACGCATGTTTCCCCTCCTCCTGAACTCCAGCCCCAGCGGCTCCGGTCCAAACGACAGCGGCTCCGGGTCGCGAAAACCTCGAACAATGGAACCCTGGCGTCCCTCCTAATTCTGGTACGGAACTCGGTGAACGGGACCGGACTGGTCACTCCATATCCTTCACCGATCGCCCCTTTTCCACCTATTTTGCCCTTCCTGAACCTAAACATGACTGATCCGGCCTACTTGTTGCCTGTCCCCGCAAAATAATAATATTTCTGTTGGAGGGCCCTGGACCGCAGAGTATATATCCTGGCCCGGTATTAGCATCCTTACAAAATAGCGCCCGAGCAGGGACTAGGCAGGATTTTATGTTTAGGTTCGGATAGGAGTAAAATTAGGCAGGCGAAATATAGATACGAACAAATTGGCACACGAAGCTGAACAAAGACAGACAAGTGCACCCTGACACGAACGAAGACACGAAGAGGAGGCCGCCATTAGAGAATTCTTTCATTCTCTCTCGCACCCCCGAGCTTTCTTTACCGAGGAGCATGCTCGAGGCCCGCTACAACGACTATCAACATCGTAAACAGTTGTTCCTGGATCACCCACCAAGCAAAAGACCAGTATCCTCGAAAATACAAACAAGCAACATCTAATCCGGCGTTCCACGAAACCACCAAACGAACAATATCAAAACATCACTTGCTACCTCAACAACGAAGGATCCTCACAAGATACCACGACTACATCCACAAGGACTACCCACAGACAACAAGGATCATCAAGGATAACACACCTAGGACTATTCACCATCACCAACAGAACATTCGGACGCGGACCTGAACCGACTCATGGGCATAGAGAAGCCTAGCGGTAGCCATACACTAAACATACCACGAATATGTTTCATAGCATCTGGACGGGCGGATACCATGCTGATATGTGAAGTCAAACTGGTACTGCTGCAGTTTTTACGCCCAGCGCGCTATTCGCCCGGTGGGATTATCGATACAGTTGAGCTATTTCAAGGCGAGGTGGTCCGTTATCACCTCAAATCGGTATCCTCCACATAAAACCTGAGTTTCATGATTGCCCATATAATGGCCAAGCATTCATTTTCCGTTACATAGTAATTATTTTCAGCGCCGACAAGACGTCTCCAGGCGAATGCGATGTGTAGTATGCGCACATTGAATACCCACTGTAATAACAATACTTAAGGGCTTATGCGGGTCAAAAATTGTGAAAAATTGTTTTTTTTTTATTCGATAGATAAACATTTATAAATCATGTTGTCAAATATTCAAGTAGTTCCGGCCGGCGGACGCGCGGTCACAGGCGGGCGCGAGAGGAGTGGCCTCGGTGGCTGTGTTGGCCTCGACGGCGTGGCGGCCTCGGAAGGCGCGCGGGCACTAGAACGGGCACTGGCACCGGCCCTGCCGTCGCCACTGGCAGAGGGTGGCTCGCGGCGGCGGCGCGCGGGTGGCGGTCGTGGCCTGCGTCACTTGCGCGGCGCACGGGCGATTGGCACCTGCGGCGTGGCGGCTGCGCACAAGGCAGGTGTGCGGCTCAGCGAAGGCGCGGACGCGGACCGGCTGCGGGTTGGCGGACTCAAACTCGCGTGGCACTGGCGGCGTTGCGCTGTTAATAGCGCGACCTGTAGCGAACACGGACTCGGCGGTGTTGGTAGCAGTGGCGCGGCGGCACTCTACACAACGTGGCGGGGTTGAATCGCATGGCGGATTCTGATGATCGCGGCGGGACACACGTGTGGATCCGATGGTTTCGTCCAGATGAAAAAAAAATTTGCCACTCACGTGCTGCCTTTTATAGTAAGGAGTAAACAACTCCAATAACAGGGGTTTCAAGCTTTTGTGTATGACCATCCGCTCTATGTTATCGATAGTGGTATGAATCGTTTACGTACTTATAGCTACACCGTATATACTAGAATAATGTCTAACTTATATGCTAGAAAAAATGGTCAAATTACATACTAGAAAAAAAAGTTACATATATACTAGAGCTCTTATTAAAGAAGTGGTATTTTATGCGTTTCGTGTAAATGCATTTATTTACACTTAAATCCTAACATTTATAAAAGAATAGTGCACCCGCGCAAAGTGCGTCACATTAGTAAAAATTTTCTCAAATCCGGAAAAAGCTTAAAAAAATACAAAACACGTTGGGGGAGGAGCCATCTTTACTTAAATAGAATCAATTTGGTTTTTTGATTTTCGACAAATGGTTTTCCAGAATTTTTTTTACACCGCAAAGGCCTTTTTCAAAACAGTGGGTTAAAAAAACAGCTGCCATGGGCATACTTTCTAGTATTTTTATAACCTTGCAGGGTATTATAATTTTAGTCAGGAGTTTGCAACGCAGTGAAGGAGACATCTCCGACCCTATAAAGTATATATATTCTTGATCAGGATCAACAGCCGATTCGATCTAGCCATGTCCGTCTGTCCGTTTCTACGCAAACTAGTCCCTCAGTTTTAAAGCTATCTGAATTAAACTTTGCAGTTAATCTTCTATATACTCTCACTCCTACATATGTCGGAACTCACCGGATCGGACGAGTATATCATATAGCTGCCATAGGAACAACCGGAAAATTTTTAGAAAAAAATTTTAACTTTGTCAGTTTTCAACATATTTGCATCAAAGTTGAAATTTAGTTTTATAATTTTCCTGAATTTCGGTTTTAATTTCATGAAAATCGGTCGACTATATCCTATAGCTTCCGTAGGAACAATCAGGAAAATAAAAGAAAAATCCATAACTTTGTCAGATTTCAAGATATTTTTACCAAACCTGAAATTTGGCCATTTTATTTTATTTCAATATTAGTTTTATGAGAATCGGCCAACTATATCCTATAGCTGCCATAGGAACAATCAGGAAAATAAAAAAGAACCATTACTTAGCCGATTATCAAGCCATTTTCATCAAGTTTAAGATTTGGCAACGAATTAATATTACAGAATTCGGAAGGGTATATAAACTTCGGTCAGCCGAAGTTAGCTTTCTTTCTTGTATTTCATACTTAGAACCAAAAATACTAGAAACTACAACTATTCAGATAAACTTTACCTCGATAGTGTGCCATATCGCAGAGCTGAGAAAAAAAATTCCAAAAATTACCGCTTTTTTACCAAAAGACCTGCATAAGCCCTTAAAGAATGCATACTGTAACTAATTGTTGCAATGTAAACATATCTCAAATTTGTGACGGTCTGCCGCCCCAGTTCCCCAGATAGCTCAGGGACGGCCAGAGTCCGCCTAGTAGTCCGAGTGGTAGCTGTAAGAGAGGTTCCCCGGTTCCCAGTAAGAACAGTGGAGAGAATACGGTTGACTTAAGTAGGTTTAGTTTGTTTATTCAGGGCTTCTTTTTACAGAGTTCAGCTAACTGAGCTAGGATCTCGGGCACGCCGCTTCGTGGGTCGTCGGAGCTTCTCGCGCCTCGGGGATTCAGTTCGGCCAGCGTCAGTCGTCTGCGGCCTGGGGCGCCCAGTATAGAGAGAGCTAGGGACCCGGGAGCCTGCGGAGAAAAAGAGAAGAGAAAAAGGTGGGGGGACTCGAAAGTCTTCCCTAGAGAGATGTGGACCCGAAAGTCTTTAGAGAAAGAATTGTTGGACTCGAAAGTCTTCAGAGAGAGAATTGTTGGACTCGAAAGTCTTCAGAGAGAGAATTGTTGGACTCGAAAGTCTTCAGAGGGAGAATTGTTGGACTCGAAAGTTTTCGGTCTGCGGGAGAGAGAGAGCGGGCGGGCGGAATCGAAAGTCTTTAGAGAGAGCTGGCGGGCGGACTCGAATGCCGTTAGAGAAAGAGGGCGCGTGGACTCGAAAGTCTTCAGAGAGAGAGAGCGCGGGCGGACTCGAAAGTCTTCAGAGAGAAAATTCGGCAATCCGAATTCGATGCCGCGACTTGCAAGCCTTTCGACAATTTATTGCAAACCAAATCCAAAAATTCGGGTCGCCCAAAAAAGTGACTGGCTGCTGACTATTGGAAGTGGCTTACCGCTTCCGATCGCTATCGGCTGCTCAGTGATTTCCTATGGCCAGCGGCCCGCCTAATATAGGCCTGGCGTGTCCTAGTGTTCCCGCCGCGATCGGTTTCTTCCTCTTTTTCTTCGCCCAGTGTGACCCTGGCCGTTAGTGTGGCCCTTTCTTGGCGCGCGCGAATTACAGTAAGTTTGAAGATACTGTGTCCAGTTCAGTGGGTGTCTGCGGTATCTTTGGTAATTTCCCTGGATTCGAATAATAAGAACCTTCCTCTTGTCTGGTCAAAATTATAATGAAACTTTATAATGAATCTGATATAAACTCTAAAGTGACTTGTGAAATAAAATATGAATATAAGAGGTTGAATGGAATGGATTGGGGAAACTGCATGGTTAGCAAATTGGAGTTGGGAGCGAGAATCTGCTTGGTCGTCCGTTTCGCTTAGCTTTACCGGTTAAGCGATTGGCTCCGCTTCCGCTGGTTTCCAAACTCAGCGTTTATGTACCCACATGTGTGGGTTGATGACCGTTCATCTACGCCGCTGGGGTTTGCGACGCGGCGGTGTGTGTGGAGAGAGGGCCACAACGGAGGAATGGCCGGCTCCACAAAGATAGGAGCAGTCGGGGGGTGTGGCAGGAAGATGGTCTTTGGTTTGTGGCATAGTCGATGTGTTCAATAAG
>VNJN01008918.1:0-336793 GCA_008042485.1 Drosophila mayri
TATTTAAAATCGGCTGTGCGTGGGTTTGAACCAGCAACTACTCAGTCGAAGCCTTATGTTAACAGCGCTCTGTCGCATTCCATAGCCATAACATAGATATTTAAATATATTTAAAATTAGTATTAATTTAAACAACTCAAAGCCAAAATGAAGTAAGGTTCTAAAAAAATAAATAAAAATAAATTAATTCATAAAAAAATAATAAATAAAAACGATATTTAAAATCGGCTGTGCGTGGGTTTGAACCAGCAACTACTCAGTCGAAGCCTTATGTTAACAGCGCTCTGTCGCATTCCATAGCCATAACATAGATATTTAAATATATTTAAAATTAGTATTAATTTAAACAATTCAAAGCCAAAATGAAGTAAGGTTCTAAAAAAATAAATAAAAATAAATTAATTTATAAAAAAAATAATAAATAAAAACGATATTTAAAATCGGCTGTGCGTGGGTTTGAACCAGCAACTACTCAGTCGAAGCCTTATGTTAACAGCGCTCTGTCGCATTCCATAGCCATAACATAGATATTTAAATATATTTAAAATTGGTATTAATTTAAACAACTCAAAGCCAAAATGAAGTAAGGTTCTAAAAAAATAAATAAAAATAAATTAATTCATAAAAAAATAATAAATAAAAACGATATTTAAAATCGGCTGTGCGTGGGTTTGAACCAGCAACTACTCAGTCGAAGCCTTATGTTAACAGCGCTCTGTCGCATTCTATAGCCATAACATAGATATTTAAATATATTTAAAATTGGTATTAATTTAAACAACTCAAAGCCAAAATGAAGTAAGGTTTTAAAAAAAATAAATAAAAAAAAATGGTAATTCATAAAAAAAATAATATAAAAAGGATATTTAAAATCGGCTGGGCGTGGGTTTGAACCAGCGACTACTTAGTCGAAGCCTTATGTTAACAGCGCTCTGTCGCATTCCATAGCCATAACATAGATATTTAAAATTAGTATTAATTTAAACAACTCAAAGCCAAAATGAAGTAAGGTTCTAAAAAAATAAATAAAAATAAATTAATTCATAAAAAAATAATAAATAAAAACGATATTTAAAATCGGCTGGGCGTGGGTTTGAACCAGCGACTACTCAATCGAAGCCTTATGTTAACAGCGCTCTGTCGCATTCCATAGCCATAACATAGATATTTAAAATATTTAAAATTAGTATTAATTTAAACAACTCAAAGCCAAAATAAAGTAAGGGGTTAAAAAATAAATAAAAAAAAATAATTCATAAAAAATTAATAAAAAAAAATTTTTTTGAAATCGGCTGTGCGTGGGTTTTTACCAGCGACTACTCAATCGAAGCCTTATGTTAACAGCGCCCTGTCGCATTCCATAGCCATAACATAGATACTTTAAAATATTTAAAATTAGTATTAATTTAAACAACTCAAAGCCAACATTAAGTATAGTATTAAAAAATAAAAAAAAAATTAAATTCATAAAAAAAATAAAAAAAATATATATGTATTTGAAAATCGGATGTGCGTGGCTTCGAACCTCCGACCTCTCGATCGAAGACTTAAATTGTTAAAGCCGCGTTCGCCTTCGTACACACATACATACAGCACAAATCGCACTAACACATATATATATGCATTCTGTAAGCAATAAACAAAACCTAATAGAGCGAGAAAATAGATATTCATTTTAATTTGCAATCTGCAAGGGTAAACGGTAATCGGCGAACCGAATTTAGTTTCTTTTCCTTTTCCTTGTTTAATTTAATGTTGGCAAATGGATTATTTAAACCTCTACAACTGTTATTTGAGATTAAGATATTTTAGATTATTTTCAACAGTTTGAAAAAAATATATTTTAGAAATGGTAAAATAGTTTACAAAGTTGATTGCGATGAAAGTAAGCCATGCTTTTTTTGGTTAGTTTTATGTTTTAAAACTTTGATTTGCTGTACATGTTTCTCAGTTCGAGTCATTGCCTTAGCTTGTTTAGATTAAACTGGACAAATTTCCCTTAAATTCCGACAAATTTGTGTGACTACGTGATCAATATCCTGAACGTAGGTGTCGCCGGTGAGGACAAGACCTCCTTCTGTTGGTGCTTCTTGAAGGACCGCCTCTCTCTTAATTAACAACTCAACCGTGGGCATTGACTTCAATGTGTGCCAGGCGAAGGTGATTTGAAAAGTGGTGCTCCTACAGGTGTGGGATACCATCGACAATGAGCGCTTCCATGCCATGCAGCGGTATTATCCCAATGCCCACGGAGTAATCATCGTATTCGCAACCATGTCGCTTAATAGCGTCGCAAAGTGAGCTACTGGCAAAAGAAACTCGACGTCATCTGCCCCAAGGAGGTCAACGTCATGCTGTTGGGCAAGAGCATGTGGTGCTGGTGGCCAGCAGGATGAGGTTGACCCCCTTAGACCAGATGGCGTTGGGGCAGATGAGTTCCATCAGCCAGTGGTTAACATTGCGAAGTTGCTGAACGCCGTGGTGTCGTATACGATGATAACTCCCTGGGCATTGGCATAATCACTAATGGGAGCTCTCCTCGTCAGCTTATGACAAACTCGTATGAAGGTGCATCTTTCGAGTGTCCTCCGCCTGGTACATATTGAAGTCCATGCCCCCGGTTGAGTTGTAGTTAAGAGAGAAGTGGTCCTCCATGAAGCGCCCAAAGAGGGAGGTCTTGCCCACACCGACGTCCCCTACGATCAGGATCTTGAACACGTAGTCACACATTTTCGTCTGAGTGTACTGAAAATTTGAGCCGCTATATCCGGATGTAGTTGGGAATTGATTTTCGGACTTTGAAACTATTATAACGATTATAAAGTATTCAACTTTAAGGTAAGACTACCCCTAATTCTTGTAACCACTTTCTTCTATTGAAGTAATCCACTCTAGTATAATTTGATCCATAATCTGATTCAGAAAGAAGACGATCTGGGAAAATAGCTAAAGCCTGGAAGGAGCTTTGTGAAGACCTTTCAAAAAGGCAGGCAGTGGAGCAAGCCAAGGTCATTGTCCCGCAAAATGCGATGCATGATTCCTAGCTCCGCCCTGCCATTGGTCAAATAGAGGGGGTGGCTCGCCTCTTGTCATCTCGGGGGACTTTTTGCGCCGTCACTGGATATGCTGACATCGGGATCGAAGTGCTCCTGCTGAACATCCCATCCAAGTGGGATATTTCGCTCGTGAACCCAAAGTGTCTGGCTAGTAATTAAAGTTGAAAGTGCAAGGACGATGTAGTATAATTTCGGGGATGATATATCTTGGCACATGTGGGCTTTCAATTTTCAACTGGTTCTAGTGGTTCGTTCAAGGAAACCCCCGGACCGAGCAGCTGAAAGCATACTTACCTGGCGTAGAGGTTAACCGTGATCACGAAGGCGGTTCCTCCGGAGTGAGGCTTGGCCATTGCACCTCGGCTGAGTTGACCTCTGCGATTATTCCTAATGTGAATAACTCGTGCGTGTAATTTTTGGTAGCCGGGAATGGCGTTCGCGCCGTCCCGACATAAGAAATTAATTGAACAATTTTTAAAAACGCCGTCCTAGATTTGGATTAGATTTAAGATTAGAGGAAGAGAATTCACTATAGTCGACATAAAACAAATGTGTTAAATAAAACTATATTATATCCACGGACTGTCATGTTTATCTAGAGATTGGGTGTTTTATTTTATTTGCCTTTTGGTAAGGGAAAAGAGTAAAATTGATTTGTTCCTATTATTTAATGCTTTCATTTAGTTAAATTAGGGCTAACAGTTTTTGGTATTAAAGACTATTAACAAATAACAGGTTTAAAAAATCATAACAGTTTTAAATCAAGTTAATAACTTGACAAAAATAACTTAAATAAAACCCTCTGAAAAATAAAAAAGCTGGCGCATTTGAATAATGCATTCCAATTTTTCCTATTATAACTTCACTGTTTTTAACATATTTTTATCTACTTTGAGATGATATCATTTTATTTTTATCAGAATTACGGTTTAAGTTTATTTAACTTATTTTAATAATTTAAATATTTAATCATATAAACATATATGTATGTATGTATATACATACATATATTTATGTATGTATATATATAAAACTGATCATTAAAACTAAGAGTCAACGCACATCAAGTGACCCTATTATAACACTCAACAGATTTTTTTTTTAGTTTTATTTTGAGCAAAAAAATTAAAATCATCAGTAATCACTGTTTTTTAATTTTATGTTTTTGATCAAAAATTATTTTTATTTCAAGAAGTATTTCTTTTACTCAAAGCTAATGATTATCTTGATCACAATAAAAAACAATAAACCTATTTTGTCTTTATATTTCAAAAACAATAAATACGTAAATTTGTTTAAAATCCAGTTTTCCAAATGCAAACAGCAAAGTTTCACACCTTTTTATCGAGACAACAACTCCAAAATTCGTGCAATTCTATCGACATTTCTCACGAAGCGCGGCCACACTAATAACAAATATCTGGTCATATTAGTTGCGGCCTAAATTTTTCAACGCTCGGTTGGTCCACGGAAAATGCAGTGAAAATTGCAGCGGAAAACAGTGGACACCATGTGCGGTCAATACAAACCGAGCAATTGACAGCACACAGCAACCAAAGTGCGCGATTTGTTTGTATTCAAGTGTTTATTTGCCTAGGACACAAGTTGTGAACTTTTCGCACCGAGAAGGTCTCAGCTTACGCGTTCGTGTGTGTGTGTATGTGTATCTGTGTAAAGGGCGCAGCTTGGCAGAAAATGAGAAATTCCAGCATGCCATCGCGCTTTTAATTAAATTGAAATTAATTGTAGTTCAAAGCGACAAGCTCGTCGAGTTTTCTTTGTTTTTTCGCGCAACTCGCTGCGTTGAAAATTCAATAAGCACGTAAATTCCATCACACACACACACTTACAGCTTCACCGCGCACGCACACCACTGCGAATACAGCTAAGCTGGCCGAGAGCGAGAAGGCGAGAGAGGAACGAGAAGAAACAAGGCAAGTGTAGACTTTGACAACAACAAAACGGGTGGCCCTTGCTCCCTCCTCCCCATTGCGTTTGAAACACTCTCCACTGCTGGTGTATTGTGCCAGGCACAAGGACACAGCCTCCCAGCTCACGCATACATGCGCGGCCCGGGGAGCCAGGGTTTCGGGTTCTTTACTTTTTTCTCGCTTTTTTCGTAAACACTTGTCGCCTGCTCTTCGAAAGGTGCCGCGCCTTACTTGAACCGTTTTTTTCGTTGGGTTTTTGAATGTTTTATGTTTTTGGCAACACATGTTTACCTTTTCAACATTCGAAGAGAGTGGGCGTAAATATAGCTATTAAAATAAGGATACAGACGGGGAAATTAAGACTGAGCAGTTTGTGATATTGTTGTGAATGAGAGGAACAACTCAAACACGGTGTATAGACTTTAATTACATTTCAAATTACAACTTATGCCTATTTCAATTATTCTAAAATCAGTTCTTTTATTATACATTTTTTCTGTAAAATCCCTTTCCTCATTAAAATTTCACATAATTTTTATTAGTGATGAATTTAAAATTTTTCCTATTTAATCTTAACTTGTAACTGATAAGTTTTATGAATAAACTTTTTATATTGGGACTAAGTATTTTACTTAATTTAATTATACTATCTAAATGCTATTGTATACATATATTAGCATTTAAATAGTATAATACCCTAAATGTTTTATTCTGCTTTCTAATTCAAATAGTTCACAGGAATTTTGTATACTACTCCCACTATTTGTTGTGATTCCGCTCATATAGAAATCCTTTCGGTTTTTTGCTTTCCGGTCCACATTTTACTCTTCTTCTTCTTCGTCTTCTTATCGCCTTTTACATTTCCTTGCGCAAAATGCTCAGAATTCAGGTCATTGCATTTGCTTGACTTGCCACCACCCATCACCTCTTGAACCACCCACTATAATTCTCTCACTCTCTTTTTTATTCTCTTTTTCTGCGTGTGACTGTCGACTTTTCAATAGATTTTCGCTTTCGTTTTACGCCAAGGAAATGAATTCAAACAAGGGGCTTTTCTTTAAATTCACCTTATCCGATTCTTAACTTTTATCGCGCGATGAGGTCAGCTACTTTTCGTATTTTATATTTCGCATTTCGTATCTGTGTTTGCATTATGACGAGGCTTGTCAACACAGCCCTGTCTGCGAAAGAAGTGAACATGAAAACGGGAACATATCGATAAGTGCCCAGAGAGATGGCTGATAACGCTCGCCCTCGCATGGCATACAGTTACATGGTTCACATAAGGGTCCCAGTATCTATATCTAGACTGCAGCAGCAACAGCCAGCAATCAAATAGATAAACAATGAGCAAGGGAGGGCAGGCGAATGGGGGCGGGGGATCAGTATTTAAAGTTTTAAACACAGTAGAACTTAATATCTTGAATTTTTTCTACAGTATTGATTTAATAAAGGTTATTTAGGATTATCTATTAGAAAGTTTATTTATAATTTGAATATTTATAATTTGTAGCTTAAAAAGAGGGCTAAAGTTAATTTTAAAGAATAAATAACTGTTATACATCGCTGTTGATCGGTTTTTAGACAAGTTTGACTGTATTTTCTATTTACACATGCCTCTTACACACTTCGTTATCAGCAGTAGCGCTCATGTGTGTGTTAGTCAAGCGTAGATGGGGGAGTGGGCGGAGGGGTAGATAAGCCAGCGACGGCAACACACTTGGCTGACTGTTAAAAATACTCGTTTGTTAGCATGGCGGTTTTGAGTTTATTCATTCCAATTTATGATGATTTTATTTATTTACTATTTTTTTTGTCAACTTTTGCCGCCCTTGTGACATCATCATTCTTCTTTGAATTAATGATGTTGTTGGTAAAGTAGGAAAAAATAATTTAATGTTTCATTTGTTAAAAAAAAACCTTTGAAAAATAAGCAGTTTTATTAAAAAACTATTTACAGCATTAAATTTATTTACTGTTCAATTCCTAGTAACTTCGATAGATTCTTTTTATTTTAAATTGAATTAAAAGAATAACAAGTTTTCTTGTTTTTCTTGAGATATCTTTTTGTACACAAATGGCTAATGTTGGCTTCAACACACGGATGCTGAGTTCAACTGGAAACCGACACAGAATAATAGGAACCGGAGCTGAAACAAAACTTGACTTGGCTTGTTGGCCAAAGAGAACGAGTTAATCGTGCAGATAAAATGGGTCAACAGTGGACAGTCACTGTAGCTTAGAGATACACAGTTGCAACTCGCAGAGTCCGCTGACAGCCGCAATGGGCCCGGCTAAATTAAGTTGCAGCCAACTTCCATACACAGTCTATACATTTTTTATTTGCGATCTCAATTCGCTTTGTTAGCTTTTTGGACCTCCTTTCCGCTACGTGTGAGCAGGAAAAAGCGAAAAACAAATAATAAAATGAGGGTGAGCGGTGCTTGCACTCATTGAAAAGCTTTCCTTTGTTTTTTGGTAGTTTAATTGAAATTGGTTGTCTCTGGGCAGTGATTTACACTCGGTGGCAGGTTTTCTGGTTTTGGTCAGAGCATAAAACGATTTCCATTTCCGTTTTGAGCAGCATAAAATATCAAAATGTATCTGGTGTCATGGCGTGTCATGTGCTGCATATAAATTAGCGCAGTTTAAGTGTTTGAGCTCTGGTACAGTAGCTTCCAGCTAAGTCAAAATCAATCTTTCAAGCAATACTTTAGGTAATGAAATATTAACTAACCCTCTTCGAAAACACATTCATAGTCTGCTCTATAGTTCGTTTTTAGCTGGTTTGTTTTAATTTATTTGACATACATATTTGTTATATATATTTATAAATGAAATATCATTTTTGTCGATAGGCAAATATATATATATAGTACATAGTTTGATACACTTATCCTCTGTTCTAGAGCTTTTTCAACCTTTCCATTATGCTTTTAAAAAATGCAAGTTAGTCGCCAGCCACAAGGCTGTCACCTCACTTCAAGAACTTTTATCTATTCCTGGCGCATGACTTTTTGCAATCTTTAGTTTGGCTTTTATCTGGCTTTGTTGAACAAATTGCCATAATTTGTTGTAAATTCCGTTCAAGTTGTTGGCACGAGTGGTTTGGTTGGTCAGGGGACGCTTTAGGGGAGGACTCTCGCCGTCTAATCAATACCCATAGCCACTTGTTTGTTCAGTCAAAGTGTTGCCCAGCTGTCACTTGGTTTGTTTGTCAACGGATTTTATTTTCCACTTCGTACGGAGCCTATGGTTTCGTCATACGCAAAGATATCTGTGTGTATCTGAGAGCTACCTTTGACAATACTAATTGATTTTTACACAGATACACTCGCATTTTACGTTGTCGATTGCGCTTTCTTGTGACCGTCTATATAATTCCCATTCCTCATATTTATCCTTAGTTCTTTGTACATTAGCAAATAATTTGCTATAACATGTGAAAAAATTTAAAGTCTTGGCGGCTGATATGCTAGATCAAAGGAAAATATCTAAGTAAGATCTAGCCACCTTTTGTGCTATAACATTATCTGTTATCAACGTTTCTTTGTACAAATAGTGGATTTTAAAACTTCGTTTTGATTTCTTTATTAAAAGAAGGTTTTCTGTTGTTTTGAAAATAATTACAATAAATAACTAAGGAAGGAAAGATATGCAATGCAAGGAATTCTATAGGATCGCAGCTCACATCGACCGCAGAAAGGAATTAAGAGATTCTGAGGAGGGTTTTTGAAAATATTATCTGTTGTCAAGTACAAAAACCAGACGACGGAAGGCTGGCTCAGCGAAAAAGTTTGCCACACACATGTGTCCCTTCGCTTAACCCTCCCTGCCTGCATATGTATGTATATCTTATTCTCCCAGCTGCTATATATCCATAAAGTAAGGCTGTATATAATGAAATGATAAACAAAGAGCCGAGTCATATAAAAGAGCAACTGGCCGTGGTTGTTGGATGTTGGATGTTCTCGCTGTTTGTGCGTATGAGTTGGGGGACTTTAAATAAATATTTTAATGAACTGCACTAAAGGCTGTGCCGACGCCTAAAAAAGAGTTGACTTTGAAATGCACTGACTTGCTGCCAGTAGCAATATGGAAAACAAAACAAGAAACAATGCAGTAATCGAGAGTTTCGACTATAAAGTACCCGTTCAGTTACTTGCCGAAAAAAATAGTTTACATAAGACAAAGTGCATTGATCAAATAATAATAATAAATACAGTTAGATAATGAAAAAAGTTGTAAAAAAACAGATAAGAAAGTAAATTGAATAGATAGTTCATGCTGATGCATACCATGTGTTCAAAGGCCGCTTAAGATGTGCAAGAATACAATATACCCTTGTACTCCATGAGGGTACCGCGTATAAAAATCGGCCTGACTGACGGACAGGCGGAGTGCATCCTTTTATACCCACAAGCACACACACATAAATTCTGTTTGTGAGTTTTATTTTTAAACCACTGAAAAACGTGAAAAAAAAATGCAAGAGGTTCAAGAGAGACAGAATGGAAAACGATGTACCATGTGGGATGTAAAAGAGATTTTTTGTTCGTCGAAGTTTTAATTTTTCTTTCTTTGGCCCTATACAAACACCCAGCTGCAATTGTTGTTCCTCGGGCTTTGGCCTGTTTTGCATTTGCCTGCCTTATTTTCCGAAGAAATCTTCAAGTGATTCATCTTTTTCTTCGGAGGCTCATGAAAGATGCGGGAGATATATTTTAATTGAGATGCGTTTCGGGTATACCAGATACATTTCTAAAGCCCAGTTCAAAATTCTGAAAGTCTTAATTGAAATGGACATGTTTAAATAGAAAACTTTAAATAATAATTAAAATATGAACAGAGAATTCTTTTTCACAATCAAATCTAATTGGCACTGTCAATGATTGGTAATTAAATGTTTTTGGTACAAGATAATTAATACTTTTCTTCTATGATATACCCAAAATTATAATATGATTTATGATATATAAGAAGAGTAACGAGTTTGTATCAAATGCATAAAGAATTTAGAACCTTGGGAATCATTACTCAGGATATTAAATATTCAAAAGAGAACCACGCCCCGTTTCCGACCTTATCCAACACACCTAGAATGGCAGGCGAAACTTAATTAATAAACCATGAATTTATGCCACTCGACAGCATATAAAAGTCATAAAACTTTGATGGGTGACGAGCACACACAACTTTTTGGGTCACACACTCTCGCACGATGCATCACATAGATACAGATATGAAGAAGCGAAGAAGATACTATAACCAGAAGCCTCTGCTTTCGTCCTCTGTACTTAGAAACTTGTTAAAGTTTACTTGACAAACGACAAACTCTTCAGTGCTCAACTTTGGTAGCCAGTGATTAAGATGGACAGATTTGCAGCAGATGGGGCGCATTATTCGCCAATTTAAGCCCCGGAATTCAGGGGAGTATGTGGCCAATAAGGCCTGCTACTTATGGCAAGAATAAACGTACACTTTGCCAAACGGTGCCAAAGCCAAACTTGGCTTACCTAGCGGTTCTTTAACCCCATTCTACGACTTGTAGTAACTAGTTGGTGAGACTAGATTGGAGGACAACTTCCATGAGTCGCTGCGCATCATTAATATTGATTGCTTGTACTAGAGATGTCCGCATAGGGTGCTTTAAGATTAAGGATCACAAAAGTGGGTCTCCTAAGATTGATAGCGAGTTTGTGGTGATGTTTTTAATGAGTTTAATTGTTGTGTAATTTTTTAAATTTAAAAGTGATTATAATAATAATATTCAAACCGTTTCGACCAAATTATATCTTCAAACTATAAGTCATACCTCCACTACTAATCCATTATGATTTCGTGCTTGAAATATAAATTTATATTTTCCCTAGTACTAATTTGTCTGGAAATTCTTTTGGCACGGTGCTATTAATTATTACAGAATTAGCAAAGACAAATGGTTCACAAACATGCATTTCTTCAATGAGCACATGTAGACACAATGTTCTTTATGAGCACATGCTAATCATTTGAGATATTTATGACGAAACGTGACTTATACGAACCGTGAAGAAAAATAAACTGCTTTAGTTTTTGGACATGGCACATTAACATATAAGAGAGAGGGTTCCCTTATGCAGAGATGCAGAATACCCAAAGCCTATCTCCTGATAGTGGGTGATGGGTGACTGTCCGAAAAGTTTGCGGTTCATTGAACGCTGTCGGATATCGTTATCAGGCCAAAGCATATGCTTTACAGTGTCTCCTGCAACCTGACAATATGCATATAAGAGACTCGTATCGCATCGTAAATTCACACATTTCACGCCCCATTCAACCTCATGGATGGGGCTGGCATCCTGTATCTCGCAAATTGACAGCCAGCCGGCCACGTTCGCATTCAAATTTACGAGCCAAGACATAAATAAATGCTTCTTTGCGGACGGCGGTCTCTTCATAATTTTTTTCATATTTTATTATTATTTTTCTGCCTATCTTCTATGGCACGCCCACAGCATAATTGGCGCCAAACTTCTTTTCCTCTCTTTCTATTTATTTTGATGTAGGTTGGCGATGACTTCAAGCTTTGAAGTTTTACTTCTTTTTTTTTTTGAGCGTGGGCTATCCACGTGGGTTGGCTTTTCGGGGCCTGGGGCCCGTCAAACTTGATCGGCCAAGACAAGCGGCAGCCCAGAAATAAGAAGCGGAAAAGTAGTCCCATTTGATTTGCCGCCTTTTCCCCCAAAAACATTTCTCTTGTTTATATCCCGTGGGTCGGTTTTGATAAGCTTATTTATTTTCACAGGTGCCTTACTGCTTCCCATTGCTCAATGTTATTCTCTTTCGACTTCGATTTTGTATGAGTTTTTAATGGTTTAAATAATTTCCAGTCAGTCAGCTATTTATTTGGGTCATTGTTTAGAGATTGCCGCCCACTGGTGTCGTGGCATTTATTATTTAAAGTCTGAAGAATAGTTACAACATTTTATGTGACATCGCCGGTTATGAGCAGATTTCTAAAGCGATTTTTCAATTCGAAATTGATTGGTGGCAATTATCGCAGAATTTTTAGTGTTTCGTCAAAAAAAAAGGTCAATTCCGACATAATTCTTGATGAGCGTTAGCTGAGCCATATCTTTCTGTCCCTTTAAATGCAAAATTGGATCTCAGTTTTTGGGTTATCAGAAATTTGGTAACATACATATATGACATAGCTGACAGTTAGATGGAAAAATATTAAATAAAAAACCATTGCATGCAACCTAAAATATAGTTAGTATTTTCGATTTTTCAAAAATGTTTTTAATTGTATCAAAATAGGAAAATGTTAATGTTTTCACAAGATCATTCCAATATTTCCCATCCATTAATTTTGTAAGCACTTATGATTATGCCTAACATGGAGTTTCCCTGCTCTTTTTTATAGGAAAACGATGCTAAAACCAAAAGGAACTATGATGAGGAAACCGAATGCCACACATGCTTGTTGTTAATGTTATGTTCCAGCAAATTTCAAAACTGAACGAATAAATTTAGACAAACCAGTGGGAAAATATGCCCGAAGCGCCCAAGATCCGACTTAGGAACTCAAGAGGAACGATTGGAACCTTGGAGGCATCTGAGCAAATGTGAAACACATGTGCGTGTGTGGAGTTGCAGCTTCCAGTTTTCGTTATTGTTCTTTTCTGGCAACGAATTGAAATTGAATTAAGCACAGACAATAGGGGAAATAATTGGAACAGCTGAGCAATTCAATTAACGAGAAAACGAATCGAACCCAGAACCAGACCATTCCAAGTTAAAGCATTTAACATATATTTTAACGAAGACAACAGAGCTACAAGACAGGACCTAATAGAAGCCAAGTTGGGTTGATCTATGCCACATCCTTAGCAAGTCCCAACCAAGATTCTCGTCTACAAGATGTCGTTGGCCGACATGGGCACAGCATCGCGATCTGCCGGCGGCGCAGGAGGCGGGCGTCACTATGACCTGGCCACCGGCGGCAGCGGTGGAGGTCATCCAGTGGGCGGTGGTCTGCCCGGTGGCCGTATGACCCACTCCCTCAGTACGCCATCAGGAGTAGATGGCACGCCTTCAACGCCCAGACACCGCGGCGGAAAGAAGCTGACCGTTCGTATACAGATGCTAGACGATTCGATTACCATGTTCCAGGTCCAGGTAAGAATACATTCCAAATTGCCTTTGTGTTAAACAAAAATGTAATTAAATGGTTATTATTATTTACACAATTTATAGACTTAAATGTAGAAATTTTATTCAGACATTGATAAATGAAAAGAATACATTTATTATATTTTTAAAGTGGATCAGTTTGATGTACTTAATGAAGGTGTACGCCTAATACTGTAGTTTTATTAATTATTTTCTTCTGTATTCATTGTTAAAATCTTCCAACAACAACAACATATAAATGATATAATTAGAAATTCATGAACTTATTGTATTTCTGTACGAATTTGCATTTTAATTGAAGTGAACTTGAGTTTCCCAAAGCGGATTAGTACTAAGCTAGCTATTCTCTAGGCATGGAATCAACACAAATATAATTTTCTTAATTGGAATAGGCTTAGTATTAAATTTAAGTAAGTAAGTAAGTATTAAGTATTAAATTTAATATAAATGTTTTTAAAAACAATCCATAAAATTACTTATTTCTGTCCTTTCACCCGCTGAAACGGAAGTCATCCGTTAAGTAAGAATTTCACAAATGCATCTCCATGTGTACACAACTCCGCGTGGATGTGGAGCACTGCCTCGTAACAAACCATTTCACGTGAAAATGGAAAAATTTATGAGAAGCTACTTTTAATTAAATGCGAACTCCACTGAAAAAAACAGCTCAAAAAGTAAAAGGTCGGGCAGGAGAAGGGATGTAGGAGTTTTTGGTAGGCGTGGCACTCGGCTTGTTTGGCATGAGGCCAGCAAACGGAAATTCTTTCACTACGTTTTCCCTGGCGCACAGGCTGAAATCAACAGGGAAAGTGGGCAGGGGAATCGGTACAGGGCAGATGCAGTACATCCGTTCTCTGGTCCATGAATCCCCGCTCGCCCTCCTCTCGACTCAAATAAAACATAGCCAACTCAACAGCTTGGCATAGATTTCGTGGGGTGTTTTATTTTGGTTGGATGCTGCACTGGGGTCTACGAACTGTTGTCTGTTGCTACTGTTCATGTCTGAGTGTTGACCGCAAATCGCATTAATTCAAACCGAATTGGCCTAAAAATGTTCTTGACCTACTACTTTGGACTCTTTTGGTTCTACTGCCTGTTGTACATCTTCGTCTTTGCTCTGTTGTCTTGAACCTTGTGTTTGTTAATGGATTTCTTCGTAGTATTTTAGGCTTGTTCATGAAGTCGTTGTTCCTTGCTCCACTTGCTGGCAGCATTAGCCTCAGTCCACTAAGTGACCACGCCCTAAAGAGTACACTATATAATTCGGAAGAATTTTTCTTTCAAAATTATATATATTTTCTAAGAGGAAGATTATTCCTAGAGAGTGCTATATTTGAATTAAGCAATTTATGTCTAGACAATATTTTAACAAATCAGCAATTTCTTCAATATCTTTCAATCGAATCATTCTGTAGAAGTAAAATTATATTACATTTTGTTTGTATTGAGAGTTCTCTGACAAAAAAACACCATAAATATATATATTTCAAGCATAATATGAAAATTTTAAATACAATTAAATTCTTGGTCAAACAATCATCTAGTTTTTATTTTTGCCTACACTTCTATATTTCTGAACTCAGCCTTTTGAGTGTAACTTTCAGCCTTCCAAAGCGGTAGACACATTTCAAAGGCTTCAAGAGCCACGAGAAGTGGAAATGTTTCAGGGCAGCAACAAAATGGATTCCATTGTTTGGGTGGTTTTCGGTTGGGGTTGCCAGTGGAGTGGTTGGGGGTTGCGGTTTTAGACTGGGAGTTGGGGGTTGGCAATAGTCACCACCGGGTATTGTCGTAGTCTTTGTTGTTGGGTTTCTGGCCTAACCTTTTCGTGAACCAGTGGCCCTTGAGGCGGTACCCCGGCTTGCTAAATGTTGTAAAGTGCTCCGCACAAAACTATTTTTATGCGAGTTTGTGCCACTCTCTGTCTGCGCTCCTCTGGTGGCATTTTTCCCTTTTGGATTTGCCCAAGGCAAACTCGACGGTTTATCCAAAAGATGGAGCAAAGCATTCTCTGTCGCTGTTCCTTTACTAACTGATGTGTGATACTTTAAGGCTTAAAGGGTTTAAATATTTAAAAAATGGAAGCAATTATGTTTTTGCACGTCGAGTAGTCATTTATTGTTTTATCGTTAAGTTTATGTTTTAGTTTAAGTAAAGATAAATATATATTTATTGTTTTTAGGGTATGTCAAAAGTTGACCCCTAGCAATATCGTTTTTCCTTGTCGCATTAAAAATTCAATCATGCTACAATTTTGCTGCACACAGAAATTCTCGTATAGTGCTGCGTATACGTAACACATTCGTACTATATATTGACATGGTTGCATTTTTTTAAAAATAGAAGCCTTGGAGGCACCCAACCTCTTTTGATTCGTTTTACCAACACCAGGACTGCTTTTGCTGGTTTCCATGCTTGTGTTTGGATCCTGACTAGAAGCGAATATTGTTGCATTGTTGCATTATTGGCTTGTAAACGATAATACGGTTGTGAATGGCAATGAGGATGTGGAACGATATGAGGCTGACGAGGATGTGGTAAATGCTGTGGCTTGCGGCCACGTTCTGACCGAACGAATGGAATTTCTAGCCGAATCCCTCACATGTAAAACCTTCTGGAGAAGAATTTCACCTGCCGAAAAGTTCGCATTGAAATATTTTTTTTTGTCCCCGAGAGCCCGAAAAATGTGGAGCAGTTGGTGGTGCACTTAGCAAATCTCTGCTTCTAAACTAAGCTGCAAAGGTTTTGGATTTTGCGCGACTCTCGAAAAATCCAATTTGGACGCCATTTCATTTATTTATCAAACAAAAATGTTTTTTTTTTTTTTTTTGGCTTTTGCCTTTGCGCGTTTTTCCTTGAGCACAAACAATATTAAAAGCTTATCTTTATGTGTTGAGCGAATTTTGCTGATAAAGCAGAATAATGGAAGTCCATTTTGGACCTGTACAAAGTCATGACGTCAACAAAAAATATAATGGGTTTTAGCGATTCTACAATTGGTAATGTATTTGTATAAATAAGAAAAGCCATTAAATAAATCAAGGTCAACAAAAACTGGTTCACAATATTAAAATATTATTTTTTCTTTATCATAAACGAAGTCAAGAATCAATATTAAATTAGTGGAATATTCCTTCAAAGTTATTGTGTTCTCTCGATTAGTCAGCTCGAAGTTTGATTCTGTTCCATTAACGAACGAACTATGTAGTCTGCTAACTTCTACAAACTTCTTTGTCGTTTATCACTATCAAAAGTGTCGCAACAAGAGCTTCCTTTTCCACAGCAAATAAGTTTATATGCGATTTCCTGCAAAGAACCTAGAGACAATTTCCCCCTTTGTCAAACATATTGTCTTGGAAACTTCAGTTATTAAACTCTCCTTTGAGAAACTCTTAACTTTTCTGTAAAAAGTTTGCCAATACTTGAGAGTCTCTGCCAACCCGCATCTATATCAATGGGGTTAACTAAGGCCATTCGATTGGCAAGGACAATGCATGTGGAACGAGATGAGAGCAGACACCCGCATACGTACCCCTTCATTGTTGTCGTACCTTCCATCTCTGCACCCACTTTTTTACACTATTCATATACTTTCTAGCTTTTACAATTTTGAATTAAAATATAAGTTAACTTTGAGGCAGAAACTATGAACTATCATTTAAAACAATGCAAAGAAATATTCTACAATTTAGTTACAAACATTGTCAAAACTTGGTTTTGTAAAACTATACGTAATATTTATTATTTAAGCAAGTTTTTGCAAATCGTGTTAGTTGAAAATTCCAAGTTTAATTCAATTGAATTTCTTATAGTGTAGGGGCAACATCTGCCTGCAAGTGGCTTTTATGCAGTGGCTAATGTTCCCCGTTCCGCTTCTGTCTCTTGATGACGACAAATTGAACAACCGACAATTGTGGGCCAACTTTTTACAGCTGCGCCTCTTTGTGGAGGAGGTTGGAAAAAGGGGTGAATTGGGTTGTTTGCATTGAAAAGCTTCCTGTCGTTTCGCCATTTATGTTCTCACCGCCTGCAGAAGTCGCCAAAGTTAATTGGTTTGTTTTGTAGTTGGAGAAGATCCGAGAATTGGCCCTAAAAGATAAATGGCTGTAGCGCCAAGCCGTTCCCAATGAATGGCCAGCCTATATATGTACATGCGCGTATGTCCCAGTGCTAGGGCCAGGAAAATGTCAGAGCTTGGGCGTGGTCGTAGCCTCATTGTGGCTCCTGGCTCCTGGCTGGAAAAACAGCAAACAATGGCAATGCAGTAGCGGTATAAAGAAGAGAAAGCAGAACATTCCCTGGAGAATTCTGGGCGCACATCCATCTCGCCTCTCCCTCCTCTTATACCTCTCCTGTTTGGCGAATTAATTAAAATATCCCAGAATGGGGACAACAATTGTTTCGAAAACAGTGCAAATAACATTTTATTTGACAATTAGTTGAGAAAATGTTGCATTTTTGGGCCTGCAAATTGCATTTCTGACTAGATGCAAGTGATGTAAATTGCATTAACAGGGATAAAATAAAGATTTCATTGGGTTTTGCCACAGGGGACTTTGTCGAGTTCTGATTACGAAAATGAAATGAAAATTTAATTGGCAACCATGGTGTTGATCTTTGAGGTTTAATTTTCTAGGAAATATGTCATTTGGTTAGGCATTATATTTAAAATCGTATTAATGTTGTGGTCTGTTGGTAATTCAGTGACTTTTCTCATGTGTTTCTACATCATTTATATCGAAATGTAGAGTGTTTAATATTTCTTCGATACCAGACTAACTCCATATCCAATTTGTGGAAAGTTTCCCGTGTTGCCAAGATTATTTTTGTTTATGTTTACCTTGACAGTAAAACTAAAAACTTCGGCATACGACTCGTTTTTATCGGCCAAGACCCTTTATCTTTATTTACTATGCTGTCCAGCCACGCCCAATTTTATTCGATTTATATGCAAAAAGCCGCAAAAACACATTGGATGACAGCCAACGAATTTTTTGCTTTTTAGATCGCGGCTTACATACAATTTGGGGCATATTATATTCAAACATCACACACGGAGGGGTTTAATAACATTTTGGCACGCCTTGCGAAACATTTCACACCCTGATAGATTGCTGCCCGCTTTTATGTGGCTGGCAACAGAATCGAAATGACAAAGCACTCTGCCTGATTGGCTGCGATGCGAATCCTCCTATCAACCAAGTGCCGAAACATCTGGCAGGGACTATTCCTTGATCCCAAATTAATATATGCCAGGAGCAAGGAGCACAAACACACATCCGGTCTGTTGGGATTAGCAAATTGACATTGAAATCGTAATAGGTGCGATTCTAGGGTCGTGTGTTCCGGATTTAATGGGTTGTATAATCTTGTGGGCTATTAATATTTGTTTGACTAATTTGCTAATTGTTGAAAGCCATTTAGGATGCTGATTTAAATTTCAATTAAAATTTATCCTTTCGTTTATTTTTCCCGTCGTTTATTTTCGCATGCCGATAATTAGCAATTGAAGATTAAGTTTTACCTCTGAATGTGTGCTTTAATATAATTGCAATCAATTGTGTCTCTATTATTGGGTTGCATACATATGTACATACATATATGTATCTTCATTAATTAATAAATATTTCTGAATGCCCTCTAACGAATTCAGAAGCGAGACGCAGCATCTTCGATGCTTAGAATTTTCCACTTAGTTTTTGCTCAGTTTGCCAGTTAAACTCAATTTTTATATAACTTAATTGCAGCCCGAGACAAACTGGCCCAGTTTTGTCGCATTGAATGTGGAAAGTGGAGACCGGGCGTCCACTCAACTGAAATTTATTTAAATGCAATCAGACGCAACGCCCACCAAGCATTTGGCGTGTGGCGTCATCCAGGATGAACTGCAAACTGCACGCTGGATTAGATTTTAACGAGCTCAACTAGTTCGGGCATCTTAGAGCATCTTGGGCCTTTCCCTAGTACTCAGTGTCTCATCGTCTATCTATTTTCCCTTGTATACCCTTATATACCCTACAATTTTACTTTATTATGAATTTATAAGAAATAATTGCATGTGCCTTTTGGCTGTAGGGGCTATAACTTACGTCATTCCGATTTTCCGAATTTTTAACCCCGTCGCATAATCGAAAAAATCATTGTTCTAATCATTATCCATTATATTCTATACAAATTTTCAGGCTAAAGCCCTGGGACGTGTTCTGTTCGAGCAAGTCTGCCGGCAACTTAATTTACTTGAGGCCGATTACTTCGGCTTGGAATACCAGGAGGTATCCACACACACCAAATATTGGCTGGATCTAGAGAAGCCGATGAATCGCCAGGTGGGACTCTCACTTATCGATCCAGTGCTGCGATTCTGCATTAAGTTTTACACACCGGATCCGGCCCAGCTGGAAGAGGAGTATACCAGGTAATGCAGGGCCCTATCAATTACTATTAATTCAATAAATATATTCAAATCTATTTTATTGTATTCAAGATATCTGTTCTGCCTGCAAATCAAACGAGACTTAGCCACTGGTAGCTTGCAGTGTAACGACAATACGGCTGCACTGATGGCCAGCTACATTGTGCAGGCATCATGTGGGGACTTTGTGCCTGAGGATTATCCTGACCACACGTATCTATCCTCATATCGCTTTGTGCCTCACCAGGATGCCACCATGCAGCGCAAGATCATGGAGAATCACAAGAAGCATGTGTAAGTGAATGGATTTTTTTCTGGCCACCTCTCTTATTATTTATTTTATTATTTATTCAGTGGCCAATCGCCGGCAGAGGCAGACCTTAACCTTTTGGAGACGGCTAGGCGGTGCGAGCTTTATGGCATGAAGATGCACCCGGGAAAGGATGTTGAGGGAGTCCCGCTTAATCTAGCTGTTGCCCATATGGGCATCACAGTCTTCCAAAACATCACGCGTATTAATACCTTCTCATGGGCCAAGATCCGCAAGATTTCCTTCAAGCGTAAACGCTTTCTGGTCAAACTGCATCCTGAGGGCTATGTAAGAGAATAAAACACAAATGAAAACACACATTTAGAGTGGAAATTAAGGTATTCTTTTCTTTTAGGGCTATTACAAGGACACCGTAGAGTTCTTCTTCGAGGGTCGCAATGAGTGCAAAAACTTTTGGAAGAAATGCGTTGAGAACCATGGATTTTTTCGCTGCACCACTGTACAAAATACGCCCAGGCGCAAAACCCGCGTACTGTCGCGTGGCAGTTCATTCCGGTAATCTATTTCGTGTTAAACCTTAGTTAATGTACTTATTTCAAGTTTTTGTCTTCACATTCCAGCTATAGCGGCAAAACACAGAAGCAGATTATTGAGTTTGTCCGCGAGAACTATGTGAAACGTCAAAACTTCCAAAGGTAAGTACCGGATTATGCGAATTAAGTTTACATTGTTTTAATGTGTAATCTGAGATTTAAAAGACAATCAAATGCTTTACCAATACCTTGTTTGTTTTAGTAATACAATTTTTCTGTCATAAACGTGCGGATTTCTTTCGAGATCTTTAATTTTACTTACTTTTGTTGTTGAAAAAAAAACATATAAAGCTTTTGCTTTTGCAGCTTGTATTTTGTTAACTGAATCTAAGAGAAAATAAAATTGTATTATCAGAAATTAATATAAAATAATACCTATATTCATATATTGTTATTTTTAAGCAAATACAAATAATATTTATTCATCAGCCTTCATTGCCAAGCATCAAATCTTCGTTTTCATCTAACTCGACTCGTTCGTTCGTTCGTTGTTTCTTTACACATTTTATAATACATATGTATATGGTTTTTATTGTTTATTTTTAAAGAAACTTACTTATTTACTTATTACCAACCCAACTGAAACAAATATCCCAAAAAACACAACATGCTAAAAGAGAATAGCCATGACATGGTAGAGGTGAAGCGCCTTAGAAAAGAGAAGAGGATGTTAAAAACCGAATTGGTACAAAAACAGTAACTAAAACAACAAAAAAGCACAAAAAATAAAACCGTTCAATAAAAATTTAAAACAAAAAAATATCTAGTCAAATGTACAGAAAATAATGACAACAATTTCAATTATTATCACTAATGATTTCGAATTATATATAATACATTTTTAGAAGATCTCCATTCTTGATTTTTCTCACTAACCAATGTGGGTGTGTACATATGTTAGTGTTTATTATTTGTTTTTCTTTTTTTAAAACTGTAAAATTACATAAATAAATGTAGTAGATCATTATTGATTTATCAATCCGAATTAACCACAACCTAATTGGCTAACCAACCTTTATGTGTACCATACTCGATAGCGTTCTGATTTGTGTTTTACCATTCATCTGAAACACCCTACCCACAGCGGGTGGCGACTTTCATTAATATTTAAATCATTGCGAATCATTGTTTGAGGGGACATACACATCTCATCCCTGGTTTGCCTTGCACTTAAGAGTTGTATTTAAAAATAATCATCTAATGGTAATCTTCCCAAAAATTGCTTTTGTCGTATGTTCTTTGTGTGTGTTCCGCATAGACTATAAGCCAGCTAAACTCACGATAGTTAAGCCCTTCCTATTGCTCCCACTTAATGTATAGTTATAGATTAGAATAAACATAGTCGTGTGTTCCCAAATCCCCTTTAGAACTTGAATTAAAGTTATATGAATATGGCTTTCAAAGCAACCTCTATATTATAACCAAACATTGAACATATACATATATGTAAATGTTCAGGGAGAATCCTTTTCATAAGTCCAGCTCAAATATATTCACACCTCCCCTTAGTGACTATGATAGTATATATTTGATGTGCTATATTCTTTGTTTTCTAGTTGATTACTAACTATCTTTTAAAACTTTTACACTTTATGTTTCCTTTCGTTATACTTTCTTTTGAAATGACTTCGCTATCTTAAGCAAGACCCAAATTAAAAATCCAAATGGAAACTGAAAACTCAACTGTGCTAAACTAACTCTCCAAATCTAAACTAAACCCTAAAGCTAACGCTAAACTAAATCCTAAGAGACAAAGCTAAAACTAAAAAATAAAAACACTTAAAAACCAATGAAAAAAAAGAAGCATGTGAAAATATAAAACGTGGTATCCTCTTGTCTTTTCTTTTGCTGCAGGTCTCAGTCATTCCGGCAAGGGCCACTGAATGCTAGTAGCCGAAGTCAATCGCATACCTATGTGAATTCCAGCATTTCAGCCAATCCCCTACTCCCAATTGACACTGGTTTGTATTTTATTTCGTTACCCATTTATGATGAATATGTGCATTCGATTCGATTTCATTTGGTTCGTTCGTCTTGATTTCATTTTGAGTTCTCGAGCTTTATTTGCTAGCTGACGATAACGAATGAATGGGAATGAATGTCTAGTCGAGTCGAGTTATTGCTAGTCCTTCCTAGTAGTGTGTGTGCTATGATTTGTAATGGTTTTATACTTTTAATTTTGCATTGCCTCCCGATTGCACCCTGCAGCGGCATGGGACTATCGCAATCAATGCAGCGACTCGATGACCCCTTCTCTGACGAAGAAGGCAGCGGATACCTTGGATCGCCGACGCGACAATCCTATCGACCACATGCGTTCTCAAGTGAGTTTCTCTGTTCCTTAAGTGAATACTTAAGATAAAACTTATTAAAATATTTCGAATAGGTCACAGCAGCCCAGGTGGAGATCTATCAGACGAAGAACTATGCAGCGGACTCGCCAACCTCCCAGGAGGAAGCGGCATGCTCGGCGGCGGAACGACAACACCACTCGGCAGCGGCTATGGACCAAATGAATTCGAACCGCTCGCTTTCACCGCAGGGTCCGCAATCGTGGACTTCGCCCAGCCACAGCAGCAGCCACCAACAGCGCGCTCCCGATCAGGCTCGTGTGCATCCAGGCGATCACAATTTAGGTGAGTCTCTGAGTCTGTGTTTGTCAACTTTTATGTTACTAAAAAATGTCAGTACTTGCGTATTGTTATTTGTGTACAATAATACGATTTTTTGCAATAATTTTACATTTAAATTTCCTTGTGTGAATTATACGTTTTGCTGACCATTTAAAAAGAAGACAAATATTTTTTTACAACACATTTTCCATTATGTTGTTTATTTATATATTAACCCTCAAAGACAACATGTTGCAATGCTGTAAAAATGGAATAGGTGCTATAGAACCGAAAGGAAATAAAATATTGATACATTTTATTTAAAATTCAGTTAAACGCCTACGAGTAGCTGTCATTTTCGACTTTATATACATATATATATATAAATATATTCTTGAACAGCAGCAACAACCTAGTGGTCCGTCTGTCTTTCGGTTACTATTTGAAATATTCTAGTGTAGATATATTTTCATTTATTGGAAACATTCGACACATAGCTCAAAGGAATGATTTTATTTATTTATAATATCATTTCAAATATTTAGGGGAAACTATCTATATAAACCTGCTTAATATGTATGAAACCTTCTTTATTATGTATTAATTATTTATATTTAATATATTTTATGTGATTAAGTTTAACGTAGACATAATAGAGTTCTTCATCGTAATATTTCTGTATATACTTTTCAAATAAAAAGACTTAGATTTATTTTACTCCTTTAATGTATTATAAACCCATTGAAAATTGGGATTTCTTAATATAATATTTTCGTTTTCAGTATTAAGTGTTTGATTTGATGATCTTGATCGGTTAACTTCGATATGATTTCGGTTTCTTTTGCGTTTGTGTTTCCATAATAATCAAAACATGAACCGGTTGATGATTGCTTAAATTCGAATTATTTCATCCGCACCGCGTTCAGGTCTGAGCCACTTGTCCCACTTGTACAGCAACAGCACCCCTCGTCGAGTCTCAGTGGGATCCCAAGCGTATGTCCCTGTGTCGCCGCAGCTCATCAGCATCAACACGCACAGCAGCAGCACCAACAGCAACACTATGCACAACACCAACACAGTGGTTCGTTCGGTGGATCGCAACAGCTCCATGGAGTTGGAGGAGGAGGTGGAGGCGGAGGAGCCGGGACCTGCGGACACGGAGGAGGAGGGGGAGCCTATGGGGGAGGAGGAGGAATTAGTCGAGGAGGAAGCGGATTCGGACTTGACGGCATCTACCATCAATCGGGAGACTATGGGGGTAGCCTCAGCGGCGGCAGCATCGGTCTCGGCCTCGGGCATGGCCAGTGCCCATCGTCCGCAGCTTCGGTCACAGGAGTCCCAGTCGCAAACTGTCACCCCAGTCCATTATAGCAGTACCAGTTATTCGATGTCTAAGCAGTGCATGCTAAATAACGCCAATGCCAACTCCACTGAAACGGAAACGGACAACATAATCTACACCGACATTAACGACATGGGCCACTACAAGTATCCCGATTTTCACAGCGCTGCCCATCAGGAGCACAAGATATCTAACAGTGAACATTTAAATCTCAATGACCGAAACGATATATATGCCACGGTTAATCGCAAGGCCAAATCAAAAACCCGTGAGAAGCACTTCAGTGATGAGTTCATAGACCAGTCCATACTTCAGTATACCAGAGCTAAACAAATGGGACTTGGACTTGTGCCTGCTCTCTTACAGCAGCCTAGCACGTCGGCTTATGCAGCTGCAGTCCAGGAACGGGCCTACAACAGCGGGAACTACCATTATCATAACGATCTCAATCACCCCTCAGAGTCGTCGTCTTCTTCGTACTTTGGCACTGGCTTCGGTACAAAGCGGTATGGTCAAGGAGAACGAACAAAGCTGGCTCAATCGGAAAATTATCTGACACCGTCGATGGACTCCCAGAGCTCCCGACACACTCATTCACTTCCCCGAAACTCTGAGCTATCTGGAGTGGATTCAGTCGACTCGTACGATAGCCATTACATAACGCACCATTCGGTAGGCAATCTACCGCCAACTCGTCTCTCTTCATCTTCCGAAAAATTGGACTACCAGATAGCACCCTCGGGCAATCTCTATTCTACGACTCAGTTTGTGAAACCCGAACAAGCAGCAGCTCATTACATGGATGATGAAGAGGAGGAGGAAGAAGAAGACGGTGAGAACATCTACGATCAGGTTGAACGGGAATCCTGGCTAAAGAGCAGCTCTTGCAAAGATCTATTCGAGCGGTACAGCAGCGCCTACTACGATCGGGAGTTACCTAAACCGATGACAGCCTTCGACAAGGAGTTTTTATCGTCCAATCGTATTGATTCTCCGGTAACTCGTTACGATGATTCACGCCATTCGTTGTATGTGACAAAGAACCACTCGATCGATGCCAACCAGGATTTCTCCCCGTTGCCGCAAAGTAAGGTGTACTCGTCCAGCTACCCGGGGAGCACCTACAACACCCAGGAGCACAGACGTCATCATGGCCAGCACCTGGACTACTCGGGTTCTCAAGATGACATCTCACAGGACAGCTACGAACTGTTGGAGAAGTACGACATTGACTTCTTTGGGGGACGAGGCCGCTCCGAGGATCACCTACGCTCCTGCTCGTTAGACTCGGGCAACTATATACCCAGCGATGACGAGTCAGTGTCAGAGAGTCATCAGCAGAAGTATCGCTCGGCCATCGACGTCAAGTCAAAGTCCGCGGCGGATATCATGAACGAAATCTGGGACGCGGAGGATCCGCGGTATTTGCCACGTGAAAAACTCTCGGTTAAGTCGGACGGCAACTTTTACAAAAAAATTCAGGAGGCTCTAACTCGCACTTCGAGCCAAGAAAGCCAAAGCGAGCTCTTCGAAACAAAGATCTCTCGCAGCTCAGACTCTAGTAAAAAGTCACGGGACAGTTTATACCACACGGACAGCAAGAAGTCGCGAGAGACAACCAAGAGTAAGACATCGGTGGCCTCTAGTCAGGACTCAAAAGAGTCGCTTGTCGGTGATTGTTTCGGACGCAACTACGAGATGCCTACTACCACCGGCAAGAAGGTTAAACAGTTTACCAAAAAAGATCTCTACGAAAAATTAGCTCAATCCAGTCAGGAGTCAAAAAGCGATTATTACGATGCAGTCGAGACAGGCGTTGAGCCACCTCCAGAGGGCCTATACTCTCGCCCAAAAGTAAAGAGCCACGATTGCTTGCTTTCGGACACTCATAGCTCCACCGCAAATAGTTCATTCTATGACAGTCGGGACACGTACTCTACATTTCCCAGCAACAAGAACCACAAGACCTCAAAGGTTCACTCAATTAGTTTGCAAAATGTGGAGATCGAGCGCAATGCCAAGTCCTTCGGCAGTAAGTCGCCAGAGTCCGTTTCTACGCCAGCTTCCGGGAAACGATGTCGGGAGAAGGATATCCAAACCGGAGACTCCCTAGACCAGATGGCTCCCATGAAGCGAGGAAATTCGCAATCCTGCAAGATTTCGGCTTTCCGTCGACGGTCGGACAGCGAAAATATCTTCAGCTTTGACCAAGATCGCATTGAATGCATCCAAAAGTACACAAAACAATGGGAGGGCCAACAGCCTAAGGACGAGAAGAGTAAGCAGAGTCCAGAATATCCCTTAACTCCAGAGCTCGTGTCAGAGTTTGAAAAGCAGCAGGCACGCCTAATGGCTCATCAAAAAATTACCCGAAAGGAAGAACTAATGGCTAAGACACACTTTGAGGAATACAATCCAATAATGGTTCCAATGAATTACTCATCACATGCTACGGTGGAGCGCACTAAGAGCGATCCCAATTCGCTGGCTAATCGCTCCCGTTTGGGGAGTAATTCTCGCCGTCATGTCCTTATGCACCAGAAGTCCATTGATCTAACGCCTGCTGACTCGAACTCCAGTGACGAGGACTACATATACAAGCAAATACCAAGTGCTCCACCGGTTTGTAAGGCACATGGTAACTTTGAGATACCAAAATGCTATGACGGAACTTCTGGAACACAAGGCACTCAAGAGTTGCCTAAGACGGGTTTTGAACTTCCAAAGAGTTTCTTTAGGGATTACGAGAGACGGTTCACAAAGGTGCTAAAGGAGGATATTCCATATGTACTTCATAAACGCCACATTATGAACGGTACAGCACCCTCCCCTAGTGAGAAAAAGCATATTAAACCGAAGTCTCCAAAGTCTCCGAAGTCACCAAAGTCTCCAAAATCTCCAAAATCACCGAAGTCTCCTAAGGCAAGTGGGGTTCCTGGGGTTGCGGCTGCCGACTTTCTTCCTGACATTCTTGATAGTCTTTTGCCTGTGGAAACTAAGGAGTTCCTGTTCACCCAGAACATAGACCTATCCAAAGTGGATCCTATAACACTGGAAATCGATAAAACCATACCTACAATTCAGCTTTCCTCGCCGAAGCGGGATATCACTAAACAGATGGATGCCTCTACTCTGGAAAAGCTCAATAAAAAACTCAGCCAAATTGAAAGCGATTCGGCTACTAGTTCACGGACGGAAAGCATGCAGCAGCAGAAACTGGAGCAGAAACAGATGGAGCTTATCCAGAGTCTTCGCAAAGAGCTGCAAGCCAATGCCCGAAAAGCTAACAAGCCACGTGTTATTCCCAAAACTAAGTCGGCTGGAAAATCAAAGAAGGGCAAAACTCGGATCACCTCATTTTCTTCGGATGACGAGAGCCTTGATTCGGACGACGTATTTGGATCAGCAGAGGCTATACCTGATCGCCTCGAGTTCTCACCGCCACAGTCTCGCAAGGAAATCGAGTCAATCCTTCGGATTGAGCAGAGTCGCCTCATCTCAGCCGCCTGGGGTCGCGGTCAAACAATGAGCTCTACAGAAATAGAGGGATCTCCTCCTCAGTGCAGGCGTCTGGCGGACCTGGAAAGTCGATATCATACCCAAAAGTTGGACCCACAATATGCAAATGCCACTGAACTCAGACGCATCTCAGAGCGATCCATTTCGATACCCTCGTCGGAGGATGAGCCACATATGCCCATGCGTGGACGCATGGACGAATGCACAAATGACTATCAGCGAAATGAGAACATCCCCTCGCCCATTTTAGAGCATGCCGAGTTCTTCCGTAGCAACGATGATATTTACGAGACTTGTCATGAAGAGAGAATTACTGGCTCTGATATTGATTATACTCTAAAGAAACAGACCGCCAGCGGTGCCAAGTCAAAAGTAAAACTAATTGAGGAGATCATCGACTCTTCAATAGTAATGCGTTCAAAGGGTCATGCTCCAATTCTTTTCGCTCACGCACGTCTTAATCTCTCTGAAGGTTCAGTTTCATTGCAACGACAGAAGGCAACCCAGCAACAGTCGCCAACCACAGAGAGACGAACCAAGAGTCTGGACACTCCAGTAATATCGTTGCACCGATTGCCACCCATGAATGCGTTCTCCTCAAAGGACGACACCGTCGGCTTCGAGGAGGAGGCCGAAATTCTTGAGGAGAAATCTCTCGAGCGGGCCAATGAAGCTGCTGCTCAGGATGATGATACAGCTGATAGCATTCACTCCTGCGCAGGCTCTATTCCCACTCAGAGCAGTTATCAAACTAATGGAAAAGATTCACTGCTAAGTGCTATAACTATCGATAGCGAAGAGGCACAGCTGCTTAATCAATTGCGATACATTGAAAAGATCGCCCTACAGGGCGTCAAGATCAAGGACAAGAAAAAGTCAAAGATGAAGCTAAGAAGCGGTGATCACCTCATTCTAAACATACCGAAGTATCGGTTCACTGATTGGTCTCCCTACAGCTCAGCCAACAGTTCTCGAAAAACTTCTCCGGGTGTCTCAAGGGCCAGTAGTATTGAGAGTACGGGTAAGGGCAAACTTAAAACCTCGGAGCCTTACAAGGGAAAATCCCTGTCCAGGAGCCGTCCGGAGTCGCGACGCACTAGCGCCGATGATATTAAAGCCCGAGATGGACGTGGCAGCAAAAAATCGAGTCCAAAGGAGCGTCCTAGGTCTATTGAAATGCGACGCTTGAGCAAGGATAAGAGTAAATCCCAGGAAGAGACTGAAGCGGATATTGCCAAGCGTAAGGAACGCCAACAGAAGCTTTACGAATCAGCCATGAAGCAGACTATTACCATGCTAAGTCCTGTAAAAGACACAATACCGGCTTTTCCTGCTCCCGAGGACAAAATACTAGTAAAAACCGACGGCGACAAGATAATCATTGAAACCGAGTTTAAATCAAAGGCAGAAGACCATGTGCTAATTGCCAAAAGTCCAAGAAAGCTGGACAATTCGTTAGTGAAATTTAGCCGAAGCTTTGACGAAGGTCGCAGCCCTGATAAATTGGACAAGGCGAACCGCAGCTTCGAAGATCGCAATAAATCCTTTGAAGACTCCGAGAAGTCCGACGCTCCAGAGGATATGCTTATTAAATCACCAAAAAAGATCGCCAAGGCACAAGAGCTGAAACAGAAGATCGAGGGTAGCGTCGTCCACAAGAAAATCGATGGAAAGTCCAATAGTCTTGAGAGGCCATCCGAACATCACTATCTTGGTCCAGATGCCAAGGCACGGAGCCTCGATGATAAAAGACAAGCGTCAGAGGTTGCTAAAAAGAACGAGGATAAGCCAGCACCAGTTGCCAGAAGTGCTATTGGCGATCGCCGTATGTTTGCCCACCAATATCAGGTCCCAGAGGTAAGCACTACAAATCTATATAACATTATTCGATTTTTTTTATAATCAGTGTTTATTGTTATTTTCACTTCTTTTTAGCCTCTCCAGGAGGATATCGACATGCAGGCGGTGATCTCAGAACGTCGCTCTCTGGAGATTCTTAAGCGTTCCTTACCCTCTGAGGATGCCAGGGACAGCGAAGGTGCCTTTAGCCGGAAGCCGTCCACAGCCGAGAGTCTCGAGTCTTTTGTCTCTGCCGACGACAGTCATTCGCCAGCCAGCAAGTCTCCTATTCCAGGAATTGGGGGGGGACCTGAGGGTTATCCACATAGGGTGCCAACCATTGAGTGTGAGGAGCCATCTATCGAGGAGGACGACAACTCATTGGAGAGGCGACATCTAAAGGTTGGGAGGCCAGATACAAATCGATTGAGCTTGGATCGGAGTCGCAGCGATGAAACGGGCTCCTGGATTACAGTAGAATGTGACGAGTTTATTGGTTCTGATACCTCCGATAATGAACCGCGTACTCTGGAGCCCGATCGCAATGTTTTAGAGACCCAGGCTACTTTAGAGGATGCCAATCCTCTTGAGTACTCCAACTGTGCCACTCCCACCTCTGATCTAAATATATTGGTAACTCCACCCAACGCGAGTCCTCAGATTGAGAAATCTGTGCTGGAAACCTTTGAAAAGTACACCGGATCCTCGGGCAGCAGCAAGAAGAAACATAGTTTAGACAAGCAAAGCGATCGTTCCAAGAGCTCCGATTCTTGGACCAGCGGGGAGAAGGATACAAGCCCGCAAAGACAACAAGATTGGAGCCTTTCAGTGGGCAAGGAGAAGAGCTCAATGGAGGAGGAGTCCAGCGTGAGCTGCTCTATTGCAAGGCCCTTGGGAATTTCTCAGGACTTTGGCAATGAGGAGGCTAGAAAGTGCCAGGAACTGAAGCAGCGAATGCTAAAATTGGACGTAAGCAAAGATGACATCACACCCACGGGATCCAATGAGCAGACGCCAACTAATGAGCCGAAAGTTCAAATGGGAAGGAAGCCTAGCACACCGACCCTCGAAAAGCAGAGCCCAATTGATCTAGGTACCAGCACAGAATCATATCTGGATCCGATCGAGGAGCGCATTGCTAAGATCTTGGATAGGGGGGGAGCACGTGCCGAGGATAGCGAGTCTAGCTCGGGTGGGTCTCGAAAGCCACCGAAGATTGAGAAACCAGCAAGGGCTAATACAGGAAAGAAACTATCGGTAACTCGAGCTGAACCGGGTAAATCTGGTAGTGATCGCAGCTCACAGGAGTCAAAGTCTAGTTTCGACTCAAAGGGATCTCTGAGCGTCGAATCACGAGGTTCCTTCGAGACGGAAAGTAGCTCTGGCTCATTAGGAGCAGCTCAAAGACGTGGTCCCGGTGATCTGGCCCAGAAGGAGCAACAAAGCACCTGGCGTCCGTTTCCCATCGAAAGTTCAAACAGCTCCAGCACAGATGATCCATGGCACCATGTAGAAACGGATGGTGGGTATGAAAGATATGATGCCCAGAATCCTCTACGTGACTCCTCTGACAGCGATGTGAAAGAGGTCTCCCCAGATGAGCAAAAGGATGCCAGCGATGCCAGCTACCAAGATGAGCTCAATGATTTCCCGGCAACTTTCGGTTACCCAGCAATGACCAGTAGTCTTGGTGGGATTGGAGTAAATCCCACAGATATTATTGGTTACAGTACTGGCTTTACTTTAGGCCGAACACTTTCACGAATCTCGGAGCGTAGCACTGCCTCCGAGAAGTCCAGCATGGAGGACGATGTTAGCAAGGCCTCGACGCATTCGGTCAGCATGCGAGACGAATCTGTAGGCTCCACAGATCACCAGCCTAGCCTGAGCTCTGATTCACGAAGCAATACTAACTTGGCTTACATTTCCGATGCAGATCGGCGCACCTCGGCCGAAATGCCAGAAATTCCTTGTGACTCGGCCACTGGCGACCGCCTCTCCAGCTTTGGAAGTCTAAACGAACCGAAATCTCCAACCCTAGTCACAGGACGCTTCTCTGTGACGCATGTCGATGAACTGCAGGGGGACGATGTGGAGCGGCACACTCTTATGTGTCTGTCGAATGCGGGAAGCCAAGACTCGGAAGACTGGCCACTGCCAGAAATTCCCTTTGATCATGTACCCGTAAAGCCGGCCGACTCAATTTATGGTATGCCGGATTTAGACAAACCTGTGCCCAAGTCCTTCTGTTGGAAAGCAAGCTTGTCATTTCAGCAGTCGCAGGACTCGATAGATTGGCCATCGCCTCCTTCCAGTGCCATAGGAGCTCCCATTATAGTGGAGAATATTGAAACCTACTATGCGAATGAAGCCCAAAGTGCTGATAAAGTTATTTTAGATGAGGAAACCGTTGGAGCACCAGAAGTTGCCAAAGTGCTACCTTACGAGGACACCGCATATCTCATGTCGGCGGCATTCGATGACAATGACTTTGGCAGTGAGCAACTGCAGCCAGATACGGTTAGCTGCCTTAGTTCTACCTTAAGCGCGGCCTCTTGTCTCTCGTCTTCTCTTAATGTAAGCTGCACCACCTCATCAACACAGGCCACCGCTAGGGTTCAGCGCAAAAACTCTAGCTCCGAAGTAATTGTTGCCCAGCCCACAAGATCACCAGCACCTAGAAGTCCTTTATCTGAAGATGAACTGTTCTCCAGCGATGACGTCTTTATGCCAGGAACTATTAAAGTCCAGCTGTCCCCGGATGCACAACTAAGAAAGCTTTCAAGGGGCTCCAACAACTCTGACACTTCCATTGATGATATTTTGTCAGGTAGCACCACATATTTGGAGGATCAGACAACCGTGCGGCGGAATTACGAGGCGCGATTAAGTAGCGGAGGGGGAGGAGCAAGTTGCAAAAAGTGCAGTCACTCCAGTCACTCCGAGGAGGAAACTAGTTCCCTTGGTACCGATCTTGATGGTACAGTGAGGATGGGTGGACTTCAGCAAAAAAAGTGCACCCATAGCTCTCACTCTGAGGATACCTCCATTGGGCTAAGCATTTCGGAATGGTCAACAGGTACCAACACCGTCCGCCAATATGCCAATTTATCCGGGTCAGATAGCCTTTCCGCAGTGTCTACTCATTCATGTGCCAAAAGCGAAAAGTCAAATCAAACTAAGTCGAGCATAAGTTCAATCAATAAATCTGCAGAAAGCTTGAACGAGCAAAGTGGAGGGAGTAGTTTCTCTCACAAATTTAGTGGAGATAATGGTTCTTCAGATGGCCTACGATACGACATTCTATCTAACTCTGAAACAGATAAGCTAAGTGAACCCACATCGGCCACACGAAGCGATGACACTACTCTAACTCTTACCGAAATGGCACATACCATCAGCGAGTGGTCCACTTCCAGCAGTCGCACCTTGGTGGGGGTTACTCCTGGTGAATATCATCCACTAAAGCAGACACGTGTGGGTAGCAAAGCTAGTCTCAGTTCACCCAGCGAGGAGAAACGTTGCTCTCTGCCACAGGTTCATCGAAGAAGCGGCAGCAACGGTAATCAGGCAAGAAACGGCCAAGAGCAAATGGATACTCCAACGGGCCCAGAGACCAGTGCAGCTGCCCGCAAACGCCGTTCTCTGGAGATGATGTCCAAGCTATACCAAAGCCAGGAAATCTGCTCCGAGTCGGAGTCGCCGTTCGTTGAGCGTTTATATGCTCACACCGAAAAGCTGACTGAACGCTACCAGAGTCAAGAGTTCGTACCGCTTCATGTAGGCAGTCCATCAGTCCAAGTTGCGCCACCCACCTCCAGCCAGATACAAACCCAGCAGCCGCAACTAGTGCGTCAGAAGCCAAGGGCACCACAACCGCCGGCAGCCCCGAAACCAGCAGTTACTCGACCCATCATGCAGGCTTTGCTCAACAAGATGAAACAACCCGGATTGGCGGAACAGGCGGCAGCAGCTGCCGAAGCTGAAGAGGATGCGAAGGCCAAAAAACCGCATCTACCAGTAGCAGTTGCGAAGCCCCCACCACCACCCGTACCCACTGTGCCGCCAATTGTGACACCCAGCGATTTGCCTGGCGATGTCGTCGCTCCACCACCTAAACCGCTCGCCAAGCACCACAGCTATGATGACAGGACCATGTCTAAGACCCAGATTCGCGAGTTTAAGACCACAAGCAAGCAGCTACGTCAGTCCAGCTCTTTCCACGAACACATGCTCAGCAAGTCACAGCAGTCATCACAAGAGCTGCCCATGCGGATTGACGAGGAGCGAGATGCACACTCCACGTCCTCGGCGACCAACACGACCACTACTACCAACACATTAAACAGTGAGAGTACGGAACCGAATTCACCACAAATGCCGCAGCGGGCGGATAAGTTAATTCGTTGTTCTCCTTATTACTCAAGCAGTCTAAGCTCCGAGTCGCCACCTAATCAGTTGGTGCAGAAACCGCCAAGAAAAACTGCTGGCCAACTGAGTGCTGGAGCCCTCGCGACTTCGTTGAAGAGCCCTCCCAGCGGAAATGATACTGATAGCTCACTGGACGTGCGTGGCCAGGAGGCTAAGATGAGGAGTAGGGGCTATCGTAAGAAGCGTCAGTTGCCTGCCAAGAGAATGAGGGCTAATATGACAGCTGCCGCTCTGCTGGAGCAAGCGGAAAGCTCCGAGTGCTCAGAGGGATATCTCCCGGAGGTGGAATCGGGGAGCTCCGAATACTCATCCTGTCAGCGGGACGATCAATACCTTGAGTTTGACGAGGAGCTAGAAAGGGAACATGAACAAACAGACGAGTACGACGACTATCCGCAGTATGGGGGGAAATTCGAAAGTTTGGACATGAGCGACAATGTAGACGAGATGGGATTTCCGCGATACGATCGTTTGGGTCACATTACTAAGCCTATGTATAATCAATCTATAGTTTCAGAGCGTCCTAGTGCGGTGCCGATTCCAGCTGCTGCTAATCATCCAATGCCTCCGGCCACGGGTCAGCCGGTGAAGCCAGCTCGCACCAAAAAAAGGATACTTAAGCGAGAAGATTCCATAGCGGCGGGTACTTCGGTAGGTTCAGCAATAGCTGCAACAGTTCAGCCATATCATGGACGAACCTATTGCAATCCGGAGGAAAGCGAGTACGAAACCCGAGGCGGGGGTCTGTCCGATGAACTGGCCAACTCTAGTGAGGATAGCTGCAGTGGATTTGGTGGGGGAGGAGTGGGAGCATCAGGATCAGGAACTATACGGAGGGGAGTAGTGCCAAAAGGAACAGGGCAAGTTGCAGAGCCTTCAGCAGGGGCCCAGGTGCGGCAAGAGCTACCCTATCCCGACTTCCTCTCCGACTACGAAACCGAGCCGATTGAGTATGAGCGGTATGCCTGCGGATTAGATATACGTGTTGATCCGCCACCCAAATTTCACGACTCGGATGAATTAAGTGACCAGTAGACCAGTGGGATCTCTAAAGGGACTATTTAGGAAAATTAATGGAAGCCCCTTTCCATGTGCTTATCGAATGCAGCCTTTTGATTTTTTCCGTTGCCTTGGAAACGTTTTTAGAACAATTCTACCATTTTTACACACGATCCAAGTACTTATAACCTTATAACTTATTTGTAATTGAGACTGATTTACGACAAGCAAAAAACCAAAAGTATAAAACCCATAATTCTTAGAAGCTGCATAAACAACAAATAAATGACTAATGACAATTTAGACAATTAAACCTCTCTCCTTGAAGCGTTCGAAAATCAAATCAAATTGAAATAAAACATTTTAATCAAACATTACCAAACATAACAAATCAAATAAAAAAATACCATTACTAATCGACATGGTGGTAGGTGGGTGTAGATTGTGTTGCCTGCGAGCAGTATCTACGTATACATATATGACAATGTTATAGATCAATTCAACATTTAAATATATATACAATACATATATGGGATATATTGTGCGGAAACGTTAAAAGAGTTGAACAAATTTTAATGCACTGTTTAATCATCGATACAAGATTAAAACTGTTTAATTGTTATTTAGCTAATACTACACGAATCGACACACGATAGTTAAGAAAACAGTTATTAAATGAATTATATTATATTATACGATTTATTCAAGTTGCCAAGAACAAGAACTCTGAGAATTCGCGCAACTACGTTCAGTATTTTTAGTCAGTATTGGTTGCGCAAATCTATTTATCCTATCCAGCTGAGTTCCAATCCAAGTGTCAAAGCCAGGCATGCCTAAATAGACATAAGTACGAACTCGACCTTCTAAGTCTAGTATTCTCAGTAATGGTAATTATTGACAAATCAGCCAAAATGCTTTCACGCACTAACTTAAGGAGGACCATTTGGTAGGGATTGAATAGTTCTCAAAAAGACATTGGGAATTCCTTCCTCTAGTTTCAGTTTTCGCCCTCCTCTACCAGAACTCGGCATTATCACAGTATAATGAAAGCATTTACTTAATGACAGCGTTTTCTAGTCATATATATTTTATAAAGTTCTTGAGCTCCGTAAGATTTTAATTTACATATGCAAGTTACCAAACAAATATTACTTACGATTTTCACAAATGCAAATAAATGTTAATCATTAGTTTAGTACATAAATGTGCCAAATCGGAGATCTGGAAATGGAAAGCCCTATACCAAGAGTATTATCTATATATGAAGTCGTATTAGAAGGTGTTTGGAAAAGGAATTAATAATTACCCTGTTAAGTTTAAAAAACCCCATTGGGAAACCTAGAATTGTATGAATAGATTGATGTATGTTTGATCTTTAAGTTTACAATACGTGGAAAAGAGATATTTAAGTGTTGTTAGGGAAGATCAGTCAAAGGAGGTTGGGATAAGGCAAAATAAGGATCGTACAGCGTACAATAATTTCACTAATTTAATCGAGATCAAAAATATCCGAATCAAAATATCTATTTGTGTTTAGCTAATAGTGTGAAGATAAAGTGTAATCAAGAATTGGTTGTTGCGAACAAGGCTTACATCTACGTTATATAAAGAAACCTTTTATATTCGCAGGAATCTTACCAACCTGATTTTAGTTAGGGAGCAAACGATTTTAATGTGGGAATTTTGTATAATCAGACGATATTTTAAAACAAGTTTTAGGTTGCCAGTGCGAAAATGTATATTTATGTAGGTTAAATTATTTTGATTGGACAATTCCCTCAAGTGCAAACCTATAGTTCATTTCAAACAAAAATTGTATTTACCTAGAGATTACGAAACACACAAGATACTAGCTGAATTTTAAGAATATAGAGGAAGAAAACAAAATAATTGTTTGCTTTGTCTCACAGAAAGGAAACCGAAAACCTTCAAAAATATATTAATTAAACAGGAAACCCAAAAATAAGAACACAGAAGGAAAAGAAAAGAATCAATGGCGTGGAGGGAGTCTTATAACGAATGATGTACACGAGCAATCGATTTAACAAGCATTAAATTATAATTATATAGAAACGAATCTAAAAAATAAAACTTCATTAATCAAATATAAAGAACGCCGATGACTTTTATTCAAATATTTCGGGAAATTACATTTATCAACTAAAAGCTCTGTAAATTGCTTAATTACATTTCTTTAAATTTATTATTTAATGTAAGCTTACTTAATTTGTAATTAATTTAAGTTGATTAACATTTTTTTAGGTGTATATAACATGTAACCAGCAATATTTATTTTATTCAGCAGCTACCTCTCAGCACTTTATATCTTTATACAAAAAATCATAATTTTTTAAATTATAGTTTATTTAATACTTATTTACATATTTTGTATTATTTAATTATTTTCATTTCCGTTCATTTTTATGTGTTTCAGATGTCTACCATGGCATCAATGGCAATATGTCCCTAGACCGTCGCGGTGAGATAACCACTCCGCCCACTCGCTATGACCTCACCCTAGGGTCGGACAAGTCGTCGTCCCTCTCCAGATCAGAAGCTGGAACATATGACGTGATTCAGGCCGAGATTCAGCATGCCAAACGCCAAGAACTGGCCACCGGCGTGGCCACCGCACCGCATCAAAACGGACACAATGGCAATGGTGTTCCACCTGGTCATTCCCACTCCCTGACCACGCAGCTAGACATAGAGGCAGAGGTAAAGAAGCGGAAGTGGCCAACTGAGCCAAGTTACTTCTTGGCCAAGGAGCTGCTGATGACAGAACGAACGTACAAGAAGGACCTCGATGTCTTGAATACAACCTTCCGTCAGATACTGAGCCTGGACGACGTGGAACAGCTGCAGCCGCTGTTTGAGCTCCTAGATTCGTTGGCCCAGCACCACAATCTCTTTCTGCGTGACATCGAGCACCGTCTGGTTCAATGGGAGGGGCGTGGGGGCCACGAAGCCCACCGCATCGGTGACGTTATGATGAAGCATATGGCGGCCCTTCCTATTTACGATGAGTATGTGCAGACGCATCTAGACATACTGCACTGCCTGAACGAAATGTACGAGGGCGATGAGCGCTTCCGCCAGGTGTACAAGGACTTCGAGCAGCAGAAGGTGTGCTATCTGCCAGTGGGTGAGCTCCTGCTGAAGCCCCTTAATCGCCTACTACACTACCAGCTTTTATTGGAACGGCTGTGCGACTATTATGCGGAGGAGCATATCGACTACGCCGACTGCCAAGCGGTGCACCATTTGCTAGTCCGCAGCACAAAGGGAATCCGGGCCCATCTACCCGATTCTGCCAACTTTGTGGAGATATGCGAGCTGCAACGTGACATCAACTTTGAGCAATTGGTCCAACCCCACCGAAGACTCATCCGCCAGGGATGCCTCCTTAAGCACTCGAAGCGCGGTTTGCAACAGCGCATGTTTTTCCTCTTTTCAGATCTGCTTCTCTTCGGCACCAAGTCGCCACAGGATCAGAGCTTCCGCATCTTGGGCCACGTTCCAGTGAGATCCCTGCTCACTGAAAACGCCGAGCACAACACTTTCTCCATATTTGGTGGGCAATACGCTATTATGGTTAGTGCCGGCACAACCGCCGAGAAAACCCTCTGGCTGGCCGAGCTCTCCAAAGCGGCGGCAGACATTAAGAACCGACCGCCTAACATGCAATTGCAGCTAACGACTCTCAAGAACTACAGTGAGTATATAATTGGAAGGAAATGTGGGGTGGTGTTTATACCAACTTATTGCTAACCGGTTGGTGATATGCTGCTGATATAATATAATAATAAAAACTATTTTTACTCATGTAGGGTAATATAGTTTAGTGCCAGATTCATGGATGCAATTATGTCCCTTAGAAAGTTTCACAACTTGTAGCATTTTATATAACCCATTTTCCATAATATAAATTATGATTATTTAATCTATTTAGTTGTTTTCTTTATTTTAATAAATAAACAAGATTAAAATTTGTATCCGGAGCAACGATTTAGCAATTCAAAATATTGCTGAATATGCTATCACAAAATAAAAGATATAAATATTTTGGGAATATATTTTCTTACACTTTCATCATTATTTCTCATTTACTATTTTTGCTGAATAGAAAAGCATACTGCAAGGCCTCTTAAGCAAACAAACGCATAGGCAACCCAACTAAATTCGCTTTTATTTATAATGCCTCATCTAAAATATTTTTCCTATTCATTTTCAGGCTCCTCGGAGGAGGGTCTAGACCTGTTCGGCCTGAGCAACGGCAACAACAGCAGCCTAAACAGCAGCGTAAACGGAGGAGGTCCGCTAACGCCACAGCAGCAGCAGTTGCAGCTGCAGCAACAGCAGCAGAACAAGACGCAGCCGTCTCGTAGCAACACCGCCCTGCACGTCTGCTGGCATCGTGGTGCCACCGTTGGATTAGGTGATCATTTAATCGCCGCCGAAAACCAACTGTCTGGCTATCTTCTCCGTAAATTCAAAAACAGTTCCGGTTGGCAAAAACTGTGGGTTGTGTTTACCTCATTCTGCCTGTACTTCTACAAGAGCTACCAAGACGAGTTCGCTCTGGCCAGTCTCCCGCTCCTTGGCTACACGGTGGGACCTCCTGGGCACCAAGACGCCGTGCAAAAGGAGTTCGTTTTCAAGCTTTCATTTAAAAACCACGTTTACTTCTTCCGGGCGGAGAGCGCGCACACCTATAACAGGTTGGCTGAATACCTTTATACTATTTAATGGTGCGAGACTTATAAATCAATTTTTCAACAGGTGGCTAGAGGTACTTCGCAGCACCACGCAAACGCAGGACTTTAAGAATATACACAGCCATGCTGCATTGGGAAATTAGAAGAGGATCATCTTCCCACAAATTTCTTGGCAATTCCTTGGAGGAGTGACTTGCACATAGTGACGGCCTTTAGTATTTTTTACAACTTTGTACACCACAAACAAATATTTCCATTTTTTATATGTATAACCTAATCTTTCCGCAATATTCAATGTATTCTATTTGTGTCTGTTCCAGCTTTACCTTTAGGGCATCTGTGTAAATAACGTCTTTGTATCGTCTCTTTTTTGTTTTGCTTTTGTCTTTGCGATTATATTAGAGTCATTTTGTATTTGAACGATTCGAGTATATGTATATTTCTGGTTTAATGTGTTTTAGTATATCGAGTTTTGTAATTATACAAAAAAAAAGTATAGAATATTTAATTGGTTGAAAAATCAAATAAAAATAATATTGACAGGATCAGTGAAAACAAATAATATATTTTATCAATGTAACTTATGCAATTATTTAATCATAAGCTTAAGTCATTAACTTTAATAGATCCTAACAAATTAAAAATACAAAATTTTAACCACAAAAATGTATGTGTTTGTGTTTTTATCGTATTGCCAGTGCGAAAATGTATATTTATGTAGGTTAAATTATTTTGATTGGACAATTCCCTCAAGTGCAAACCTATAGTTCATTTCAAACAAAAATTGTATTTACCTAGAGATTACGAAACACACAAGATACTAGCTGAATTTTAAGAATATAGAGGAAGAAAACAAAATAATTGTTTGCTTTGTCTCACAGAAAAGAAACCGAAAACCTTAAAAAATATATTAATTAAACAGGAAACCCAAAAATAAAAACACAGAAAGAAAAGAAAAGAATCAATGGCGTTGAGGGAGTCTTATAACGAATGATGTACACGAGCAATCGATTTAACAAGCATTAAATTATAATTATATAGAAACGAATCTAAAAAATAAAACTTCATTAATCAAATATAAAGAACGCCGATGGCTTTTATTCAAATATTTCGGGAAGTTAATTTTATCAACTAAAAACTCTGTAAATTGCTTAATTACATTTCTTTAAATTTATTATTTAATGTAAGCTTACTTAATTTGTAATTATTTTAAGTTGATTAACATTTTTTTAGGTTTATATAACATGTAACCAGCAATATTTATTTTATTCAGCAGCTAACTCTCAGCACTTTATATCTTTATACAAATAATCATAATTTTTTAAATTATAGTATATTTAATACTTATTTACTTATTTTGTATTATTTTATTATTTTGATTTCCGTTCATTTTTATGTGTTTCAGATGTCTACCATGGCATCAATGGCAATATGTCCCTAGACCGTCGCGGTGAGATAACCACTCCGCCCACTCGCTATGACCTCACCCTAGGGTCGGACAAGTCGTCGTCCCTCTCCAGATCAGAAGCTGGAACATATGACGTGATTCAGGCCGAGATTCAGCATGCCAAACGCCAAGAACTGGCCACCGGCGTGGCCACCGCACCGCATCAAAACGGACACAATGGCAATGGTGTTCCACCTGGTCATTCCCACTCCCTGACCACGCAGCTAGACATAGAGGCAGAGGTAAAGAAGCGGAAGTGGCCAACTGAGCCAAGTTACTTCTTGGCCAAGGAGCTGCTGATGACAGAACGAACGTACAAGAAGGACCTCGATGTCTTGAATACAACCTTCCGTCAGATACTGAGCCTGGACGACGTGGAACAGCTGCAGCCTCTGTTTGAGCTCCTAGATTCGTTGGCCCAGCACCACAATCTCTTTCTGCGTGACATCGAGCACCGTCTGGTTCAATGGGAGGGGCGTGGGGGCCACGAAGCCCACCGCATCGGTGACGTTATGATGAAGCATATGGCGGCCCTTCCTATTTACGATGAGTATGTGCAGACGCATCTAGACATACTGCACTGCCTGAACGAAATGTACGAGGGCGATGAGCGCTTCCGCCAGGTGTACAAGGACTTCGAGCAGCACAACTTTTTTTTTACAACTTTGTACACCAGAAACAAATATTTCCATTTTTTATATGTATAACCTAATCTTTCCACAATATTCAATGTATTCTATTTGTGTCTGTTCCAGCTTTACCTTTAGGGCATCTGTGTAAATAACGTCTTTGTATCGTCTCTTTTTTGTTTTGCTTTTGTCTTTGCGATTATATTAGAGTCATTTTGTATTTGAACGATTCGAGTATATGTATATAAATAAATAATATATCAATGTAACATGCAATTATTTAATCATAAGCTTAAGTCATTGACTTTAATAGATCTTAACAAATTAAAAATACAAAATTTTAACCACAAAAATGTATGTGTTTGTGTTTTTATCGTATTAGTTAAAAATCCCAGTGCAATTTAATTGATGAAACTGGACCACAAAAATGTACGTTTTTGTCATAGTAGTTAAAAATCCGAGTGCAATTTAATTGATGAAACTGGACAAGTTTTAGTAAATTTATGGTAAAATTTGAGTTCTTCTTATAACTAATTTCATTCTATTTAAAGAAGATGCTTTAAGAAAATTAGTTCTAATTTTTTTAAGGATATAATTTTGTTCGTGTTAATATTAAAATTATTAGTTTTTCTCTAAAAATTGTATAATACATTTTTGTGAAAATTGACCTTGCGGGGATCTTTTGCATGGTGCCAGCGATCAAACATATACGGTTTTATAATGCGATTCGTGATTGTTTTCTACACAGTGCCCGAAAAAATCTATTTATTTACTTACTTTTGCATATCTGAATGTTTTCTTTTATTTCAAATATATTTATACCTTCCAAAATTTCGGTATTAATATTTTGATTTAATTATGGAAGGGTATACAAACTTTGGTGAGCCGAAGTTAGCTTCCCTTCTTGTTATACCCTTGCAGGGTATTATAATTACATTATGAAGTCCGCAACGCAGTGATCTTGATCAGGATCAACAGCCGAGTCGATTAAGCCATGTTAAGAGGAACAATTTTTTTTTGTAATTTTTTGAAAATTTTAATAATGTAACTAACACGTTACCTTTTTTTTGCCAAAATAGGTCAAATTAATTCGCCTGTTAATGCTAATTAATTATATATAGTATCCTACAAGCACCCAAAGAAGCCCAAGCTTCCTTTTTTTTGGGATTAAAAAATAAATAAATTTACGAACACCATAACTTAGCCAAAAAGACTTAAATTTAATATATTTTTAATAGCTTAACAAATTTGTAATAAAAAACTTTGCTTTATTTCGTATATTGGTATAAGATTCACGATATTGGAATAAGATTTACGATATTGGTACAAAATTTACGATATTGGTACAAGATTTACGATATTCAAATACGATTTACGATATTCAAATACGATTTACGATATTCAAATATGATTTACGATATTTAAATACGATTTACGATATTCAAATACGATATTCAAATCGTATTCAAATCGTATTTGAATATCGTAAATCGTATTTGAATATCGTAAATCGTATTTGAATATCGTAAATCGTATTTAAATATCGTATTTGAATATCGTAAAACGTATTTGAATACCGTAAATCGTATTTGATATTCAAATACGATATTCAAATACGATTTACGATATTCAAATACGATTTACGATATTTAAATACGATATTCAAATACGATTTACGATATTCAAATACGATTTACGATACCAGGCGAACAGAAGGCAGCAGCAAGCAACTGATAACTGTTATAAACTGTTATAAAAACGTAGCCAAGTTTCGAACCTCCCAATAACCAATAAGGTTCGAAACTTGGCTACGTTTTTATAACAGTTTATAAGAGTTTCCAGTTGCTTGCTGCTGCCTTCTGTTCGCCTGGTATCTGAAATCCTAAAATTAACAAATTTGCTTAATTTTGACGATACATTTAGCTAAAATTAAGCAAATTCGTTAATTTTGGGATTTCAGATACCAGGCGAACAGAAGGCAGCAGCAAGCAACTGAAAACTATTATAAACTTTTATAAAATAGCCAAGTTTCGAACCTTCCAATAACCAATAAGGTTGCAATAACCAATAAGGTTGCAATAACCAATAAGGTTCGAAACTTGGCTACGTTTTTATAACAGTTTATAAGAGTTTACAGTTGCTTGCTGCTGCCTTCTGTTCGCCTGGTATCGTAAATCGTATTTGAATATCGTAAATCGTATTTGAATATCGTATTTAAACATCGTAAATCGTATTTAAATATCGTAAATCGTATTTGAATATCGTAAATCGTATTTAAATATCGTAAATCGTTTTTGAATACCGTAAATCGTATTTGAATATCGTAAATAGTATTTGAATATCGTAAATCGTATTTGAATATCGTATTTGAATATCAAATACGATTTACGGTATTAATACGTTTTACGATATTCAAATACGATATTTAAATACGATTTACGATATTCAAATACGATTTACGATATTCAAATACGATTTACGATATTCAAATACGATTTACGGTATTCAAAAACGATTTACGATATTTGAATAACGTAAATCGTATTTGAATATCGTAAATCGTATTTGAATATCGTTCAAATACGATATTCAAATACGATTTACGATATTCAAATAAGATTTACGATATTCAAATACGATTTACGGTATTCAAAAACGATTTACGATATTTAAATACGATTTACAATATTCAAATACGATTTGAATACGATTTGAATATCGTAAATCGTATTTAAATATCGTAAATCGTATTTGAATATCGTAAATCTTGCTCCAATATCGCAAATCTGTGTTTAATATCGTAAATCTTGAACCAATATCGTAAATTTTGAACCTATATCGTAAATTTTATTCCAATATCGTGAATCTTATACTAATATACGAAATAAAGCAAAGTTTTTTATAACAGATTTATTAAGCTTTTAAAAACCAGCATAGCAAAGGTTTCCGAATTAAATTTAAGGCTTTTCGGCTAAGTTATGGTTTTCGTAAATTTATTTATTTTTTTATCCCAAAAAAAACGGTAGCTTGGGCTTCCTTGGGGCCTTGTAAATAGCAAATGAGGCATTTGCGACCCTCTAAATCATATATATTATTGATAAGCATTAACAGGCATATTTTGTTCCTCTTAACTTGGCTTAATCGACTCAGCTGTTGATGCTGATCAAGAAGAAGAAGTCGTTTACTCTCTCACACATATGCAATTTTGGATTGAGATTGTGGTTTAAATAATGGCCGAAGCCGTTCAAACTATGGCCGCTTTTTCGGGCTGAACCAAATTTTAAAAAACATTTTTTAATTTAATTTATTTATTTTTTAAAATACGTTTTAACACGAGAAGGAGACATTTCTGAATCCCATAAACCTTATATATCAGAATTCTGATTAATATTAATTAATATGAAAATCGTTATACTTATCTTCAGAATTTGTAAATGGCAAATTGTATATTTGAAAATCATATATTGGCCAAAAATACACAAATTTAAATTCTTAAAGCATTACTGAGTTAGTTTTGACCCCATTTACAAACTGCAAACACAGCAATGCTTTCAGATTTTAAATTGGTGAATTTTTGGCCAAAATATGATTTTTCAAATTTGCAATTCCCCATTTATAATTTCAAAACCTGGCTAGATCGGTTCTTCCATTTCCAGAATTTGGGTTTTAATTTGTTGATTAAATTTGCAATCTGCTTCGGCGAACCGAAGTTAGCTTCCTTTCTTTTTTAGGTTAAATTAACATAAAAAAAAAATAATAATAAATTTAAATAATAATAATATAAAAATATCTCAAATAATACCAAATCTGCAAAATTATTATACTCTGCAAACGATTTGAAACTAACTATTATGGAACTAAATTCTTAAATTTATACTTCATGTCGGGACGGCGCGAACGCCATTCCCGGCTACCAAAAATTACACGCACGAGTTATTCACATTAGGAATAATCGCAGAGGTCAACTCAGCCGAGGTGCAATGGCCAAGCCTCACTCCGGAGGAACCGCCTTCGTGATCACGGTTAACCTCTACGCCAGGTAAGTATGCTTTCTGCTGCTCGGTCCGGGGGTTTCCTTGAACGAACCACTAGAACCAGTTGAAAATTGAAAGCCCACATGTGCCAAGATATATCATCCCCGAAATTATACTACATCGTCCTTGCACTTTCAACTTTAATTACTAGCCAGACACTTTGGGTTCACGAGCGAAATATCCCACTTGGATGGGATGTTCAGCAGGAGCACTTCGATCCCGATGTCAGCATATCCAGTGACGGCGCAAAAAGTCCCCCGAGATGACAAGAGGGGAGCCACCCCCTCTATTTGACCAATGGCAGGGCGGAGCTAGGAATCATGCATCGCATTTTGCGGGACAATGACCTTGGCTTGCTCCACTGCCTGCCTTTTTGAAAGGTCTTCACAAAGCTCCTTCCAGGCTTTAGCTATTTTCCCAGATCGTCTTTTCCTGAACAGCATTGGCATAGGGTCCTTGAACGGAGATCAGATCATAGAGCGATTTATACTGGAGTGGATTACTTTAATACTCGAGCTGGAGGCGTATCGAAGAAACTGGTTTCAAGAATTAGGGGTAGTAAAATACGAAAATACGATGTATTAATATACATATTTATATATTATATATATATAATATAATAATTATTACCATATAATAATATTAATATATTAATAAATAATTAATTAATTTATGTCTTACCTTTAGTTTAATACTATATAAAAGTCCAAATCAATTCCAAACTGCATCCGGAAATAGCGGCTAAAATTTTCAGTACACTCCGACGAAAATGTGTGACTTCGTGTTCAAGATCCTGATCGTAGGGCGAGGAATTTTCGAAATAAGAACAACATGCACATGTGGTATTTTCATTTATTGATATTTGAAATCTTATACTTTATTAATAATGTTAATTACAGTAAGGTTATTTGAAATTCCACATAATTTGAATGGTTCCTTAATTCTCATCGTACAATTAACATTACCTCCGCTGTGAATTGATAATTGGGTATACTTCTTGCGCTGTTTTAATTGGTTCGTAGTTGAAGAAAACAAAAGGCTGCTGCTATAGTAGATTATTCGTACATACATACATATATAAGATTAACATGATGCTCAGAGCATCATCATCGCATCGCCACCAGCGCGATTTCGTCCAACACAAAGTGCCAAAAAGTGGAGGGTTCTTAGCAAAAGGAACAGCAATTCGCATTCAACAGAAAACAAGGTCTAGACTCGATTGTAAACGCTTAAAAACCTAACTAAATCAATTGCCGGAGCCAAGACACAGGTGGAACCTAGGGAGTACATAGCGTGGCAAATGGCAGTTTATGAGGTGTTCCCATCTGACTATACACTAAGGAAAGCTCCCCGCACTTTCTCGGTTCATTGCGTGGGCCCTCGCAACAGACCAAATAATGTGTATAAACTGGGACCAGGACCAGATCTTACAGTTAGTATAGGAGAAAGTGGGTTTAGCAACGAAATTGGTCACTGGGTGCTAATAGGTTTACATACATATATAATTTCCTGTTCACTCGTTCCCAACTCGGAGGTTCACCTCCCGTACTATGTGGAGTTTATGTTTATATTGCTAACAACTAACATTTAATTCTCAATTTCTAGTTAATTTCACAATCTGAGGCCAATAAACTTATGAATCAATCTAGGTAGCATGTGTTTGTGTATGTGGGATTGGGTAGCATGTGTGTGTGTATTCGGGTGTTGAGAAGTTATCATTATTGACACTGGACATTCAGTTAAAACGCGGATCTCAGGCAGCTTCAATTAATTTTACCAATCAATTGCGCGTCTCGCTACGACACGAACTACTACAAATACATATGCGTTTTAGTTTTGTTTTTGGTTTGGTTTAGTTTATATCAGAAGACATGCTATGCTGAGCGCACATCTTAAATGAAACTATTTTGGTTTTTCAATTGTTTGACATGGATTTTATAATTTTTTTTTTATTATTATATTCTTAATAATTTTTTGCCGCTGCTATTTAAATATAACATTTGAGTTGTTAGCTTATGAGAGACTTCTTACTGGACGAGTCCGGTTAACATGCGACTCTGCTTCAGTAAGTTTTTCCGAGTTTTCTTTTTTGTTTTTGATCTACGTCTCTGCCATTTGGCCAAACAAATATATAACTTACAACTGCCCTTTGTTATGTGTGGTGTGGGTGTGGGTGTGGGCGCTGGAGTGCCGCAGGTGTGTGAGCGATTCAGAGTGTTCTTGTGTTGTGGTGCCGTTGGCGCTGTTACAATTTCATAGCATTACATTTATCATAAATATATCTGTTATTATTTAATTTAAACTTGTTTATGGTATTGCATATTTCTGTTGCTGTAGTTTGCTGATGTTTCAAGCTGTGGCTCCTGCTTCTAATGCTGCTGCTGCTGCTGTTATTGCTGTTCCTAGAGTGGGCGCATGGCTAATCGATGAAACTTTGCTCCACACAGGCTTTCACACGTTTCTCGTACTCGCGGCGATTCTCTTTATACAGCTGGGCGGCGGTGGAGTTAGCCGGTGAGTTGGGATTGGGATCGCTCAGCAGTGACTGCGGATACAAATGCCCAAGAATTAGAATAATCACAAGGATCCAAAAGTGGCACCACTCACCTGTATAGATGTTAGTATGGCTGACACATCGTATGTGGGACTCCAGCGGTTCTGCAATATGTCCAAGCATATGCCACCATCTGCATACACATTGGGATGAAATACTTTCGACACAAATCGAACTGTTGGCGGTTTGTTTGGATACTCTTCCGTAAATTCTATGGTTAACTTAAAGGTTCCGTCCTCAAATGGTGTATCGTGTGGACCAAAAATCACAGCATTCCATATCATAATATTATTATCTGTTGGCGCACCTGAGACACCCGTGGGTGGATCCTCCTGAAGTCTGTAAAAACAAAAAGTTCAAAACTATTAACTTAGGACACCAATAACAAAGTTAAGATATAAACGATGGTTTGTTTGGCTCGCTTTAGGCTAGGATGTTTCTTATGTTTTCTTATTTATTAACATTTTGTTTTTTTGATTAAAAAAAAAACCAAAAAAAGCCATTCAGATCAGCTGGCAAATAAACCTTCGATTGATTTCATCAAAGATAAAACTACTTATTCATAAAAATGTACGGGTACTTGAAAAACAAATCGAAAGGACAAATTCAATAAAACTTTAATATTTATAATGGCAATTTGATTTTATTAAATTGTATTTAAGGGTTTAATTTTTTATTTTCAATGCTATACTATATAAAAATACAATGTTTTAGTACCTAATACTTGTATACCTAACCACGGTGTTTGCTTAGCTTTCAGTATTTAAAGAATAAAAGAATACAAGACCCTGGGCAAGTGGACGGAAAACGTAATCTGGAACTGCCAATTGGCACGTTATCTGGTCCGGGAATGGCTGCAAATTTGGGTCAACCGACAGCAACAAGCGCGCGTCGTTCAACCGCGCCCTTCAATCTCCCTGAATCGATATGCGGGCCAAGAGTAACCATTGATTAAACAACATATAAACAAATGAATTACACTGCACAGTGAATAAACACTACAATAAGTTTTCACAATAATATTTCGCAGAACCTGAATTCTCTGAGTACCAAGAATTAGTCATAAAGACTTCGAAACTGCATTATATCTTTGTTTAAACGGATTTCAAAGCCTTGGGAAAAATATTCATACATTTCCGGATTTAAAATAAATGCACTTAGTAATTATTATTGAAAACCGTAATATTTTCGGAAGTTTGAATGAAATTTAGTTTGCACATTAAAAGCTGGTTAATATTTAAATTAGCAAAATGGCTTCAAATATTTTTAAATTGTTAACGTGTTTGTTATTTTAGTTATATATCATATTAATGGTAATTAATAATTTATTGCGCGTGAAGATTAAGCTAAGGCACAATATTAATAAAACATTGAGAGCAATATACCAAATTCTACGTTTCTAGCAAAACAATCAATGGTTTTATTCGCTACTCCACAGATAAGATAATTTATGTAACAAATAAAAACTGAATTGCCGATCAGTGTAGCAACCCTTTCTGCCGAGCATTTATTGTTGTTGTGGGTTCTTTGGGGTGGTGGTATTGATATCGTTGTCGTTGCTTTTGTTGCATTGGTGGTGAAAATCTCGCCCACCACAAACAGCCTTGACATTTGGTTTCACATTCATTGGCAATTCACATTTTCAGCAAATGATGAAAATTCCGAAATCGGACGAAATTCCAATTGGAGTGTGTACTTTATCTGTTTCCCGCTGAGTGAGTCAACAAGGTTAAGTGCGAGTGCGAGTGGGAGAGCAACCAGGATGCAGCTGCTCTGACTAAGGCGAAAGCAAAAACAACATATTAGCTGGCGCGCTCTTATTGTTATTGTTGTTAATGTTTTGTCTGCGACGCAATTTCGCCAAAACGGAGGAAGCATTTTTGTTTGGTTTTTCGAATTTTCCTCTGCGCCCCCTCCATCACCACCGCATTTTTCTTTTGCCCTCTTTTGTTTTCCTCGCACACATCAAAGTCAAGTGTCAAAGACAACCAAATCGATGTTCTTGTTTTTGTTGCTTTTCGCGAAGAGCAAAAAGCAACTCACACACTCGCACTCCCACATGCACATGTATTTTGGCTGCGCAAACTTTTCCACCACATACACACGGTTGTACATCGTACATACATATATACATATGGATGACTGCGTGTTTGCCTATATGTATTGGGCAGCAGCCCCCAGGTCTCGTTCCGTTTTCTCCAACATTTTTCGTACCACGAAAACGAAACTTGAATACGAATCGAACACGCAAAATCCGACGAATGTACTTCGCATTTCTCCTTCCTTATTTTTTCATCCATTCCTCCTTCTTTCCTTTCCCTTTTCCCTCACCTTTTAAAATCTCTCATAAGACGTCTGCGTGCGGGTGTTGACATGTTTCACAATGCTCCTACAATTTGTATTGAACGCGAATTTGAAACGCTTTGACGATGCGTTGGTTTTGCAACTAGAAACAGTGAAATTTTGCAATTTTATTTTTAATCGGGCAGCAGCGTAAGAAAATAGAGTTGGTAGTGTGACCGTGGCTGTGAAAAATGTATAAAACGCATCCAGCGCTACCAGACTATTGAGACGCGATATTACTATTAGAAGTGAGATTAATGTTGGGGATAAAATATATAAGCGATTAATATATCATCTCTAGCATTATTCTCATCTCTAATATCACAGCAGTTAAAATTTTAAACAAATTATTTTCCATTTATCAAAATTCAACAATTCATTTAACCTGTTTTAGCGCTAAAATTTAATTACTCACTGAAAAATAACCCATATTTTTCTGTGCATTCTGGGCATTGGCGTACTAAAACAACTTAAAATACACAAAGTGCTGATTTTAGACTGTATTTTATACATTATTTTTACTTATGTGTAGTTTTATAAAATTTTAGATAACAGGAGGTAACTTGTAAATATATAACAAAAAAAAAATTAATACGAACTTAAAAATTTTACATTTTCCACCAGAGTCCATTTATGTACATATATTTTTACATGTTTACATGTATGTTATACACGAAATTCAAATGTCTCCTTTGGTAGCTTGTTGAGGTTGTTAGAGATTCCAACTGACCAATTTGTGGACATGGTGGCGAAGACTCCCCTCCTTAATGATACCATAAATACTCTAGTATACAAACTTCGGTGAGCCGAAGTTAGCTTCCTTCCTGCCATCAACAAACAGTTCCTAATCGGAGTCAAATATATGTTCTTGACATCCAAGTGGCGGGAGCTGCTGGCGGGGAGACAGATACCCGCCGACGGATACGGGCTGCTGTGGTGGCAGCAGCAGCAGCCCAGCAACAGAAGGAAGTGGAGCAGCAGCAGCCACTTGAGGACTTCCAAATGGATCATCAGCATTAGTCCCTTATCCAAGCATCCTTATCGAAAAGAAAATGTATTTGGACAGAGCATGGATTAAGTATCCACTTATGATTTCTTGGGTAAGAGCCAAGATGCCTCAGGCCGCTAATTACCCTCAAGAGTAGTAAAATGTCTCAATAAATATTGAAATAAATTTATTTTTTAAAGTGACACTCAGCAATGGATCCGTGGTGAATAGGAATATGCCAAAGGATTTCATAGTGTTGAGAGATAGAATGCGGTGGCCTGACAACTAAACCAAGCACCCTCTCGGTGCTCATCGTCACTCCGCCGCCCAAAGTGATATGTTCGGTGTGATTTAGTTTCAAATTTTTAGACTTTGGTTAGTTTTGTCTCTAACATAAATGCCACTTGTTTGAGTTCAAATTTAAGGTTTATTTGATACTTTACGACTAATTAAAACAATTCGAGTTTATCACATGCTTAATTCTAGCTTAATTGCTGTTCGCCTTAGAGTGGGAAAAGCTCATTGTATGTAAAGTTCTCCAGAATTTTTGTCGTGATAACTAGGAATTGGGCCTGCAGGGCGTTGGCAATCGGGGCGATCAAGTCGTTGGTGAAGGTTTCGAAGTTCTGGTTGATCGTGTCATTAATCACATCCCCCAGAACCTTGTCCCCGTTAAAGAGATTTTCCAGCTTAAGGTTTCCCTTGCCGGTACGAATCTTCAGGGCGAACTCCTTCACGTGCAAGTAATCCAGATCATTGATGCTCTTAATGTCGTACTGTACCCTCACGTAGGCCACAAAGTTGGTGAAGTTTCCGGTGAAGGGTCCATTGCCTTTGATGGGCAGGGCCAGGATATTGCCATTGATCTCATAGAGTCCATCCCCATGGAGGTGGGGCAGAATCAGCTCGAAATCGAAGCGACGATTTTGGGTGGATGCGCGCAGCTTGGTGATCTCGAAGTTTGAGGCCCCCATAATGTTCAGTTTCCTGGCTTTCACCGTGAGGCCAGCAGATCCATCCAGAATGCTCAATTCTCCGATATAGAGGGGCTCTAGTGGGGGGACATTGAGTTCCTTGATTCCCTTGGCCAAGTAGGGCCGCAGGTTGTGGACACTGCTCTTCAGGCACTTCGAGAGCTCCGGCTCGTTGCGATGGCAAATCTGAATGTAGTCGGCTGCGGGAAGATGAATCTGGTAAATAAACTGAAGCCAATGCACCTAAATTGTTAACTTACGCAGCTGGGCATAGCTGAGACCCAGGAAGCAAATCATCAGGGAAGCTACAATAACTAAGAACTGCATTTTGCTTTGTTCAGTTGGAGTAACTTCTGCAAAGGTTAATTAAGTTTATATTAGATTGGAGTCACGTGGCACCACTGATTTAGCGGACCCCAGCCCATATGATAAATGATCTCCTCCCATCTCGATCAACATCTCAGGCGCTTGATTATAGGAATAATGTCGCTGCGACGTTGTCTAATGGATGGGAGGAGCTCGCAGACTGCCCAATTACTGTCATTTGTTGACTCTTTTGTTAGCAGGTCTATAATTGATTGTTTAATTGTACATTTTTCACAAATAACCAGCAGAGGTTAAACACATTGTACAAATAATGGAAATTTTTTACATTTTCAAACGGTCATTTTGATTACTAATTTTAATTATTGAGTTCGAATGTTAGTTGATTTTCATAATTTTCATAATTTTTTGTTAAATAATTAGAAAGTAAGCTGCAGAACAAACAATTAGTTCTGCAGCTTACTTTCTAATTATTTAACAAAAAATTATGAAAATGATCACGAAACAAAATGAAAATATTAACAGGACCTAATATGGCAAAAAAAGATAAATATTTAAAAAGCAATTAAGGACGTTCTTAACTTGTCGACTGAGAACTTTCACTTAGCTTCGTCGCATTTAATGTTTAATTTTCGAAGGATTAATAAGCGATAGGTTGATTTGATTCACACTCCAATTTTTATTTGAAATTACATTTTCCCGAAGGACTTGCCGTAGAAACTTACAGCTTCGCTTTAAAATCGATTTCCTTTTATTTACTTTGGCACTGGCTCGTTATCTTTTATGAAACTGGCGAAGGCTGCTCAACGTTCTCGGACTGTTTGAGTCGGTGTTGTTTTAGTAACTGTCAACGGATCGTACTGAATGCTAAGTTGTTGAGGCCGGGGCGTTTTATAGCAAAAGTTACGCTGCGATTTACATGAGAGCTTGACTGCGGAGTCAAAGCCCCGTCGCACGTCCCGCCAATCCCCGCCAGAATTTGCTAGGTAAGCTCGGAAAGCCAGTTACGAAGAGTGCCCGAGACGCAGAGATACTATTTAATAATAACATTAATAAAGGCCGGGGCTATTTCAGCCACACAAATGCACCTCGGTGACAAACCCCCACAGATGGGCAAGAGGGAAAATTTCCAGTGGGTCGGGAAAATGCAGACTCCTGGCCCTACCACCCAAAGTAAGCCACCGAATACGTGCACTCTTAACTAATAGACGGATGGCCTTATAAAGCTAGCAAATATTTACCTATTTAAAAAGCAGAAACTTAACACCAAATTGTTTGTTTTTCGAATAGTATTTGCTTGATCTTATGCACTTTTGAAGTGCATTTTTTAATATATTATATATATTCTGTAATAAAGAATTCATCAATTTAATGCTTAATTTTCAATATCTTCGTAAAATAGTCGTATTTCTTATACTTTTATATTTAATAAATATGTATTCTTGAGTCGCAGTTTTTAATATTCATAATTTAATTAAATGTCAGGGGTCTGTTTGTTGCCCAGTGCCCCAATGCTGTATAGTGAAGGGGCTGGGCTGGGGCCAGGAAGATCGTTTTAGTGGCTGCCGTGCCTGTCGCAATTACGCCACGCGAACGTCTTTGTGTTGACAATCTGCTAACTCTGGAAGTTGGGGGGCGCGTGGATTACATAAGGTCGATCCCCTGTCGAAAAGCTTTCCCCGGCTCAGAATCTGTGGGGATCGCCAGTTTCCTATGACATGGTTCGATGCGGCGGCTGATTGGGGAAGGCGGAAAATTGTTGGGGTGCACGCAATACGAGAACCAGGCAGAGCTGCTTTCCTTATAAGAATTAGCTAAGTTGAGATGTGGCAAGATGTTGTTCATTCGTCGTTTATTATTCAATCGGATGTGGTGAGGCTACTTACTGGCTGCCATTTCGATTGTGAATAAATTAGTACAGCGTTCTGTAAGAACACAGGATATATAGTTTAGTTTATAGAATTTAAAATTAGTAAGGATGATGCTTCAAGTCGCTATCACACACGGGAAGTAAAACACAGCTTTCAATAATTATTTTATACTAATTTCTCTTTTATTTTTCCATGTCAGTTTTTCAAGGCATTGTTCTGTAATTTTGGTATTACGAAAGAACACATCAAAGTTATTCAAGAACCTTTTTCCCACATTTTTCATTCATTTTCATTCAGATGGCAGAGACCTTGAATTAGCATGGCTAACCTGAACGATCGGAAGAGCTAACGTGCATGTAATGATAACCCCGATCCAGGTTGCCTAATGCTAATCTGATGATATAGCAACTAGTTGAGTAACTTCTACGATCGTCTTTACTTGGTTTATTCGGTTTGAACTCTGTGCAATAAATTAGGGCCTAGGCTAGGGGTACTATATATGTACATTTAATTAAGGTTGATCCACTCGTCCAGCGGGATCTTGGCGAAAATGCGATCCATGAAGTTGCGGATGACAAGGGTGAGCTTGGTTCGCAGCGCGGGCTTCATTTCCTTGAGCAGCTCCTGGGAGTTCGAGTTGATGAATAGATTCAGAGCGGCCTCTGTGGGGGTTAAGTTATGAAGTAGTTTCGAAAATTCCTGAAATATATTTTTTATAAATTAATGCTTTCAACTTACGTATGACCGAATTGCCATTGGCGATATTATCCACTCCCATCTGGATTTCCTTGACGTTGAAGTCCATCTTGACCGAGTCGGTGGTCAGGTAGGTGCGTCCATCGGCCGCCTCATTTGCCACCGCCTTGAAGTAGATCTTGGCTTTGACGCCCTCTGCGAAACCAAAAGTCATTAGTATGGCGTATGGCGTATACAGTCCCAGAATATCGGATTATCCGGATACCCACCGTACTCCCCCCAGTAGTCGCCGGCGCCGGAGGCCTTCACCAAGATCAGCACACCTGTGGATCGGTACTGAGCCTTGACGCGAATCCGCGGTATCTCGCACGTCAGCTGGAACTGCAGCGAGTCCAAGTCGGACCTGTCGGCGAGATATGGATATTAATGGGGGCCTCTAATGGCAATGACAGTGACAATATTCTTAGTAATGGTCTCTGCCTGAAACTGTCATTTCATTCATTTCAAGCGAAGATGAGCTGCTGTTTATCGCTTTTATTGTACATTTGCAGCCTTGAAACTCTCTTAAGACCAAGATTCGCCTATGTAAGAGATCGGTCTGAAAACGGTTGGAGCCAGTGGACATGTCGTGGGACACTAGGCGAGACCAAATCAATATAAAAAATCGCAAACTGTTGCTTTCAGTATCAGTATCGAGGTTCTAGGGGCTCTTTAAAGAAAGAAAGTAGTCGACTTATGCCCTAACATGATTATTATTATCTACTATTTTATTATCTGTTAGAAATAACAAAGTTTGCCCACTTATCCGAATATATCTAGTCAGAGTTGCTTTTAACCCTACACCTGTTTTGAAATGAATAATTTGTTAAATGTATATATGGTATACCAGGGTGTAACACCACCGGTAATACCGAAACCGTTTTGGAACCGGCCCAAAGACTGCTCTCCGCTTAGGGAATCTAACGTTGGCACACTTTTCTGGCTCGTTTCTTGGTCAACGATCTGTGGGCCCGCCGTCTTTTTCTATGTTAGTGTGCCTGCCACTTGGGTCTCGGAGTCTTTTATTTTTCCCAATTGAGTGCCAAGTGTCTATGGCCAAATTGACGGTCGCCGGCTGCTCGGAGTAGAATTTGTTGGAGTTGCTATTGTCGGAGAAGCTGTTGTTCCAAATACCGGTGAGCTAAGCTTAAAGTGTTCTTGGCTTTGGCTGTTGCATAATCCAAAAGCCGCTTCAAATCGGAGGCCATCAGGGAGAGTAACTCTTTATACTTGTGTATATATTCGTGGAATTGATTTTCCTTTTAAAATGAGACTTATGATAATGTGTTACTTACTCCCTTTGATTAGAATTCTCCAGTTAATTGGCTGTCACTTTTGTGGCTGAACTTTCCCGCTGATTAAAACTTCCCATAAAACTTAATTAAACAAAATGCGGTTAAGGCACAAAATTTCCAACAAATTTCTACCGAAGCATTGGTCATTGTGCATCTGACTTTTTCTAGATAAACCATGGCTTAGATTTCCCTGCGCACACCTACACTACTTAGTTGAGTCCAGCCATAATGGGCAAACACCTTGTTGGGGCAATTACGCGCTAAAAATAATCGTAGACTTCAATACAAAAAACCCGCGCGAATACAAATCGAACTGGGCAAACATAAAGCGTTCATGTTAGAGTTGAAGAACCATTGAAATGCAAATCGGCAATTGCTCAATCGATTTCCCAGCGTGTGCGAAACGTTTTAGCCATATATCAAGACTATGAGCTATGAGATAAACACGAGGCTATGGCCAGCCCCGCGACAAATGATCGGAAACTGAGCTCATTCGAACAAAGTTGACACACCGGCCGGATCGAAGTGGGAATCGCGTGCTGGGAAACGGCGATTGAGCGGCCAACTGACTTATTGACTTACTGATCGATGGACTGGGTGTTTGAGCAAATTATCGGCGCATTTAATTACAATAATGAGACTGTGGAACTATTTAGCGAAATTTAAAGGAATGGCCTATATATCTAGGACGACAGAGATTTAATGTTTAACTCAAATTAAATGTGTTTTAAAGGTTTCTTTGTAGGCGATAGGAACTGTTGCTTTATAAAGCTTTAATGTTGTCTTGCAGCTTTGAAATGCACTTGGTTTTTTTTAGATTTAAGGTTTACAAACCCAGAAATAAATTAATTTATTAATATGTTGCGTTTATTTTATTTAGAGATTGAAATGAGTTATAAATTTGTAACTTTGAAAAATATGCATTTGCAGGCACTGTTACAATTTATTTAAAAATTTAATTTCACCTGTTTTAATTGTTGTAAAATAGTATTGAGTAGCTTTTTCAATTTAAAATAATATATTCAGTAATAACTTGTATTTATTTGCAGTTAAACTAGTCTGCTATTAAGAGTGCTGCCGGTCCTATTAAAAGGCACAAGTAATGACCGACTTAGAAAATAATTTTGAAGCAATTTTAAATGCAAAATAAAATGGTCACGTGTAATTTAATTAATCAATGAATAATTATAATTGTCATTAAAAATATACTTAATGTCTTTTCTCAATTGGAAGAGAGTATATAAAATGCGGCATAGTAGAGCCTGTGGATTCTCAAACTGCAAATGTTTGGTCAAACTGTTCTGGAATAATCCCTACCCACTGACTGCTCTTCAACTTATTCAATTTCCATTAAAGGAGGAAATAGAATTAGAATTTAACTTACCTGACATTGGTGACCGTGATGTTGCTCACTCCGTACGCTTGAATATTCCGGAAAAGCGCTCGATAGCCATCCGGACCACTGCCCAGAACAATTCCAATTTCATCAATCATTACGGGTTCGATCTATAAAGGCACGAATTTAAATTAAATTTAGATAAGAATATATATATAGAGCTGATTAGTCTTATTGTGTAGTATTTTAGTTTTAAAGACTTTAATATTTAATGATATTTAATAATGCTAAATTTTCCTCAAATTGTGAAGAGGTTCCAAATGTTATTTATTTTTATAATTATAATATAATTATTATTATTATAATTTTATAATTATTAGCTTTATTTTTATAATTATTATTATTAATGGTTGTTTCATTTGTTCCGATCTACAATTAATGTCAGTTCTTTCGCTAAAAATATTTAAGTTAAAACTAATTTTCTTATTAATTATATAGATTTCCTGTTTCACTCACCTCGTAGATGTCCAACTCTGGCACTCCCTTCTGTAGGTAGTGGACCAGCTTGTTGCCACTCTCCCGCAGACAGTCGTTGATCTGGGCCTCGTCCCGGGGACATTGTTGCAGGTAGTAAGCTGGAAAAGATTGCATTCGAGCGGTGAGACAATGGCCAGTAATTTAACATGCCAGGCTCCCTAATTGCCAGATTTTGCCTATTCACGTATGCATTGTTACGCTGCCGGGCCTGAGTTCATCAGCAAGGGCTTACAATGAAACTGAAGATTCACTTTCCTCCCGGTAATTGCGCTTCCCAGGCGAGTGCGTCAGGCGACGTGGGTTCAAGTTCACATTTACCTCGCCGGTCTCACAGCGGATAATCGCTGTGAACAAGTCCGGCCTGCACTTGAAGTCAAAATGCTACTGGTGACAGGTTTATTGCCGGGGCAATTAACGTGGTGATGTTACAGTGGACAGGGGATATGTGGTAACCATTAAAAGCGCGGACATGCAAGTTTCTCTTGGGTTAAAGTCTGGAATAGCTTCTAGTCTCGGTTCTCTTTGTAGTTCAGTTAGAATTCGGCATGAAATTTGATTATTGATACTGAGATATATTTATTTAAATTAAACTGGAATAAATATTACATAAACTTATATTCATTTCGAGGCATCCTGTGATATATAGTAAAGTATTTGCCTGAAATGCATGCATTTCCTAGATGATCTGAGAATGGATTTACTTTCTTAATCCTATGGCATATCATCCCTAGACCTTTTTTTGGATTCGAGTTGTAAACAGTAATCGGGGTTGGAAATTGTTTTTACCCACCAAGTCTAATGCATTTATGGGGTAGGTTTTTGGTGTGCAACATTTTATGCCACAGTGTTCAGAATCAGAGGCACATTTACCATTTCAAATGATATTCTTTTTGATCCACCGAAAACTTATTAAAACGGGTAGTTTTTTTTTTTATTTCTTTCAAGAATAACCCGAAAGAAGTTCAAAGATTTATTGTGGCACGTTTTCTATCTTGATTTTTAAAAGGATTTTTAGTGCTTAAGTACTTCTAGACAATTGGCCTTAAATAAAGAAGTAACTTTTATACTGAACTTTGCTCACACTAATGAAATTGTTAAGTGATTACCCTGCTTCCAGAGTGATCTGCTATTTGGATTTGGGCAACCGGGTGAAGAACCGCAGAACCTGAACTATTACCCTCGGAAATCGCGGCCATTCATTGCTATTCCGGTAACCACTTGCTCAGCTGCGGTCTTGGCCAACTTTCGTTGTTGCCTAGGCACGTCCGGGGGGTGGTAATTAATCAATGCCAAATCCACCGCCCGGTGGACGTGTCTAAGGACCGGCTGGAAAGTTTGATGTAACTTAGAAAGCCCCGGCCAAATAGGTATCACTGGTTATATAGTTTGATCGCTACTTACGCTGCTCCTGGGCCAGGGTAGTGGCCAGCATGGTGACGAGCAAAACTAATCCAATATTCCGGCACATTTTATGGTTCGTCGTCTGCATGAAAGTACAAGTTGCAAAATTTATTGATGAGTCTTCGCAGTGTTTCACTTTTCGTAGTTTCGTAATTGATTAGCACGTTTCGGGTGCTCTCTTCTGGCTGTGGTATATGGATATGGATATATGCTAATTTCGCTTAGATGACGTCGCAGCTTGTTGGTCTTTACGAGCGAAAGCGAAAACTGTCGGGAAAGAATTTTGAACGCCGCAACTCGAAATCCGAAATCTGAAATCAGTGTGGGTTTCACTTTGGAGCGGAAATTCTTTCGTTTCGGCCTGGAAGTGGGTCAAAGAGCCAGGGCCCAACCAGTTCACTGTTTGTTCTTGAATAAAGAATCGGACTGTCTACACAGTACTGTCTCCGCTCTTCAGCTGCTTTCTTCGGCTGCGCTTACTTGCGTCCAACTTTCACGCGACTCGGCTGAGGAATGAGCCCGCACTGCGTTGGTCCAAGCCATTTTAACCAACAAGAAGTCGGCTCGAAAGCCCGACGAAAATGCAGCGGAAGAGCCGTGGAAAGAAAGACGAACAAAAGGCCTTTCTGCCACACCTCAGAAATCGGGCCTGGTAGACAGGTCGCCGACGTTATCATCGCGGCACGGGAAGAAATTATAGAACCTTTGGGAAAAAATCAGAAATGTTAAAGGAAAACTTTATTTTTTTGGCATCTCTCTCGAGAAACTTAAGGTTTCAAAACTGGGAATTAGAAACTTATAATAATAGTTTGACTTGTTTTTATTTAAATTCACTTTTGTACAGTGCACTTACAAGCTGCCTGAGCCGGCAGCCCTGAAGGTTAAGTTTAAAGGGTCTCTGACTCGGAACCCAACCTCCCACAGCCCCGACTGCTGCCTGGTAATGAGGCTGCCATGAATCATCTGAGCCGCTTGGCGTCATTAGCGATTTTCCAAGCTGGGATTAGCCCAGGTGCCTCGCTTTCCTCCGCTTGAGCCCACTGTTTCAGTGCTTCTGCCATTTGGCCCATTTGTGGAACGCACTTCCACTTGCCGACAAAAGGTCAAGACGTGCGACAAGAACCAAGTGCCGAGTGCGGTACTTGCCCAGCACTCATTACCCAGCCATTCAGAGCTTCCATCCATTGAACCCATTGTCCCAGGCAGCCAGGGTGCTAACCCTAATAAATCAGAAGTATTTATTTGCAGACAAGCCCTCGAAATGAAATGCAATTGTCTTTGAGAACTGCTTAGAGAACTTTATGCGCCGTCGGGAACGTTTCGATTATTGACCATTGTGCGTTTTGCATTTAAATTGTGCATTTGAGGTGGAAGCGTCGCGTGAGTCGTGTGCTATGGCGGCACTTAATAATTTCCAGGAACAGATAAATGCTAAAATATAATTGTTTATTTGAGACATACCGATAAATTACTTACAGAGTGTGTTTAAATGTTAAGTCAATGTTTTATTTCAGCTTAAAAATAGAAAAATAATAACAATCTCATGTAAGAATCTAAGTTCAGTCTCAGTTATCCATTTTACCAAGGGTAACGTTTTTTTTAATGTGTTGAGGGTGGTAGAGTAAATTGAACGAGGAAAGAATTGAATTTTTATGATTTACGTATTAAACTTACTTACATATTGAGTTATATAAGTCCGCAGAAGATCCTGAAAGAGAAATTACGATGAGTTCTTATTAAGAGGCTTATCACAAACCCGGTTATGATACTCATAACTATTTATTTTTCAGGCATTATCGATTTTATTACCCTTCACTGTGAGCCCATCACCTGAAAGTATGCCACGTGGAACTCAGGTATCTGAATAAATCGGATAAAGTAAAAAGTTCTGTGATATACTTTACTTTACACATTATGTAAAAGTTTAGTTACATTTTTAATAAAAAAAAATTATATAAAAAGTAAATAAATTTAAGAGTTAATAAATAAATAAAATTATATAAAATTATACAAATAGGTAAAAATATCAAAGGTTATTTAAGAGGATAAAAAAATAATTTTTAACTTTTGCTAGCAGGCTAAATAATTTATAAATTGAATTTAAAATGCTGAAATCGGGACTCAAGGTTTAAGTTGGTCCTTAACGATTCTTAGCCTAAGAATTTGTTTACTGATAACCACATTTGTTAAACAACTGAGCAAAGCACCTTTCAAATATTTAAATAGTACTAATTTAAGCAAGAATCTTACAAGGTTTCGCTAAAACACGCTCGATTTGCATTCATGCTAGATTCAAAGTATTCATAATAAAGACACATACGTAGCAATTTAGAATATGAGTTGATTAGACAGTAGCCAAGGCAAACCAAGATATGAGCCAAACGTTTATAGTTCTTCACCTGTAATATGGTTCAATCTATTATCTTTTATCTTATGAAACATAGTGCACCTTTTTGTAAAAACATTGAAAGACAAGGATAATTTAGAACTTTAAAGAAATTGAATTTGAAAAAGATGTATAGATTGATGGAAAGATATATATATATATAGATAGATTATATAAATAGATAGGTAGATTAATATTTAGGTAGTTAGATAATTTATATAGTATAAAGAGGAAACCATTAGCAGATAGTTTATCTGCACATTTCGTGTGAGAGTACCCTGGAATTCTCTGAAAGGAAAGGTTCAGCAGAAGCAACGCAACAACAGAAGCTGGCCAAGAGACACTGGGTTGCGTGTGTAATCGGATGCTTGGCCCTGAGCCAATGACTTGGCCGAAGGTCAAGGCGGATTGGTGCTGAATGGGTCAACGTCAACCGAAAATCAGTCGACTGTAAAAGTAACTGCAAGTCCCGTCCCTTCGGGGTGATCGGGTTGAATGACATGCTTCTGGGCCACAAGGAGGCCGAAGCCTAAATATCTCCTAATTAGTGCAAATTATGTGGGTAAAGATACACAAAAATCTAAACTTATTTTGTGCATTTTAAACTACAATTTATAAGTAGTATGTTGTAGAACTTGTTTGCGAATAAATTGTGTTAATTGTATTTATTTTTGATTAAAATATCCAGATTAAATGAATATGGTAATATTCCAGTATTTCATATTTGTGCCGAGGAACTTTGCCTTTACCCGCTCGAGCTTAGTCACTTTTGTAATTATTACATTAGTTAGAAAGTCCGTTTAAAATTGCGACTGCCGCGTAAGCGAGTAATAAAGTCAGATGGGAACGACTCAGAACAACAATAAGAAACGTAAAAACAATAAGATTTGAAAAATATTTCCTTCCTCTAAGCGTTTGCTATTATTCTCAGCCGCCTTTTGTGCAGATACAAATACAAACTGCGGTGTATTTATAACCACATTTTGCGGAATACGTGTCGACAGGCTTCAGAATCGGCAAAGAGGCCTTTGTGCGACAAATAAGTATTCCCATCGGCATCTTCACATTGCCCGATACACTTCCCCATAGCTCTGTTTGTCTGTGTTCAGGGCCATTGTAAACAGTTTAAGAGTTCAGTCCGTTCCGATCACAGGGCAAAGTATAAGCTAACGAAGTACTTACAGAGCTCTGACACACTGAGAAAAATATTGCCAGAATTTTTTGGATTAAAAAAAGAGAGAGTCAAATGAAATAAATTAATATCTGGAAATAAGAAATCTGGTGGTTTTATTATGGTTTTATCTTAAACTTTGCCTGGAGATAGAACTAAGCTAAGCAGGCTAGACATTTGTTTAGTCAGTCTCTAGAAATTATATAATCCCATTGGGACTGGTCTATCCAGATCGTATGGTATATATGCTACCAACCAGTTCGATCTATGAATAATTTATTTCCAGCACTGCGTGAGTATAGTATTCGGATGAAAAACAAGTAAAAGTATTGTTTCACTGCTGCAGTTTTAATTAAGCAAATGTATGAACTTACAAGGTAATTGCTGTAAGTCGAAATCAGTAGTTAAGTGATTCATCTGACATTAAAATCGTAATAAAGTCTGAAATATTTTATTTAAATTGCAATTACAATTGATTTGTTCTGTCGTTTGATTTAACATTAAATAATGAAGCCAATTTTGCTAATCAAACTGATACAGAGCATCCAAATTCAGGTTTTGCTAAGCTGGACCTGCCTTTTAAGCACACATCCTATTATCTCACTCTGATGGACAATTAAAGCGTCACACACATTTTTAATTAGAGGCGACGCTGTTTCCAGATTACCTCGTTACGCTTCCAAGAAGATGGAGATATGTTCGCCTCAAGGCTTGGCGAATGAAGGAAGCACTGGGAATCTTAAATTTTATGGGGCCTAAAGAGTCACTGCTAAGCAGGTATCATTAGGCACTGCAGTCGAGCAATTAAAAATTATAATTCTTTCTTTCAAGCCACGATTGGGGTTTATCTTCGGGCTCATTCACTAATCCCTCTGAGGTTTATCTTCACGGCTCATTTGTGGTTGGGCTGTGGAAGGTTGCCTCTTGGTGAAGTTCATCTGGCTCAAGTCTATGGGGATTCTGCACCTCTGCATCTCTGCATGCAGGCGATTGCGAAAATAGAATTGCTTAATTACTTTTTATGGCACTCGACAGTTGGGCAAACAAGCCAAGAAGTTGCACAGAAGCCGAAGATGCCGAGGAGAGGGCCCCAAAAGGCAGTCGGTCACTCAGTCAGTGGACCTAAGCCACTCGCGTCGCCACCAGCTACTGGATATAGTAACACATACTATATATATATATATATATATATATATATATACACAATATGTACCCGGATCGGCAAAGTTGAAGATCTCTGTCGACGCAGGCGTCGTTGCCGGTCGTCAGTTTGCATCTCGTTTCACTTTCCGCGGCTTTAGGCTTTAAAATCGGCGATCGATCGACGACTTGTTCGCAGTTTACGTTCAGCTTCGCGTGGACGGACATTCGACCAGCTTCAGTCTTGGCTTAGAATCACTTTTGCCCTCATTCGTGCGTGATATTCCAAACGAAAATGCTCAAGTCCGCGTGCCTAGTGATTGTGCTCCAAGCAGCTCTGTTTCTGGTCCAGGCCGAGACCCGTAAGTAGGGATCGTAAATTATTTCGGGGAGTGAAAATGGTGTTTCTGAAATTATGTGAATTCCTAGGCATAAGTGCATCGTTGAACAATAAACTATATAATCACAAATATTCCAATTAATTAGGAAAACATTCGAGGATTAAAATGAAAAATGAATTCATTACTTTTGTTATTTAAAACGGAGAGTAAATCGGTTTATTTGTGTCGCTCAAAACTTCACGTTTATAATTTTCTTAATTTATCTAATTTGCTAAATTGTTTTTTAAATTTGATTACCGAAGATAAACTATTGACCTAAAGGCAACTTAAGCTATTTAGCTTTGTTTACTAAAATCGTGCTGGGTATTTAAAGGGGTTTAACTGCCAATTAGACATGCGCTTGGCTATATGCACACGCTAATAAAAAATTCACATAAGATAATAGAAAAGATCTATCTATCTATCTTTATACTAGCTGCAATGATTTCTTAGTAAATACTTAAATGAGTTTACTCTCAAGGTAGCTCCCATGCCACAAATAATGACCCATTACGAGCACTTCCCAGGGTATTAAGCTAACGACTCCCAGATAACCCAAGCCAAGTGAGTCCCCATTAGCACTTTCACGCTCGCCGGCCTTAGAATGCAATCACATCTCCGGGAATATGTCAAATGCCAGGTTTGCCCATGTCTAACCACCTGTCATTCCCACAAAGCCAGCACAATAAGGTGTTAATTGCGTGAGGCGACACAGTTTTGTCTGACAAATGAGCGAAGCAAGCCGGAAAAGGGGGACAGCGGGCCGACGAGAGGCAACTTAGATTCGCTTCCGCATCGCAGTCGACGAGCAGAGGCCCGAATGTAAGCCCTCAAAATGCAGAGTTTGAACCAAATCCATATTTAATTAACACAAGCCGCGGCCGTTGAACAGCCTTCAACTTGAAATTTTAATCGCTGCCGCTGCAGCTCGCCTTGCCGTCGAATGCCGCTAATTAAATCGCCCTGGCTTATGCTTATGGTACCTAAAATGATAAACCAGCCATAACCGCCGGTTGTAGCCGCCAATATGTGTGTCATGTGCCACAGAATTGCGGCCACAACAGGTTCTAGTGCTGCACTTCTCGACCGAGCGACAACCTTGCCATCGAAACCGAAATCGAGATCCGATCTCGATCGCGGTTATGGCTTCGACTCGAAGGTCACGGCGTCTTGGAATTGTTTTTTAAGCTCGTCTGCAGAGTCGATGAACTTTACAGGAATTCAATTTGCGGTTGATATTGATCTTAAGCTTTGTTGACACTTTTGAGTGTTTATCTTCCGACTGTGCAGGGAAAGATCGAGTGCTTAGATATAGTCGCAGTTAAAAAGGAGATTTAAGGGGTATAATGTTATTTTTTTTAAAATATTTAATATATATTTGTATTGTAGTTTATTTTGCAGTTTAAATAGATAAATATTCAAGCAAAGAACTTGGGCTCTTAGTCATTTACATATTCAAATATGCACCGAGTATGAGTTATAATTTTCATTTGCTGTATTTAATTGATTAATTAATTAACTATAATTATTCTCACTCTTTACACAACTCTATTACAGCCGCCTATATCAAGCAATGCCGCAGAGATGATCCAAAGTTGGTGGACTGCTTTATTGGAGCCATTGAACACTTGAAGCCCTACTTGGCCGATGGCATTCCCGAAATCCAGGTGAGTAACCCCTAACCTGGAGCATTTGTTTTTGCATTTCTCGTTTGGCTTTCGTTTGGCGTGTTTACTTTGGAAACTAGTTGCAATTGCATAAGACGCAAGTCAAATGGAAGTCACTGGGACTTTCCGACTTGCATAATTATAAGTAGATGTTGAGTCCGCACAGTGGGGCAATGCAGGTGGAAACCTGAAGAGGCAGAATACTTAATAAAGGATTTCAATTAGCAATTCAATCAACATTCCAACCCTTCCAGCTGCCTTCTGTGGAGCCCTTCAAAATGGATACGTTGGCCCTGCAGCTAACGGAGGGACCTCAGGGCTATAAAATCACCCTGAAGAACATGGAGGCCTTTGGGGCCTCCAACTTCCAGGTGAAGTCCCTCAAGCTGAGCGACGGCGCCGAGCCCTTCAAGGCCAAGATCGTGATGCCAAAGCTGAAGATTGAGGCCAAGTACACGAGCTCCGGAGTCCTGCTGATCCTGCCAGCCTCCGGCGGAGGTGACTTCCACGCCAATTTCGAGGGTGTCACTGCGGACCTCACTGGCAAGACATCGAGGCCAGCGGCCAAGGGAGGAAAGTACCTGCACATTGATGCCCTCAGCCTGGTGCTGGATGTGAAGGATGTGAAAATGAGCATTTCCGGTGCCTTCAACAACAACCGTATTTTGCGTGAGTGAACTTTGAAATTACATCTCATCTTCTGTTGCTAATTAACTACGAATTCTGTGCAGTGGAGGCCACCAATCTGTTCCTGCGAGATAACTCTCAAATCGTCCTGGAGGCCATGCAGACTCAGCTGCAGAAGAAGCTGGCCAGCGAGTTCGGCAAACTGGCCAACCAGCTCCTGAAAAACGTTCCTATCGAGCAGTTCTACGTGGACTAGACATAGACACTCCCGATCCTAGTTTGCTAATCTAGGCTAAGCTTTATTTAATTGTTAATTACTCTCTAATTAATGCTATGAACCAAGTATTAAATTGTATGTGGTGTGAATAACTTTGAATTATTAATCAGTATTCCCTGCGTAGATACACAGAGAGAATCACAATTGGGTGAGGGGATAAAAACACACACTTTTACTAGTTTTCCTGTGAGTGCAGTATTTTTTTCTATTTTTGATATAAACAAGTTTTAAAAGAGGATTAATATTATCTCAAATGGAGTATTTTTTTATTTCACCTCGATGTATAATTTGTTCTGTGTTTGTGTGTATACAGTGTAAAAGGTAGGTGGCATGTAAAGTTGCCAAACGGTAAATAATATTAATTTGATTTGAACGAAATAGAATTCGTAGTGAGTTAATTTTTAGCGCAACTAAACGAAATCGAGCGAAAGAGAATTTCGCTGTGACTTGGTTTTGTAACTTGTGTTTTGTTGTTTCATCATTGAAAACCAGGTGGTGCTATTGCACAAAATACTTAAAAAATGTATTGAAACTTATTTTACAAACGCAACCAAAAAGGTATTTACCCCACCTATATCACGTTCTAAGATTCAGCTAAACGCAACCAAAAAGTATTTACCCCACCTATACCACGCATTAGATTCTACTAAACATAGATGGCGCTTTTCTTCTTCTGTATCTGATAGAATCCAAAATTTAAAAAATTTTTTATAAATTTTATATATTAATATGCTGCGAAGTTTTTTTCTCTTAGCTAACAATATTAACTTTTTATTTATTAAGATTATAAAAAGTTATTTATTTTATTTATTGTACTCTGTACTCAAAAGTTGAAAACTTGAGGTACAGTCGGGAGTCGGCCATAGCAGCTGAGACTTTCGGCCGGATAAAAAGTTATTATAATAATACGTTTGCAATATTACATTAATATAAATTAAAAATATAATAAGGTTTTATAATTATAGTAATAACAATATGATTTTTAAAATACATTTTAATATTTAATAATAATTTTAATATTTTAATAATAACATTAAATTTATAAAAACTTGATTGTGTTTTCTTTAACAATTATTATTCTTATTTGCAATACTTTCAGAAATTTCTGAATACAATTTCATTGCATCTTTTAGGCAATTTTTGTAATTGATATTTTGATTGAAATTTTAAATTGTTTTCTTTCTGAAAATACCAGAAAACGCCTTTTCCCCACTTTGTCTAAAAAGGGAATTTTGTTCAGCAATATAAAGGGAAATATTTTACCAGTGCTTGAACTTGGGAAATACTTAGGTAGCGAAAGTCAGGAATCACTGATAGAGAGCGCTTCATACAATGTATTTCTTTTTTAATTAGAAGAAACCAATAGGTGGCGTTTTATTCGACTCATTGGACGATTTCGTATTTACAAGTCAAAATTAATTTGGCTTTAAACTTTAACTGCCTTTGTTAACTTTTTAGTTTTCGCTGAAACCTCTTTGTTTTTGTAATTAAATAACCAATCACTTTTTTAATTTTTGTATTCATCTTGACTTACATTGTACATAAGATTTACAGCAACTTGGATATGTTGCCAATGTGGCTGCGCAGCTTTTGTTGTTGTTACTGTTCAGGTGCAACCCAGCCGAGAGATTAAGGCCCAATCCGTGTTTAGCTGTGAACTGAACTTCACCGATGGTCAATCCCAAGTCGTGCAATGCCTGGCACCATAGCCGCTGGACGCTGGAGCAGAATCCCCTGGCAGACTGGCAGCGGGAGCTGCATCTGTGCAACAAGTACCTTAAGTTCGATGAGCGCAACTTCCACACCTGGGACTACAGGCGCTATGTGACCACAAAGCCCAGCCGGAGTACCAGCTGCCCATGAACTGGACTTTTGCACCGAGAAGATCAAGGTGAACTTCTCCAACTACTCCAGCTGGCACCACCGGAGCCTGCTGCTCCCGGAACTCTATCCCAACGAGCAGAGGGATCTGCCCATGAGTGAGGAGAAGCTGCAGCAGGAGGATGCAGGATGGTGCTTACGACCGCATTTACATTTAATAGAGATGCTGTGCATTTTAGTTCACTTTAATTTTGATGTGTTATTTTAAGCATTTTAAAGGGATTATTCGTAATAATTCGTTTCAAAATCGAAATTATGAGAATTAAATTAAATGAAATTAATTAAATTATACATTCATATATTTTTATGCATATAACTCGATAGAAAGCTACATTATTACATTTTACATTATTAAAAGTTTATTTATCAGTTGATGAAATTCCCTCCAAATAGCCGATTTGTTAACTGTTGTTGAGTTATTGAGTTGCTTACACTTAGCAGAGAGCTAAGAAAATAATAATAATACAAAATCATGAAGCAATTCCTATGTACTTCTTAGGTGCCTTTTCTGTAGCACTTTTGGTTACAAAAAAAAACATTTTTTCAGCAATTGAGTTCATTTAAAATGTAGCAAAGGAGTTTTCGATATCAGCTATTCTTAGCGACAAACTTGGAAGCCATTCTTTGGCAGGATTACTTAATATAGTTGGATTGAGGCAAGTTTTGTCCGCGACAATTGCGAGCTGAACAGAACGGCAACCCGCACACTCTGCGCCCATACGCTTGTCCTGGGGCGCCATGAGATCTGGAAGCGGGGGCAGCGGCTTCTAATGACATGGCGACAGTGCATCTGCCGGATGGCGGCTGGTGGAGGAGCACATCTAAGTGAATTGTCGTGTTGACAATTTCGAACAGCGAACAGCCAGCGCTGAGTAAAAGTTAATATGCTCGTGCACTCGGCACTCAAGTATTTAAACATTTGCCTGCTTGTAATTCGAGCCGCATGCAAGTGCAGATACTAAGCGCAGATACTGGAGGTATCTGGGCGATGCATTTTGGATTTGCCGCGTCCTGAGGAGATGGCTTGGTGGCATGTTCGGTATGCGTGCGCCAGTGCCCGCCGCTTGTTTGTATCTTTAAGATACTTTTGCTGTTCGGCGCAGACGCTGCGCTCCACACACACACACTTTATTTATTGTATAAACAATTTCGTGACTTTGTTGTTTATTCTGCCTCAGATTTTGTTGCACCGCTCGTTCGACACACGTAATGGATGTCTGGGACCGCCAGCAGATACACAGGGAGAAAGGGGTTATTGAATTTGTGATGACCCAAACTGGGCACCAAATTAGAAATTAGGGCTTGCTCTAAGACTCAATCTTTACGTACAAAATTTCATGTGTATTTTAAGAAAAAACTAACTAAGCATACAGATATTTCTTTATCTGCAAGGGCATTGTCGCTCGAGTCCCAAAGTCTCACCTTTTTCGCATGCACCGCAAGCGTTTTGGTAAAATGCTTTGGCAAATATGCAGGAAACTTCACTTTCCTGCCACTTTCTGCTCGGCCTACTACTAATTTGTGTTTGGCACTTGGCTGTATCGCTTTTTGAAGACTTCGCGCTGGCCATGATGGAACCAGCCTAAAAAAACACGGCACGCATCTTCGCCTCTCTGGCCTGGGTAAATACTCCGCCGGAGCAATGAGCTGAGCGCCAAACTCCGGGGGAACTAAAGGAAGAGCTCGCAAACGATGCTCGAGTGTTTTCTTTATAAACAGAAAACTTAATGATGTTGATTTAGTAGAACAGACAACCCCAGATCGCTCCCCGCACGCCCCTTGGTATTTTCATAATGTGTGCAGCACAATATGTTCGGACTCGGATTCGGATTCGGATTCGGGCTCCGGCCCGGGTTAGGGTGTTTGTGCTCCGCGCTCAACACTTTACAAATTTTGCCCGGCCAAAGTAAACGTCAGCTCGGAGCTGGGAGCTCCCAGTGCCCTTTCCCTCCACGTACCTCATCGCCCTGTTCCCCGTCAGTCAACATGATTTGCAAGTTATACAAATTCATTCAGCGCCGACGACGACATCCCGAGATAAAGCTGAAGACGATGGCGAAGACCACGACTTGGCTCTTCGGGCTCTGGCCCGCATGTCTGCTTCATTAACACGTCTTTAGAGCCAGGCAGCAATTCTTGGACCCCTAACACCCCTACCCTGCCTCCCTCCTGCCGCATACCCTGTTCTCTTGGCCGCTCGAAGGAGGAGTGCTCACGACACTCTGAGTGGCTGTGACAAGCCATCGGCAATGGCCACAGGCGTGGGTGGCAGTTCGGGACTCGAATTCCCATTTTACATGTGAATTATAAGTTTAAGAAACAACTTTACTTCACAGGAATGCATACTTTCTGTTTTTGGTTTTTAAAGGCATCTGGCGAAAAACACTTCCAATTATTTAATTAAAAGTTTTTGATGAAAGTTTGAACGAGATTTATTTGTAACTTATTGAAGTTTTATAACAGTTATATCCCTTTAAATCAATTATCTGTTATATTGCATGTTCATATATAGTATGTATTATGATCCCTGCTGTTTTGATCGGTTTTAACATAAACAAAAATTAAATTAAATTAAATTAAATTAATTTGAAAAAAAATATATTATTTTTCATTTTTATGTGTAAACTTTAAGATATCCCGGCACATGGTAAGCCGTAGTCTTCTCCTTTCGACTCAGTACCTCATCTCTGCCATGGCTTGGGATTTTTACAGATCTCAGGTGTAAATTGCTACCCTCCCCCTCGGCCTTCGTCCTTGCCGCATGATTGCTCTCGGGTCTGCATGCGTGTGTGTTCGTTGAGTATCTGTGTGGCTCGCTGTAGCGGTGTGAGTGCACTTTGTTCGCTTGTGTGTCAATAAAAAGGGGAGGCGGGCATTTCAAACCGCGTCCGCAATTAGTTGGTCGGCACTAAAATATGATTAGTGCCCGGCTGCCGGTACTCCTTCTTCGATTGTCACGTTTGCTTGGTGAACTCCACGTAAACAGATCGGCACTTGAAAAATTCCTGAGACACGAAATGCGTTAATTAGAGCGCTGAAAAGACGTCAATAAGGGGGAGAGAGGCAGTAGCAATCTGTGGGATTCGTCCCTTAAACCCGAACTCTGATCCTGACTGGGGATGAGCTACTGTTTGCTGCATTGTTTGGAAATATCCTTAGGAATAGGAAAGCAGTAGAGATTAATGAGACTATTGAGAAGGGTAGAATTCGCTTCAGATGAAAAAACATACCTTAAAAATAACGAAATGAGAGGAAAATAATAATAAAAGTGTGATTGGAAGTATTGGCTATTTATGGGAATTATTATTGAATTGTTTTTATAAAGAAAAGATTTTTAAAAGCTGCATTTCACTTTGTAGCACTTAAGATTTAAATGAAAACTATTTACTCTATTGATTATGTAATCACGAATAAGTTCAATTGGTTAGATACAAATATTAATAATTATATTCAAAACGTTGTACTAGGTTTATGTCAATAAAACACCTTGTGTGTTTTGTGAAAAGTTAGAAAAAAGTTAAATCCTTTCTTTGCTCAGACAAAGGACTTTTGACTCTGCATATTTTCATTAGTGTAATCATGTAAGCGAGCACTGAAAACAACTTGGAAAGAAACGCTTTTTCGTCCTTCGCCCTTCGTCCTTCACCCAGCAACGTCAGTGGCTTGGAAATAATTTCGCATCCCCGGAGAGCCGGAGGAATGCTAGCACTTGCAGTTGCAGTCCAAAAAGCCAGTCTTTGTGACAGGAAGTTTGCCGTGGCCAGGCGCCCTTTGTTGACTGCCTCCGCCTGCAAGTGACATTAGTCGTGCAATAAGCAGACAGGCCCCAGTGACACATGTTTCCCAGCCGAAGTCCGTGACTGGCTGCCGTGGCTGCTCCTGCTCCTGCTCCGGCTCCTTCGGCCGCTCCTGTTCGAGTTTCCCTCACCTTCGGGAGAGTCAAAGTTTTTCAGCTTTTGGCATGCCAGACACGTTGACAAAAGACGACAACGTTGCCAGCAACGACATAGACGAATTTATGCTAATCAGCTTGGATGCCATGCCTCCTGCCCCCGGCTGCCGGGATGTCTGTCTCCGTGTGCTTCCTTTGGAATTTCAGCCACGAGGGTTGGTCGGCCATTTCGTGGCCAACTGGGGCATGGCAAATTAATTTGATTGCCGGGCATGATGGGATTACGCAGATAGCAGAAAGCAGCTCACCTACAAACGCACCCGAAAGGGTTGCCTCGAATTCCAGTTTTTGCTCCCCCAATTCAGAAAATAATAAAGGTTCCTAACATGTGGGCAGCAATTACAACGATTTGCCTGGGTATAAAGAATATATGTATAATTGGCATCCTTGATTTGTGAGATTGTAACTATTCTTTTGATTTCATTTATTTTAGTTTTAAAAGCCTTATTATTTTGTGACTCTGATTATATTTTTTTATTTCTTTGATTGTTTTAAGCACATACTCGATTTTTTATTCGAAAACTCACCCGTTAAAACATTATATTGGTGAACTTAAATACGTAGCATACTTTTAGGAGTCGTGTTTCTTGGATCGTATCTCTATTGTTGAGCTACTAAACCAATTTTAAGATAAAATTTAAGATAGAATTTGTTATTTTCATAGTATTTTCATTCTAAACAACAATATTAGTAATGACGGAATGTTTTTAAACATAACTAAAATAAACCTTTCTCAAATCTCTACAGTTTGTGTCCTGTGGATTTATTCCTTATTTTTTCAAGTTCCGCCCTCGTATATCACACAGGATGTCCAATTCGATCGTTGCCCTGCCTGTTGACTGTTGGTAAATTATAATGAGCCCAGGTGGATGGGCCTTGAGTCCGGATCGACGGTGCAGACAAATTTGCAGCTCTACTGGGATAGTTGCCTGGCAGCCATCAAATCCACTCAGTGCGCACTTCACGCACCAATTAAGTTCAATTTTCGATAGAATAACAAAACGCGCTTCGCATTTCCAGGGACCTCCATTCTGCGTTTCCATCTGGGGAGTTTTCCCAGCGCAACGGCGACGCTAACCCTGTCCTTGGCGGGCATGGAAATTGACATCATTTGCTGTTAAAAATGTGTCGAGGGTGCTGGGCCCACAATTACGTGAGTGTGGCTGCGTGTGTGCCGTATCCGATTCGATTCGGAATTGGGATCTGGATCGGGATTATCTGGGAGTGAGGACTGCATCTGTTTATGGCGAAGAGCCAGCGGGCGGCATTATAAGCACATTAAATTCTGAAGGCGCAGCCGGAGCATGTCTGAAATGTTGACGACTCTCGGGCGGTGGGTCGCAAGTGGGTTTTATGCGCATGTATTATTATTGAATATCATTAGGGGTACTCGCACACCCTCGTCCTTATCGCGGGCGAACGTGAGGTCCTGCCCTTGGGGTCGCTCCTCGAACTGTCGAGCCAGCAGCCCAAAGTCAAATCGATTTCTGGGGGAGGACGAGAGTAGAACTTAAAAGTCAGGGTCTGGACGCATGTCGGTCGCGTTTGGACTGCGTTTAGTGGTTTAATTTTTATTTTTATGTTGCAATTTTATGACAGCCCCTTCCCACGACGAGCACAAAGCAACTGCTTCTCTGCCCCATGTGACAGGGCTACACTGAGGGACAAATCCCTGGATTTAGAATGAAATGAATTAGGTGATCTTTGACCTTAAGCTGTAAATTGTATTAGACATATATGTATTGTCTCTGTATTCTTTTAGAGTTTAAAATAAATTTAATAGGATATTTGATTCTTTGCTGCAGCTCTTTTATCATTTGATTCCAAGAGGTAGTTATGTTTTTCTTAAAAATTTCTTAATACTATGCTTAAATATTTACTAACTGCATTATCAATTTTAATATATTTATAAAAAAAAAAACAAATTAATAAATAATATTTACTGTATTAAAATCATTGAAAATTGAATTAAAATTTTGAAATCATGGAAAATAATATTAAAAAAAATATATATTTAAATATGTATGTTCATAGTTGTACATCTTAACCAAATAGGGAAATTGAAATCAACAGGGGACAGGAAAGGGTTTTATAAAATAAACTTGAATTAATAAAGACGGAAGGCAATATAGAAAAGGTTTACAAATGAAGGCAAATGTTGCTAGAAATATGTTGCGCAACAACAAGTGTTTCTGAAACACAAATGCATATGTTGCAAAAGATCAGCATAAACAAAAATTATATTTTGAATCAAACATTTATATTAATATTATATATATTAAATATTATATTATATTATATATTTATTAAATTATATATATTACTCAAGTTGATTATAAGATTTTGGTAAAACCGGTTTCAAGGATTCTAAGGCCTAATTTGGAGACTCTACTCTACCGTTCCGGTTTTTCCTTTTTGCATTACCATACCTATATTTAAATCAGATAGCTATGGATCTCAGATGCAAATGGAAATGTTGAAAATAATCATGGGCCCAGAACATACTGTGAATAGAAATGCAATGTTTTTAAGTGTAAAGGACGCACAGGGCGAGGGGCAGGGTAAGAACTCGCCTTTCAAGTGCGGCCCCGGCACAATGTGTTTTTTATGGGCTTCTGGGGCTCCGTTTTATGTTTCATCTTTTAAGTGCCCCTCGTTTGTTGCGGGTCTTAAGCAGCCTCTCCTCATGCGCCGAGTACTTGGCTGGCTTTTGTCATTAATGTCAGTTTTTCTCCGTCCCGCCCCATAATTGCTACATTTTGTGCGCCGTTTTTGTTTAGCTTCGCGCCAATGCTGCGCGGGCTCATTAGTCGCAACTCAACTCAACCGAACTGAAGAGAACTGAACCGAACCGAACCGAACCGAGTCTCAAGGATACGAGTGCGAGTGCGTCTGATCGGGGCTGAATAGATTTGTGTGCGGATTTCATATTCATAAGGCACATTCATTCGCCCGGACTAATTAAACTTTTGCCGCCGCTTCCTGGGAAGCAGCCAACTGTTTAAATATTCCCCCGACAGCTCACTACACTCCATGAATGGCTAATTAGCTGCCGGGAGACACGACCCGCAGACCGCTCCATTCCAGCATCGGGAAATTGCCTAATCATGATTTTTGCATAATTTTTTAAAAGCTTCTCTGCCTGACAACCGCAGCCGAGTGGGAAAGGGGAAGGGAAAGGGGAAGGCTTTTCAACCCTTAAAGGCCTGAAATGAAAGTGGTTTCTCCATAGAGCGAGTCCACCCACCCACAACGTCCGGGAAAATCCTTTGTCTGTCCATCAAAGCCGTGTGGCATTATTATTATTAATAAGAATCCCTGTCTCGGGGCTGGGATAAAGCCGATACCGATCCGCAACCGAATCAGACAGGCTGCAGAATTTACAAAAATTAATTTATGACACGCCGCGGCACATTTTCCATTTTCCCTGCGCACACAAAACGTGCTGCGATTTTTATCTGTGCTGGGCCCGATTTTCCTGCTTCCCCGCTGCCCGCTGCCCGCTCGTACCTATTATTTTTAATCCATTAAACAAATGCCACGTTACGGGGCCGTTGCTTCGTGTCCGTTATCAGCGGGCAAATGGAAAATGAGCGAAAGGGTCTTTGATTTCGTAGCCAGAGCCATGGGGTTTCCCAGCGAGGGTAGACATTCGTGCCATACCATACCATACATCCTGTGTAAATCTGTCCGGAGCGACGCCTCCGCTCCGGGCCTTGCAATCTGAGAGTTTTCCTAGTTCTCTGATGATGGAAAGGTACAAAACAGCTTAATGGCCTCTGCTGCAAATCATTAATATCAATCCCGACCGATATCGCATCGATCCAGTGGCCCACATGTGGGATTGTCCAAATGCATTCGGCTGTGACACCGTCTAGGGTTTCCCCGTCTCACACTTGAGATAATGGGAAGCCCCGTCCGCTCCCTCCGCCACCAGTGAAGTGAACTGTGCGGAGTAGGGTTTCCTCTTCTGGGAACGGACTGTGTGCCACTTCAGAGTTCATTACGGATGACGATCTAATCGCATGATGGAATACTTTTTGTAAGTCAATCAGCCAACTGACAAGAGTTTTAATTATTTCCAAAAGGCTTGACTTTTACTGCGGAATTTTACTGCGTTTTACATTTAATAAACGCAGAAGGGGATTTAATAATTTGTATTATCTTTGCTTGTTTTGGTCATCTGTGTATTTATTGTATTATTTTATTAATAATATTTCGTTTTGATACTTACGATTATATAATATTAAAAATGTTAATCTTACGACATTTTTATCAGTTTTGTATTTTTCAAATATTCTATTTAACCGTAGAAAAATGTATAATACATCGTGTTGCCGAATACCTAACAATAACAAGATAAATAACTCGATACATTCCTAACTTGTGCTGCAACGAAAGTTTATGGTAATCGGGAATACATTTATTTTATTACTTTTCTTATTAATCATTTCTTTTCTAACGTGAATTTATATCTTATTGTTTGTGTTTGAACCCTGAACTATTTTTCAATTATGTTGTTTTCGAAATGCTTATAAAGAAAGCCCAATTTCGTTTAGCCTAAAGAACGATGTGCCTGTTACCGGAAAACTCAGGTCTTACCTTCTGTGAGCAATCCCCTGACGACTAGTTTCCGTTCCCACACATAGCTGCAGCCTGGCTATCAAAGCATTTTCCTCGGATTTAAAGCTCATAACCATTCACAGCTCAGTGACCAAAGAGCTCTGAAAGGAAGAAGCACAAAAGCCACTCTGCGGCACTTCCTTCCCAGCCCCCGCCCCCGAAGCAGCATCGGCACCGCTTCCCCCCTCCCCAAAAGTCGCCAGCCTCCCTCGGAGCGAAAAAAAAATCCAAGCGAACAAAGCAATTTTGTGGAATTACAAGAGCGTCTCTAATTGTTAAGTAAGCATAATGTGTGCAACATATGGCCGAGAGACTTGGCCGGACTTTGACAGAGTCCCTCCCTCTCACTCCCTCGCCACCGGCCTCCGCTTAGCTGGGGATGTGCCTGGGAAATTATGGCAGCGACAGCCTGCAGGGCACCGAAAAATAAAACCAAACATCCAAGCTGAAACGGGGGGCGCAAATAAATTGGCAAAACGCTTGCAAAAAGAGATCTGGGTGTGTGTGTGTATTAAGAGATATGTCAGCCATAAAAAGCGCTTACAAAAATATTTTATTGTGCATGTGGCAAGTCAACAAACTGTGCGCCACGAGTACATCTCCGAGTCCCCAGGAAGGCAAATGGCAAATGCCAGGCTCCACAATGGGGCGCATTCAGATGGAGTTTTCTGCGCCCTCATCGCTAACTGGGGCTCATTAAAGCTAACTAAAAGCATTGAACTGTGCCAGCATTCACAGAATCCAGATATTTCCCAGTTCCCAGTTTTATTAGGAAATGCAAAAAGGGTAAAAAAGCCACAAGTAATATCAAATGTGTTGTCTGTCTTCACAGTTAAATGTATTTTATTTAGTCAAGGTTCTTTGTAACTAAATTCATATGCTTGCAATGGTGTTTTAATTATTTATTATTGCAGGTGGGTGGTATATTTCGGACATTGAACACTATTTCATGCTTATGATAGTAATTTAGATAGCAAATAATATTTATTTTTATAAAACAGAAACAGGCTTTAGGTATTATCAATTCTATAGGGTTGTATATAGATTTCCATAAACACATTTATATATTCGAAACTTATGGTTTTATGGCAGTTCCTCGTAAAGATCAAGACTCTCGTACACGTTCCTGGCCGGAAGCGGGAGGGGGAGCGGGCTATGAACGGGACTGTCACAGGATGGCGGTACAGAGGGCGCCCTTTCCCTGGGCGGAGTTATGTATTTATTGGACTCCATTTGCCGGAGATTCGCCTGCTCCAGATATCGGTGATAAGCGACTATGTATTCGTTATTGTCCACCGTCGAAATCGGGGCTCTGATAAGATAAGCATACAATATATACATATATTACAAAAATTTGTATTAAGTTTAATAGCACAATTTGTAAAATTATTCTTTAGATATTAATAGTAATCCAAAAGGAGGGCAAAGAATTATAAACATACCTCGCAATGCCGTACTGGTTCTTCTCAGATTCCTGCGGAATCAGAACCATTGTATTCGAGTCTCGTGAAGAGCCTCTGTGGAGCTTAGAAACCCTCAATAGAGAGGGTTTCCAACGGAGGGTGCCGTACAATATCAGCATCCCGAGGAGGCTGCTAATCAAAATAATCGCCACTCCCAGTCCAATGACCAGACCCCCGTTGGCCTCGAACCAGGACTCTGTTTGCGAAGAATATGACTCACATATCATTGTCCTGTTGGGAAGACACTCTGGTGCTGCGGAAGCTCTCTCGCCCAGCATAACACAGTAAATATAGGGTGTTTCGCAGTCCAGACCAATTGTTATATTACTCAACATCAGTTCCAAACTCGCTTGATCCAGAGATCCGCTGGAAAAGTTGTCTGTAAAGTAGATTATCCTCATGTGGGAGGACTCGCACTCGCTTATGGCCACCTTAACCGTGTGGTTTTTCAGATTCCTAAACTTTAGAATCATCTCGTTGGGCATTGATATCGTTGTGCTTTCATCCTGGGGAACCGAACACGCGTACTCCTGGCACAGTCCCTCGTCACAATTCGATGATTGGGTTGTCGGGGATACTGTTGAAGTTGAGATGGTTGTAGGTGATGAAGTTTCCACAGTGGTTGAAATTGAAGAAGAAATTGTGCTAGTAGAAGATCCCTCTGTCGATTTAGTACTTCCCTCAGTTGTTGCGAAACTGGTAGCTATTGTTGGTGCTGATGTTATCGGTGTTGTGGTATCTCCAAATCCTGGAGCATTGGCCTTTGCAATTTTTTGAGTGGAATTCTCTTCCCTTTCTGTTGTGTCATATCCACCTGAAACCAACTGCCAGTGATCCCCTAGAGTTGAATTGGAGGTCACATCCTCACTGTTGTCAGAGAAATCCACATTGACCAAAATTAAGAGGAGCACAAACGCAAAGACGGCCGGCAGTATGATGTATTTTAGCCATCGCATCCGTCGTGGCTGATATAGTCGTTCCGGCTTCTTTGTCTTCTCCTCATTGACCAAATCGAAGGACTTGGACTTGAACATCCTACCATCTATGGGAAAGAGCGAAGCACTCGCACCTGACGGTCTCGAATCGAACTGACTGCACACGGCATTTGCATAATTTCATTTAGCAAATTAGTTCCGCTTATTATCTAATAATGGTTTATTCCCCAGCGATAAGATTGCCAGTCCATCGCCAGATTCAGATACATACGTTTCCGAATTGGGCTGATATCTGTCCGAAATTCGGATCTGATTAAATCAAATCAATACTTACACGCGCGAATCTCTCCGTTGTTACCTGTTTGAATGAATATTCTTGCGACTATTATTATTAAATAAAAGCCGGGTAATTGTAATTGTCAAATGTAATGTAATGTTAATATAATTCCCTGTTATCGGTTTCCCCTAAGCTATAAATAACAAATTAAAGTTAAATACTGACTTAATTAACTTTTATATTACTATTACAAGTTTCATTATTCTTAGGAATAGTCAAGTTTGGGATAACTTTTCTTTGGCTTCACAATCAAGCTGTAAAAGGTATGAAATGATCTAGGCATTTGATGTTTCCTTGGTAAATAATTAAATTTTAATTGCTCTAAAGAAGCACTCAATGTTGCACGTTAACTTTCCTTTCCCTTTGCATACACTTTCAAATTTCGATATCAAGCACATTAGGGCTTCATCTTGGCGGCAAATTCTCCATCCTGTTTTCGAATATCTCTGAGGGTTCCGATATGGGAACCCTTCCGTCAGCGGCATTTCGTATTCAGCATTTAACTTGTCGTTAGGGTAAATTTATAAGCAGCAGAAACGTTAACGTCAAGCTGCTGCCGGCTGGCGGGTGTCGACTTTTCCCCCTCCAACATCAATTTTCCACCTTTCCCCTGCCCATGTCGTTCCCCCTTCCCATTCCGTTTCCCACATCCCCGGCTCCGGCATCATCGACAACAACATCGAAGCCGACGGAGGACGAGGACGAAGACCGACCCGGCCCGGCCCGGCCACGCTTTATTATCTCCCCTTGGACGGCTTTTGTTTGCCGGCAACGCGACGCGACGCCGACTGCATTTCATTGAGCGTAATTCCGTTGCTAATGATTTTTGGCACACGTAGCGCTACTTTCGAAATTAATGCGCTATAAAACAGCAGCATAAAGACCCCGGCAAGACACTGAGAAATGGGCGCTGGGCGGATAGGAAATTGGCCTGCCAGCCGACGCAGAATTAAATGAAACTCTTGTTTCAATTGTTTTTTCACAGCTTGGCTGCACGGAAAAGAAATTTGTAAAATTACAATTAATTGAAAAGATCCTGGTTTAATTAAAAATATTATTACTTATATTATTTCAATGATATTTCGATATATATCAAAACTTCCCTTAGATAAAGAATTAATAGTTTTCTCTCAGTGTTATTTTCATTGTTTTATACTGCAATAACTTTAGCTGAATTAACCAACTTGAGATCTTTTTGGTTGCTGTGCAGTGTAGTCCAACCAAACCGCTCGTTTGGCCAGGAAGTGCGCCACGTTTTCCCGGACTGATAACAGAACCCACATGCGTTCGGGGTTCGGTATAGGTCTGCGTTTTGGTTTCGGCTCGTTGTTCTGGGCTTACTTCTGCGGTTTCATTTTTCGCTCTGCATAAATTTCCATATTAATTCGCCTGATTATGGCCTCGTCATCGTCTGCGCCCGGTTCTGTGGCATTTGTGTCCAAATCCGAATGCGACTGCGAATATCCGAGTGCAGACCGCAGCTCGGCGATGATGTTTCTGTTTCAGAATAATCTAAATCGGCATTATTTATGCATTCAGTTCTCCCATTCAGCACGACCACTTAGCTCCCCTCGATTCCGCCCTTCCGACCAGTTCCACTTCAACGAACCCGCAGATATTCAGATATATATTATATGGCATATGTATATAATATGCATTCCCAGGGCGAAAGAAGCGCACAAATAATAAATATTAATTTTGATAAATGCTGATCCGGGTCAATTTATGCAGCAAACTTTGCCAGTCACATTTCGCATAGCCAAAGTTTTTTTGGAACGAAGGTTCTCTGGAATCAAATTGCTTAATTGAAATGTGCATAAAATATTTCATTCAACTAACTCTAACGATTCGTATCTTTTCTGTTTATCGATCTGTAAACTTCAGCCCCATCCTCCCACCATTTCTAATCCCCTCAGGTTTTAAAACAGGCCAGATTACTAAACTATAATACCATATAATCATATAATCAACTATAATACCATTAAATAACCAATAAAAAGGTACTGCGAACTTATCTCAACTCATTTATCAGGGCGCACATAAATTTATACACGTTTTATAGACCTCATAAAATGAAAATAAATAAATTGTAAAAATTACGCGCAATCACATTATCGGGGAACTATTTAGATTTTTTTTATTCGGATCGGGACTCACATCTCCAGGAAGTGAATGTCCACGGCATGGTGGTCCACGTCCACGTGCGGATGCAACTGCAGGAACTTGACGTAGGCCAGAAACGTGGTCCAGCACATGCTGAAGAAGGAGGTGAAGACGACCTGGTTCCGGGCCGGCACGAAGGCGAAGTTCACCGTCTGCACGCAGGGCCAATAAATAACGCCCACCTTGTAGGCGTCCAGGAATTTATCGCTGACCTGGGAACGAGAGGAGCATCGGGAGGGGTGAATGCGGTGACATAATACTAGGAGCTGGAAAATGCCGGTGCGGAAAATTGTAATTAAGTGGCAGGAAGGCCTTTAAAATTTTATTCACTGCCCCGACTGCTCTCTCTTTTTCTGGGGGCGCGGCGTTTTTGTTAATGTTGTTAATTAAAAGGTATCGCCATTGCCGGGCCTCGAAATTTTCACTTTTGCCAACATTTGCCCCGAACCGAGTGTGAATGTGTAAACGATATCCAGAGCTAAAAGCCAGCTGCGGGGCAGTGGTCGAGGTCTGCCTATTAATTATCGAGTGGCCACCGTTGTGAGCATACTTTTCCATTTAAATTAAACAGTTTGATTGAAATTATCCATTTGTGAAACTTAATTGGAAAAATATCCATACATTTCCTAGGGAATGCAAAGTGAACACGGCTCAAAAGATATCTAATTGAAAACACTCAACATTAAGATACAAAGTGAATGTTTTGAATTGAATGGTTTAGAATGATCACAACTGATCCTAAGTATTCCTTTTTAAATTAAAAAAAAAACGTTGAATATTTAAAATGCTACAAAATAATCGTATTAGCCTTCAGGACAATATCTTAATCTTCAGGGTAAGAAACTCTTTAACAGCCAAAACCAGAGTCACATCGGCCAGCGGCCAGTCAGGCTATAGATCTTCAGGGAACGCATGCAAAGCAAATGAGACGACGCACGTTTGACACAAATATATGGTAAAACATTTACATTTATCAAGATAAATGGTTTCTAATGATGTGGAAGTCAGCCGGGGGCCAGTCATCGAACCGAACTCGAGCCCGGAGCGAAGTGCCCCGAACTATTCCAAAGTATCTCAAAGTATGGCCGCAGAGCCAACAAATCAATGCTGACAACTCGGAGCGGAGGACCAGACGGAGAAATGGATATGGAGGCAGAGGCAGAGACGGAGGCTGGCGACAGACAGGTGATATTTATGCATGCTTACATTACAGCCGCAGTCGCAGATACAGATACGGAGGCCGGTACAGATGCTGCGCCACGGAGAGACAGATACAAAGATTCAGATACCGCCACGGTGTCGTGAGAAAATGGATTTCCGAAAACAAAACCCACACACCGGCAAATGCGGCAAGAAGCCCGGTGGAAATCCGAGACCCAATTTCATAAAAAAAATACCACAAGGTGATATCGGATGGAAAACTGGCCACAAGTAATGAGCACAACTGGGAGATGGCAGGTGTCCAACGATCTGTTTCGCTGTTTATACTCTTGCAGGGCATTATGATATTATTAAGAAGACATATTCAACACAAAATTAGATCAAGACTACATCTTTCGTTTTATATAAGGGCACCTTTTAGATATTTTATTTCCGGGATTAATTTTGGTATCGTTTTGGGATTGGGATTGCTGGTAGAATTGGACGACTTAAGACTTAACATTTCTGTCATAAAGGGTGGTTTATTATTATAACATAATATAACCCTTACCTCCCGCCTAGCCTCGGCATACGTATTGCCCTCCATCAGGGTCATAAAGAAGAGGAAGGAACTGATGGCCATCGGATCGTACGCCGTCTGCTCGGTAATTGCCTTGCAGAGCGATGACTTAATATCGGTGCGCGGCCACATAACTCCTGCCAGCCGGATCCATACATATATGGTGGGACCCATGAAAAAGAAGCCGAATAAGCTGAACCTGCAGAGGAAAAATTAGGCATGAAGGACCAAATTAGTCATCGATTCGGGGGCCGAGATGGATAGGATACAACCTGAGACACTTCATCCAGTCGTACGTTTGGAATGTCTTTTTCTCGATCAGAGTTTGCTCGATGAGGGATCCGCAGGGCCAGAGGGTGCCGTATGATATCATGCCCCGGATGATTTTGTATTTGTTTGTAAAATTCACAAAATTACGAAACATTTTCACAGCTCTCGAATGCTAATCCCAGTCCCAGTTCCACTTCCACAAAAGTACTGCAAGCGCGCGCTGAAAGAGAAATTGTTGTCGGATCAATATGGCTGGGCTCGCTTGGGTTGGCTTTATTCCCGCGGAAACTTTGCCAGCTCAGTGCCATATTTGTCTTGGCTGATTTCACTTTTGTCAAGACCTCGGCCTTACCTCATTGACGCCGAAAATTTGCTCAAAAATTATGCCTAACGTTAGTCACAGCTGAGGTTAAGTCGGTCAAATATGCTAAAGACTCTTGCAAATCCATAATAACTCAGAGTTTATATAAAATTCAATTCCGATTCGGAGGCTTATCTTAACATATGCTAATATATTTAATAGTATAAAGACATTTATTTGCCCATGACGAATATTTCTCGAATGTATCTTTAAACTTGATGTGATTTATGTGTTTTATTGCAAATTGGATTTCTCTCTATACAAATTACGATTAACTTTGACAATATTTCTTATAAAATTAATGCTTTGACCTTAGGTTACGAATGAGAAATTTTTTTCTAAAGTGCTGAATGAACTAATGACTAACAAAAAAACCACCTACGTTTTGTGGTTAAAATAAAAATTTAAAATCATAATTTTAATTTTTTTGTAAATATTAAGCTGCTGTCTGGTGTCTCTGTAAACGTAATTAAGATGCTTACAAGCATGAACTGAAATTTTCAATTACAAAAAAAATCAATAATTACTCCCTATAAATGTGGAATATATTCTCCTTCAACGTCCATGAGTGGCAGAATATTTTCACACCCTGGTGGAGTTGAAAGTGGACCCGGCACTTGTCCCACTCGTAGTGGCCCGCAGTATTCGCCCTCAATGAGGATTAACCCACTGAAGTCCACTTAAATGGAATTTTTCTGTCCCAGTGCCAGACTTAAACCTCGAGCCAATTGCAAATAAGTGTCAAGCTCGGAGACACTTGCACAGCTGACACATTTTCGCCGCTCCTCCGGCCAACTGATGGATGGCTGGATGGGCTGGATCTGAAAGGAAGAGGGTGGTGGCCACCATCCCGTAACACATGTCAGGTATTATTATCGGGGAGCGAACTACAAACGAAATACAAACATAAATTTAATTGCCAAGAATGTTGCTAGCCAAACAAATGTCGAAATAATGTCGGGCCGCGGCAAAAGATTTATCATATTCACTCTACTGTCATAAAAAGCAATTAGGCCCGGGCGAAAGATACAAGCCCGGCAGTCCCGAAATGTAATAAAAAAAAAAAACAACGAAACACTTTTGTACCAAAGGGGCGGAAGAGAAAGAAGAAAGAAACGATGTGTGATTTGAAGTTGTTTCTGGTTTTCAGTTTCGCTTAATGAGTGTGCCGCACAGAAAGGGGGAGCGATTAAAGATCCACATCCAGTGCGGCACGTCGGGGTTGCCGTTGTGGCTTCTGGTCATGCACTCAACAAAATTTAATGGAAATTATTGTAGGTAGTTGGTGAAAGAAACACACATTAATAGTAAGTCCTTCGGAATGAACTTATTTTAACTAACAACCATTTGTATCTGCCTTTTAAAAATTGTAAATTAAAAACATAGAAACAGAAACGGGCACCTTAATTTGAATACAGAAATTTGACAAATTTAGTTAATATATTTTCATAAAATTTCAGTTTTATATAGTAAAATATCTGCTTTTTTTGAGTGCATTCTTGCCTTTGTAATTAGTATGCCCGCACACAAGCCAAGCCCTTCGGAATAGAAACGGAAGCGGAGGGCCGAGTAGAGTCCCGTCCAGGGGAGTGCAACCAGAGTGCGGGTCCGCGGCACTGTTGGCCTGTTAAGCCGGGCAGGTTCACTTTGAAGGGCACTCGTCAGCAGAAACATAAAGAAGGAACGATACGATCCCAGTCCCAGTCCCTGTCCCTGTCCCGAAAACTGGCGACCCGGCAATTTGAGTTGGTGCGAAAAGTCTGGCTCATGGCAACTGGCGGCCCTTGTTTTTGCCGTCTGTTGCATATTTTCACAAGTAATTAACATGTACACGATGTTGTCCTTGTCCCGAGCCAGGGATCCGGACTGTATGTATGGTGTGTGCCAACAGCAACTGTCCAAACAGGCCCCTGCTCTGTCTGGTTGTTGTTTATCGGCGGTGCCGTAACAAAACGCTGCCTCCACATTAATTTGCATTATTTTCACATTTAAATTTTAAATGAGTGCAGTCCGCCGAAGTTGCACTGCGCAGGTAAAGGACGCCAGGTGGACCAGGTAATTGTTTGACCACCTCCGGTCACATGACTTGGAAAATTTCTGTTCTAATGGTTTTCAATGGCCACGAACGGCCATTGTCTTAATTGTGCCTAATCAGGTCTCAATAATAATTGGATCGGCACTGAATTGCCCGCACAAATTGGCTTAAGTGAAGCAAGAGGATTAGGCCGTGTTTATGAATATATACATTTGTACATACAATTATGTATATGTTGTCTCTAAAGGTATAGAAACAATATACATAGATATAATAAATGCTTATACCTGAACTTTTCATTTCATTCTATTTTTCAGGAAATACTGAGATAACATTTTATAAAGATCAGACTGTTAAGAAAAACATAATAATGGCTAATTTCTATAATTTTCATTTCTGAATTCTTAGGAAACTAAATTGGAACCATAAATGCAATCTTATCTTGTGTGTCTTTTTCCAAAAATTCTTTTTTCATAGACACAATTCTGGAGAACACAGAATTTAAGCACATATTTTTTAATAATTTAAGCAGTTGTAAAAATTTAACACTTTTCCGCTACCTAAAATTCTGAAAGGGTAAGAATAAATATTTTGAACCTATTAGATTGCATATTTATGTCTTGTAAAATGTATTCCTGTGAAGTCTTTCTACTTATATGTACTTACTGCTTACTTGTACCCTAAGCGTATCAATTTTATTAAATTTTAGAATAACAAATAATGAGGTATCTGCGAACTGCTGCAAATAAGTTTTCAGCAAATAAATTTGTTCAACATGATTGCACCTCTTTCATTCACTTTGAAACTTGGGGAACTATTTATAAGTGTGCTGCCCTTCACAAATATTTATGCCAGTTTTTACAACTAAATATTTAACATAGTTTATGGGCGGAAAACTTATTTGGCGGCGGAGATGCTGCCCCCATTTGGCCCATTTAGCTCGCAGTTGATGATAAATTTCGCAATGCTGCCCCAGGCGAATGTGCAATAAAATGCTCCCCATGCAACAAACGTTGCAACATAAATTAAAGCGCAAAATGTTTATTTACGCCGTGGCCAGGCGGTGGCAACAGCGGGCCACCGGGGCGGGGGAGGGGAATGGTCGCACGGGGAAGAGGGAAATCGTGCCCGGCTGTTTCCTGCGCAACATTTGCATTTTGACGCCGTTTTACGCATGATGTGAAGAGCTACGGCTACGGCCATCTCGGCTTATCAGCCAAACGAAATCAAACGGGCCCAGATGAAGTCGGAGGAGTTGGCTGCCAGAGCGGTTGAGGTGGGGCGGCAGGTGGTGCGGTGCACAGCCCGCAGCATCTTGCAACATTTTGTTTTAATTTCGCACTCTTGGAAAGTGGCAGCCGCCACTCGAGCGGGCTTTTGATGTTGGCCAAGTGAATTGCCACGGCGTGGAACAGAGGCGGAGCATGGGGCTGACACTGAGGCAGGGACAGACAACGGACCGAGCTGTTGCCTAAGGAATGGTAGCCACCTCTCCTCCGAAAGACACCTCCTCATAAATAATCCGAATAAAAAAGGGTATACCTATTTGTGAATATCTGGCAGATTGTCCTAAAACTTAAATTAAATCATTTGCTTATCTAATTAATTTAACATTATGTCTTTATAATATTTTCATTCTTACATTTTTAGTTCATTGAGTAGAGTTTTATATAATTTTATTTAATATTTATTTGTCGGAAAGGCACTGGCAACATTTAATTTAATTTAATATTTCTGAGCTTTTGCCTTATTTTTGTGTCAAGCAAATGGAGGAGGAAAACATGGGGATACGCTTTCCACCGAGCGCGTTGGGTGTATTAAATATGATTATTGAATTTTCCGCCCAGCTCTGCTTTCAACTTTTTCAATTGAATTTGATTTTGATGCCCATTTCCCCTGCCCCGCTCCATCCCGGCCCCCTTGTGCAGCCTGAAAAAACTTCACACTTGGTTGTATTTCTCCGGTTGTTAACATCACGAGGGCCTACATCAAAGGCCATTGCCTAAGAGACGACGCTAATTGTATCTGTGTCTGCCAGTATCCATATCTGCACCGTTGTTCGCATCTGTGCTTGTATCTGTTATTGTATCTGTATCTGAAGGTGCGAGTTCTGATTGCATTCGCTCTGTCAAGCACACGGGAACAAGAGCGTTTTATTTGGTTTCAAGTTATATAGTAAAAATGTTAGTGGAATCGAAAGTCTACTCCTCCTCTGCCTGCCCTCAGACTCTTCTTCTTTTGACTTTTGTTTATTGAACTTTGGCTGACTGATAGCAGGGGGGATGGATGGGTCTCGGGATAGTTTTTTTTTTTTTTTGTGAACATATTGGAACATGTGTTTATGATGCCGCCTGATGCGGACTGTTTGTTCTCAGCGCCCTGCACCGTGATTTGATTTATTTGTACACAACTTTATGATATTTACATGTCTGCATCTGAAATGAGGTGGGAAGGCTTGATTAGGGGAAGCACATGTGATCTGTGTCATAACTGTAAATAATTATGGGGTTACGCTGGATTGTTTATTGCTGATTTGATTGCGGGGATTAGGTTTTTGATTTTTAAGATTCCAAAGGGACTGACAAACCCCTGCTAAGGATTCTGGAATTAATAAATGAATGAATGTATCAAAAATTAAGCTGAAATCAAATAGCCAAATTATTCAAAACATTATAATATTATTTATTCTTATGAAGTCATACGGAAACTATTAAAGACAAACATTTAGATTGTGTCCGAAGAATCAATATTGCCAGAATTAAGAGCAGAAAAATTCCCTTTCAATCCTTTTTTTACACGTTTCCCATATAATAATAATCAGTACTAACATTTAAGTGGTTCCAGACATTTAAATATCTTCATACTTTTTGCAATTCTAGTAATTGAAGGCAATTATCAAGAGTGGCTACCTTAACATCCTGGCTTCGCCTTCCCATAAACTCCACTCTTTATTATTCCGTCCAGGCGTCTGGGCCCGGCCAACTTCCTTTCGTTTCCCGTTTTACAAGCGTTTCGGTTCTCTCATAATTACACTTCATTTGGGATGGGCGCCATTAGCTGCCCGACCCCAAACCCGATCAGATCCCGTCCCGATTCCCGATTCCCGATCCCAATCGAGTGGAATCATCGAGGAAGCCCTCCTCCCGGACGGGGCTTATCTATCGCCGCTCATCGGCAGTTCTTGGGGGCTGAAGGCCCGCCATTATCAATTCATGTCCCGTCATAATTAATAAGGCTCGGGCGGAGGGAAAGGCAACACGCAAGACGGCAATCAGTTGGCATTGTGTCGGGTCCTCGGACGTGGGATATGGAGTAAGGAGTGCGGGATCTCTGGGCTCTGGGTGCGACCTTATCGGGCAACAGCTGCCGATCCAATAAAGCAACTCTCCCCCTCCGTCGCCTTTGACTTTGGCCATGTTTGCCGTTTGCTGTTTGCTTAAGCGCTCCTGGGCCAATTACAGCTTCCTGTTGTGCGAATTTCCTTTGCTCCCTGTTTGGTTTTTTGTGCTACACAGTCAAAAATTAAATTTTTTGAAGAAAAGGAAAGGTAAAGGTAAAATAAAACTCCCCCTATGGTAAACTATTAATGGATAACATTCCAAATATAACTTTTAGGGGATTTTATTAAAATAAAATATAAGTTTAAAGATTTGTTACAATTGGGAAGTGTTTCCATTTTCTTTAAGCTGAAGGGGACACCTATTTTTCTTCCTGTGGAGGTTGTATATTGAATATGTCTTATTTTTTAACCCACCTACGACCCCTTCCATTCGGGAAGAATAAAAACATCACACACGCTCAATTTCAAGTGTCGAAATATCTGACAGCTGAAATAATAGAATGGAAATGGGTGCGCGTATCTCTTTCGTTCCCTCGGGGCCCAACTGTAACTAAAGTTTTTAAATAAACATCACTGGCAAACAATTTATGAAATCATTTTCGCATTAAAAAAGCGAAAAGAGGAAAACATAAAATACAATAACGGACAGCGGCACACATGCTGGCCGAAGAGCAGAAACAATTGCAATTGCAGGCAATTTGCTTGATTTTCTCATTCCGCATTTCCCACTTTTTATTATTTTTTCTGGAGGCAGTGTCAGAGGGTGAGTTTTCGAAGCCGCCCGAGCGTGCCGAAGAACAAGGGAATCCAATTTCGCTAGAATTTGATTGTCAACCAAAATAACGAGGAGGCCCATAAAAGTGAGACTGGAACAGAATTTTGAATAGTGTTGGAAGGGAAGCTATTTTCTGGAAAAGGTTACTTAAATGGATTTACTGATCTATTTTTCTATCTTATAGAATTCGGCAGATATCACTTAACAGAGTTAAGCTGCGAAACTTCTTTTGAAAAGCATAGTGTCGGAGCCAATTTCGAATATAAATTTCTAATCGAAAAGAGTAATTTTAGAGCATGAATTTAAATTGCTCTAAATACCTAAATTGTGAGTTGAAAGTATAACAAATTATTTCTATTATTACCTATTCTCAATACTCGGTTTAGCTACAATTTGGGAAGCGCTGGTTTGGGCAACACAGGTCAGACCGACAGACAGACGAAAAGGGCGACATATTGCCAGGGAGACCATTAAAAGTAGAGACAGCGGAACCAGAACCGCTCGAGTTCATCGGCTCATAAATACTTGTATTGCCCATCCAACGCACAAGTGTCAATTGCAGCTGACACGACAACGCAGCGGCGGCAGCTCTCGGTTATTAGTTGGCCATCAAACGTGTATCACACTTTAGTTGGTTTCTGTCACTTTCTAGTCAGTTTGGGCTGACAGTTGCTCCAAATTGACGTTTGGTGTTCGCGGCCATCAAAAGAGTGAAAAAATGATAAATTCTTTAAATTTCGATTCAATAAAAATCATGAGCTTTACCCAAAATGGAGAGAACGTTGCCAGTTGGAACAAAGGGTTCTTGATTGGAAAAGAATTCAAACAATTAGGCATTGTTTTTTATTTGAAATTAAAAATGTATGTAGTATTTCTGTTAAAAAGCCAATGCCACTTGGATGAATTAGAACAAGCCATAAATCCTAACGAATAGTAAGTATCAGTATCTTGATTGACAATTTCAAATTGTTAAGTGCGTTCCATTGACTCACTTTCATCCGAATTCCTCTGAGATGACGACCCTGAGAGGTCTGTCAACCGCAGTTAGACCTCTACCTGTGTCTATATCTATTCAGGTTCAGGGCACACACCCATCAATCCGCACCATGAAACCCAGCCCACCCATCTCCGGAGTCCGGACAACCGACATTAATTCACGGGACACTCGGAGCGAGGGCAGCGCCTACGTTAGGTGGAAACCCCGTGGGGTTACATTGAACCCGGCCGTAAAGCAGTAAAACAGTAAAAAGCTGTGCCCAAATTTAGCGCCCGGTTCAGTGCACTTTGCGTGTGTGTGCCCGAGTGGATTTCGTCTAGAAAAAAATAAATGTAAATAAATAAATGCCAACACAACTGTCAATTATGGCCGTAGTGCTCGCTGGGATCGAGGCGAACTGAGGCCGTACATCCACAGCAAACACAACAATAGATAGATGCCAGTATGTAGATATTTTATATAAACAGCAGCAGTTCAATTTGTTGATTCGCCGCCCGCTCGGCGGCCTGCTTGGATTTCGATTGATGGCGACGTAGGACGCGGACAGGGACACGGACGCCCATTGACAGAGCCACAACATGCGGAGGCACATAAACTAAGTCCGTACACTGAACGAAGGCGATGCTTTGAACCTCAAATTCAATTTGGAATGGAAATTTATGAAATTTATTATTAAGCCTTAGTATTTTAGTTAAATATATTTCAATATATGTATATGTTGAGAATTCTAAACCGAAAGGTGAACAAACTTATATTAATACAGTTCTTTAAAGTAATTTATTTTAAGTAAAAATTACAAACAGATAAATTCGATAATACTTTTCAGTGGAATCAAGATATTAATAGAGTTTGTGTTTTTTTTACACAAATATAATTTTCTCGCAGTGTATGTACATACGAAAATACGGAATGCAACGTCAAAGTCATTTGTCACGCGCCGGGAATGACAACAACCACGAGCGATATCAATGAGCGAACAATGAACCAGGCGGGCAAACAAACCTCCCCCTCTGCCCTGCCTCCGCCTCTGCCCCTGGCCCTGCCCGTGCCCATGCCCACCCCCTTGCAGATCCCCCTCCCGCAGCCCCTGGCACCTTTCCACCGCCTGCACTACAGTGCTGCCATCGAACCTGAACCGCACGAAAATAAAAATTGAGCACACACTAAATCAACAATTACAAGATAAGCAAACGACTAACGGCGGGCCCATCACACTCCGAATACGAGTATCAAACAGTTCGGCACATCTGCGCCTCAAATGTCAGATCCGATGGCGAAGGCTTTACGAACTTCCGCAATTATTTCCAGTGTCCCATTAAGTGCAGCGTTTCTATGTCCGCCTCATTTCATTTCGGGTCGTCACCAAACTAGCGCCGCGCTAGGAATTAGTTGGACAAAGGAAAAGGAAAGGGTGCAGCCAGCTTTGGACGACGAGCAGTGTACACCGAACCCCGAACCTGGAAACCTCAAAACCCCGAACCCCTGGCAACATCCCAGGCAGTGGTGTGTTTCGGTTTGTTGGATGGGGTTTACACTAACTAAATTAATTGATGCGCAGGAAAATTGAATTCTTTTCGAGTATTTAGAATCAGTTTTTATGAAATTCCAGCTGATTAAATTTGGGCTTTATGTAAATTTAAAGTTCTTCTGACTGAAACCGATCAAAGCCCCTTGCCTACGCCCCTGAACCCTGGCAAACATCCATCCATCCATGGCCAACTTCAGCCAGTTTGTAATTTCATGCACTTAAACTCGCATTATGTTCCTCCCTCCCTGGACTTTTTTCTCCTGCGTTCTGTTAATTCGGTTGTTTGTCTGATTTTCTTTTTTCCCATTTGGGGTTATTGTTTTTTTTTGTTCCAGCTTCGTGTCTTTTTTCGGTACGTCATCGTTTCCTTGTTTCGTTTTGATCCCCTGCCTGGCAACCTTAGGCGCTCGCCGGGCTTGTATTTATATTTTGTATACCTCTGTGCAATTTGAGGTGTAGTCATTACCCCGGCCAGCTGAGGAGGGGGAAGGGAAGGGGAAGGGAGTGGCTGACCGACTGCGTGCCGTGTTCGTAATTACATTGATGGCGCGCAGACTTTGTCTGCTGGCCCTCTCAAATTATAAGTATGGGCAGTCGGTGCATTTATGGGCTCAGTTATCCGACTCTGCTTTCCGATGCCCCGTTCCCGGTTCCCGAATCCCCAAACCGCTTCCGTTCCTCGATTGCGCCTTCCTGGCGATCTGTGGGGTATTTAGTCGGGGGTCACTCACTATTATTAACCGCTTATCAATCAGGCGGAGTACTTACATATTTTCGAGTTGCGCTCCTAATGAGCTGAATTTAATAAAGTGCCCACTCTGGTTCTAATGATAATGATTACAAAATATAATCATTAAAAGTAATCGTGAAAGAGGGGTCAACTTTAAATGGTTTACGATCATCGATTCAACTTGAAGTCTGAAGTTTCTTGTATTATTTTATTGATTTCAAATGGGAAATCCTGTCTGTTAGGTGGAATATTGTAGGTAAACTCCATAATATCTGAAATATTTAACAGTATCGTTAAATGTTTCTTAGCAAAAATGAACACAATTTGAATTTAAACTAAATGAATTTTAACTGTTTGATTCAAAGTACAAATAGCTCAAATAATTAAAGACGCCCGTCCACCCCAATTTTCGAAATTCCACAGATCCACATTGTTGTCTTTTGCAGCGCGCACATATTTCCTCCTGCCCAGTTTTCCACCGCCCCGAAATATCCGCTTGAGGTGACCCATTTCGGTCGCACAGTGCCTGCCATTTAGCATTCACCATTTGCCATTCAGCATTGTGCCAGCTTAACCTCATTTCGAAGGCAAATGCTAAAGAATTACATTAAACCCCGAGTGGCAAGCCGAAATGCAAACGCAAAATCAAAGAGAAGAAAATTAACATGAAGTGAATTTCGAAAGGGGGAATAGACACGGACGGCCCGGGGGGAAAATGCCGGGGGCGATGTGAAATTTTGGCAAAGAGTCGGGCACGTGCTTATAGCGCAGAAATTTGGAAACTTTTTGTATTTCCTCAGAGACCCAAAGAGACAGCTAGACGACATGGACGTGACGGACCAAGACCGACGAGCGGGTAAACCGGCGGACAGACGAACAGGCGGACGGGCAGGCAGTCGACGTAATCATGAGGCAATTTCTTCTGGGTCCGGCTGGCAACTGCAATTTGTAGTCAGCATTTTCTTGGCCCGGTTCTGTGAGCGAACTCGACTTGAATCACCTCCCGAATTAACCCCCGAGCTGTTTTGGGACAGCTGATTTCGAGTGTTTTTCCGGTGACCCACTAGAGGAGCTCCCACCACCCACTTGAGCTGCAGAAATACTAATATTTTCCTTGGGCTTTTCTTTGGCCAATAAATCATGTGGCACATTGGTTATGCTCCGAACTTTTCCTTCTTTTATTTTCGTCTCGAACATTTGCCCTCAGTTCCGATTCGCTAGTTTGACATACGCAATTTAAATAAAAAATTAGCGCATCTTTTGCGATTTGCTTTGCATGTACATACACCCAAATACTACAAAAAGTTGTATATTTGCACTGCAAACAAAAGGAAATTAAAATTGATATTAACAAAGAACTTAAGAGGTGCATTATGTCATATAAAAATTGCAATTTAAACTCTGAACATGGTAACAATCCTTCGCACTACCCAATCCCTCTTATCAGCCTTAAGCTACCTACATTTCTCTCGGTGTATACAGCAAACCCCCATGTGATGTGTAGATTCATTCAATTTATTACTTGGCATATTTTTTGCCGCTGCTTTGTTTTTTCTGCTGCTTCAAATAAATAATGCCTGGAGCTGTGCAAGCGGGTCGATTAATATAAATCAACGCCCGACAGTGTCGTCCAAGGGAAGTTCAGCGGGGGGGACGGACACGTTTACGGGGAAATGGGTGCCGTGCCTGCTGACTTTTCCTTTGTGGCTTTAATGAAAGTAATTTATTAAGTAATTTCTAAGCTTTTAGTCGTGACGCTCGCTGTTGAGAGTTTAATTAATTGGTTTTCATATTAAACGACCCGCCCAGGCCCCCATGAATTATGTATGAGAAGGTAAGTAGCAATCGATATTGAGATTGCGATTGAATTGCACAACATCGGGCGATGAAAAAACCCACTTGCCCTGCCCGGCCCTTCGTGCTTGGGGGCACGAATTGAAAACGGAAACTGTAATCCGCCGTGAAATGGATCCGATGGATTAATAAACATTCCGCGGTAATTAATTCCGAGTATTATTTAAGTCCCCATTCAAAATGCAGATGAGTGCTACACGTTCATTCTCAGGCAGCGGGGAACTTCTCAATGGACTTGCTTATTCATAGGAACTTGTGTCTGATTTGCGATCTCCGGAAAAAATTCTGTAGGTATCTAAAATAAGTTTATAATTAATTTTCAAATTCGTGATATATCTTGGTAAGTCACCCAATTTTATAAAATTTATATTATTCTTGATTTAATTATGCATTATCGCTTAATGTAAGCTTCTTAGAGTGGTGAAACGCACATTCTCTTGAGTGTTTAGCCTTCCTCCGGGCGCAGATTTTCTGCTTAAGGCGGGAGAGCTTTCAAAGTATTAGGACAAAGTCGTTGCGAGTGCTGCTTCCGTGGAAATTGCGACAATCTTGCCGGGGTCTTAGACGGCTGCTACATGAACAGAGCGTGGGGGTTACAACCCACCCAGCCCCCTTGTGTGTAAGATACATTTGTATCTTTCAGTGCGGCAACTGCAAAATGCAACTACATCGGATGTGCGCGCACGAAACGTGCTCTCCCAATGGCCGAAAGCCAAAGCAACACGAAAGCCAGACGGCAGACAATGAAAACCAAAGCCAGGCAAAGAGGCGAAAAGAAAAGCGCAGGCAGAAAAACTGCAGCCGAAAATAAATAAAAATGTTTCAAAGAAAACTGTCAAGATTTGCATTTATCGTCGCTGGCGTCGTGGGCCAAGAAAATGCACATGCGATAAAAGTTGCTGGGTGCTGCGAAGTCTGGTTTCTGGTATCTGCTAGTCGCTGCTCAGTATCTGTTGTCCCGTGGATACGGGTAAGAAGTGTATATGTATCTGTATCTGTATCTGCACTTGGCCATAGATAGCTTAGCTGGCATTTGCTTAATTTGCATATCGCATTGGAGCGGTGCGGCGTCTCAGCAGAAAAATATTTGAGAATTTGCACTTTAATTGCACTTAAATCACCATCAGCTCGGACAACATTAATTGACTCTGCAGATACAGATACAGATACAGATACGGATACTGGCGCTGTGGCCAGCAGACTGATTGGACTGGGCTCTCCTGCCCTCATTATGCATTTGTTTCCTATTAATTTAATTAGTCGGCATTTTGCGGTTGTGCAATCCGCTTGGTATTTGCATTTTCCAGATCCCTAAAAGAGGCCCAGTCCAAACCAGCCCCATTATTGCTCAATGGCAACGAGATTAAATAGAAATGTTTTATTTCCGCCGCATCCCCCCGCAATTACCGATGTTGCAATTCAAATGCGGGTTTAATTTTGTGTTTGGTTTTCAGGCGGTTTTGTGCGGAATATTCCATATGCTAAATAAATTAAAATTTTAATTTTATTTCCCACATGTATGTACATTGTGTGCTGAACTTGATGTGGCCACGATAAATATATGTAAATGTAGCATTGTCTGCCAACAACAGCAATCAGTATTAAATCAACAAAGTACTTTAATGTTTAATGTAGTTTAATGTTTTTTTTTGTTAAGAATATGTTTGGCAATGGGGGATACATAAATACAAACTTCTTTTATTATTTACATGTTGTATAATTAAAGTATGTATTCATTAAATTAATAATAAATATTAATGACATATTCTATGCATTTACAAATTTATACAAAAACTCGATCGAATTGACGGGAATTCCCCCTCGGTCATATTCTATTATGTGGAAATGGCCGGAATTTTGCATTCCCAGAAATTTGTGTAACTGCTGATAGCTTTTCAAATATATGTTAAATTATACACAGAGAACCGCCCGCAGAAAGAGTTGAATTCCATTTGCGTTCCATCGTAATCGTAAATTTCTGGAAAATTCAAATGTGGAAAGGCAGACCCTGGCCGCACACCTCCCCCGAAATCGCTCAATCTATTCGGTTTACAATTCAATTTAAATATAATTTCCCTTTTTGCTAAATTGTAAATGCCAACACATGCGAACAGAGCGGGAGGAATGGATTGCATGGCGAGGGAGGTTGAAAGAGACAGTCTCAATCGACTGTCGCATTCCTAAACGCAATGCCACGCCCCCTCAAGCACGCACACACACACACACTCACTGGCCGTAAAACACATGTAAATGATAGTGCACGTCATAATATTTCATTTGACACACGGTAGAAAATCGTTTTACACTTTTGGCATAAATTGACGAAATAAATCATATTTGCGACACGTGATTGGCGATCCAAAGCAGCGGGCTGACGGGGGGTTGGGGGATTTAGGGGCCTAAAGAGGGGCCAACGGCCACGGCCGCCGGATCTGGGGCTAAGGGGGTGCCGGAAAAGTGAGCACGGGAAATTACACACAGCGACGAAGGCTGCCTCGGAAAACGTACAAGAAATACTCTTTAAAAATTCAAGGACTACGATTTTTGACTTAACTTTACTTTGGGATATTAATTTTTTCAAAGTTATATATATATATTTAGATAAACAAATAACAGAACCGTGAAAAAAACTTTCTTTTTATCAAGTCCCTAAAATTCTAATCTTTTTATATTTTTAGTCTGCAAAGCATTTATACATATCTATGAAATATTTTTCAATTCAATTCTGGCAATATAATAGAACTTTTTTTATAATATATAATTTTATTCAAGAGAAAGCCCTCTTCGTTGTTGGTAAATTCTGGCAATGTATGTGATTGCTTTCAATGCGATTTTGTTTGCATTTCAATGCAATTTCGTTTGGCCGTGCAACGTGGCGAATGCGCAATGTTTCATTGCATTTGCGCAAGCAAACACGCTCGTATTTCAGCGATTTGTGTTCAAAATTCGAAATGCACCTTTGTTGTTGCGCAAAGAAAGCGCCACTGGTTGCAATATAAATTTTATAATTTAATTACGCCTTTGACATTCTCGCCTTACCGTCGCTAGCCGGGATATGTTGTCCATTTGGCTATTTGGCCAATAAGACGGGCAGACGGGCAGGTGGGCAGGCGGGTGACGTTGACTGATTGAATTGCGGTGTACGTCAATTGACTTTTACGTGCCAGTGTGTGCCTTTTTAATTTGCCATCACAAAAATCAGTAAATTGCATTTCGATTGTGATTCGGGTTTGATGAATTGTCAGAGACGAGTGTCGCGAATTGAAGCCAAAGCGCATGGCGAGCGGAGCGGATTGGGGGACGCTCAATTATTTTCGACCGACTCGATTGAATTTCTAATGACTCAAAGGGGTATTAAATGCGCATTAAGCGGAGTCACATCGCCAGCCGCCTCTGCCCATGGGGCACACTCACTTATCGATGTTCAACTAACCACATTAGCTTAATGATTTCGCCGAGTATCCCAGTCCCCAGTCCCCAATCCCAGTCCCAGTGCCATTTCCATTTCCATTCCCAGCCCGAGTCCAAGTCCAAGTCCCCATCATCATCATCATTGTCAGCACTTAAATGCAGGCTTCATTTGCTTAATTGCATGGCAAATGTTGCCGTGATTAATGTGACAGGGATTGGGAATGGAACTTCACCCGAACGGGGACTCTTGCCTACGCACAAACACTCCAAAGACACTCGAAAGCCGCACAAAATTGAAAAAGAAAAGAAACTTAAAAAAGCGAAGACAAGCAATCAACATAAACCTGTTCTTTATCAATGCTTTTGGCTTTGCATAAACTCGAACGGAAAATGAAAAGGCCGAGCGGAGTGTGGAAATAATTTTAGCCTAAGAGTTACTCTCGCTTTTACACACAAAGAAAAAGATCTGTACAACTTTAATGAACGTTTAGAATTTATAAGTAATTGCTTGCAAAAATGTATTGAAATTAATCATTTCACAATTTTATAGAATATATTTTCTTTGATGGTTGTAATAAATCAAACAAAAGCTAAATAAACAAAGAGTGCTGTAAAATTGGGGTTTACTTTGAATCTTTTAAGCAAGATAAGCTCTAAAAGGAATATTTTTTGGAATGCAAATGGAAAACAATTATTTTCTAGTTTCTTATATTTTTGGGATTTTCTGATTCATGATTCGAATTTGCTTCATTCACTGACCCAATTCCCCCTGCGCAGCCATCTGGCTTTAGAGCAGTTTTCCCGAGATTAGCGGAAGCCGGAACGCTCACTGGAAACAATGTGGAGCAAGGCTTCTATAGCATGGCGATGGCAATGGTCATGATGATGGTGACCCACTTGCCGACCGAATGACTGGCCGTAAACATACACACTCAGAGGGCCCCCGTTTGGGCGGAAACCCCTTTTGACAGTGGCACACAGAGCCGCTGTCTGTCCTCGCCCGCAGCTCATATTATGCATTACGTATACGCCACCTTGCCCCGCAACGGCGACTTGACGATTGCGTCGCCTGAATTGCGGGGCGCTATTTATAGACGCGCTAAATGAGCAATTTACTTCCGACAAAACGCACATTTGAACTTTGAAAAGGCACGGTTACAAAAAATCGACTGGCAATTAGCAATTTGCAATTGCAATGCGGTCTTTGAGGGTCCGAGACATTGGAAATTCGCAATTGCATTTCGCAACTTATGCAAGCTGCCATCGTTTGTCATTACCCGATGATTTCCGCGAAAATTCCCTGTACTTTGGATCCTTAGCAATAATTTGTACGAAATGCCCGCGACGATTCGCGAGGCGTTTGGCTCCGCAAAGAAATAAAAACTAATTGCGGTGATTGCAAATTGCCAGATTTCAATGTCAATGGCGGCCAAGAAGAGAGTGAGCATTCGATGGCCAACGGCGACTGGCCAGTAGCCAGTAGTCAGCGTCATTGTCATCATCATTAGTGTGCGCCCGAGCGATTCTGCAGACGCAGAGAGATCTGCATCCTCGTACCTCTCGGCGGAATGCATCTTTGCGGTTGCCAATCAATAATTTGCCTGGTGAATGCCTCCGCCGGCCGTAATTGTGTTCTGGCCTCAGCCGCTCTTTTTGTGCAATTTTCATTCATTGCATTTGGCAAGGCATTGCCAATAATTTTGCTTCCACCTCACTACACGGAGAGAAAACTAAACAGAACAAATGTATTGAGCTAATTTTAACCATTCTGTACAGTATTTAATTGTAAATGTATTCATTACGTTGCGAATGCTTTAAACTAAATTAAACGAAACTATAATTTTATTTTAATTATTTACATATGTTTACTTACATATATGGTAATGTGATTGTTTTGTCAGGTCTTCTTAACATTATATTAATAATGTAAATATTTATTTGCCTATTGTTGTCAAGGAATATATTAAGAATTTTGACATAGTTCTAAAAATACACATATATGTACATAAGAACAATAAATTTAAGTAGATTCCCTTTAGGATTATCCGTAATTTTCTAGATGCGTTATTTTTGTCAGTACTTTAATGAATTTTTGGAGTATTTTATATCACGAGCAGTAAGAGTGTTAAATGTCAAATCAAATACAAAATATATTTCTGCCGAGAAGAGGATAACTGTGATTGTGTCAGCATTATTGTTATTTTTGCACCATCAAAGTAAAGCAAAAATGAAGGCAATGGCTCAAGACGGACAGGATATCCCCACCTTCAAGTGTGTGCTGGTCGGTGATGGTCGTACTGGAAAGACGACATTCGTCAAGCGCCATTTGACCGGTGAGTTTGAGGGGAATCATGAGGCCACATGTGATATTCAGGTACATCCTCTGATCTTCCACACCAACCGCGGCGCCATCCGCTTTGACATCTGGGATACCTCCAGCAAGGATCGTAATATTAAAGGCCTCAGCAACGCCAATTGCAAAGAGGTCCATTGCGCCATCATATTATTCGATGTTACATCGCTTGTTTCCTACAAGAACATACCCACCTGGCATCGCAATGTCGTCCGCCTATGCGAGGCCATTCCGATCGTTCTATGTGGCAACAAAGTCGACATTAAGGAGCGTAAGGTGAATGCAAACAGAATCGACTTCCATCGTAAGAATAAGTTGCAGGTAAGTGTCGCCGATCGAGTGTATTGGGCTTTCCTTTTTTCGGAAACTAATTTCGTTTTCGTTCTTCTGCAGTATTTCGAGATGTCTTGTAAATTAAGTTACAATATCAATAATCCATTCCTTTGGCTGGCGGGCAAGCTAATGGGTGATCCCAAATTGGAATTTGCTGCCATGCCAGCCCTGCCGCCACCGGAAGTCAAGTTAGATAAGGATTGGAAGCTGCGGGCCGAGATTGCCTTGCAGGAGGCCCGGGACACCTCTCTGCCTGACGAGGTTGAGGATCAATGCATAAGCTGTATTTAAGTCAGTAACCAGATAGATCTAGGAGAGGCAGCCAACAGGAGATTGAAACCATATGAAACCATACATTATATGTAGATGTATATACCGTCGTTCGATATGAATAGAATTTTGAAATCCTCTCCTCGTCACCCGAATACCAGCAGTTCAAATATTCTTTAAATTATATAATCTGTAATATCCTACAATACAAGACTCATTGTGCACAATGAAATATTGATAAATCTCTGGGGATTTGGCTTACAGTGTTCGGAGCTCGGCTGCAGGCACGGCTGGCCTATAGCATCGGCAGCTTCTATACAGCATTTAATTGCACGTTTTGGCCAGCACAGCAGCCGTGACAGCAGCAACATCAGCAACAGCAGCAGAAGTGGCGCAGCGGCAACATCAGCCGCAATGACAATGCCAGACACAAAATAACCAAAGGCAAGTTTTTGTGGTTTTTGCCAGGTCGCCTTTCAGCTTGCTGGGTTTTGTCTCCTCTTCGGTGCTTCAACTTGGCCAAGTCGGGGCCATAGAAAATGTCTATATTATACAAAATATTCGTCTGTCATTAAAGCGGAAGAGTGGCGCGGAGGGGCACTGTGCCGCAGAGAATGGGCCGTAATGAGTTTGTGGTTAGACTGGATCCGCCGCAGAGCACGATGTTCAAGTACTCATATTTATATTTGTTCTCGTGCAATTTGCAGCCATACAATGTTGGCTGCTTTCCACTCGTTGAGTACTTCGCATTACCGGACGTATATAATCATCATTTATATTTTCAACTGACACAAATAGCAGATTGTACATAGGTATATATCAGCCATTACACTGTGTCAATCATATATGAGTACTATAAACATATATTTCAGATCGTGTAATTTGTAGCTTTATAAATAGGTTTAAAAATGTCTCAAAACTTAACTTGTAATTTAAGAACCCCTCTTAAAATCGATGAATAAATTATACTATTAGAGGGTATTATTTTTGTATGAATAGTTAAATCTTTAGCATGCAAATATTTATTTGGGAAACACAACTTTGTGAGAAATTAAGTGGTGGGCTTAATTATTCGGGTTTTTATTATTTTATTTCTAGAATTTATTTTAATAGATGTATTAATAGATTGTGCTCCTTGGCTTATGTTCAAGACATCATATAGAAATGTTAATGTTATAGTTTCTATCCGTTATACAAATTCTTGCTAAGTCAGTCGAAATCGACATTACCTCTCTCAGTCTTTCTTGGGCTTTCTTAGTTTGGTTAGCCACCGCTTTGACCTTTTGCCTTAATGTTTCTTTCCCTTGTGGCTGCAACTTATGTATGTGTTTTCCCCCTACCACCCCCCCGCCCTAGCCAATTTCCCCACTCCAAATTAGGCTGGACCTCGCCGTGACCTCCGAGTGGTGTCTGCACCGAACACATTTCGGCATGCTAATTAGTCCGGGGGATGGCGAAAAGGGGACTTGGGCCCTGCCGCAGAGCTTTTTGCGTTCATTTCCCATGCGTGTTCATTATAATAATTTCTCGTGCCTTTGTCTGTTTTCTGTTTTTGGCTAGGTTTAATTAATGATTTGCTAAGCTGCTAGATACCAGTCCCAGGGAACTGCGGTGCGTTTCGCCTTTGTGCATGCTAGGGGTTAATTGGGTGTCAGGACGTGGGCTAATTCTGAGCACACAGAGAGAAAGGTACAACTATCATCCATAGATTTTGAAGCCGATTTTGTGTAAAGGAAATATTAATAATATTATTACTTTGAATTAGTATTAAGAGTAGAATTTTACTCTTCAATATTTTTTTGGTTGGCAGCTATATTCTGGGTGATTTTTCCTCTCTGCAGCTGCTCCTGCAACTCGAACGCGTGTGCCCCCGAGTGTGTGTTGTGCTGGCAACACGTGGCAGCTACAAATCCGAAATGTGAAATGTGGAAACCGAAAACGGGGCGCCCCCAATCAGGCTTGGTATTGTTGCTGCACACTGGACGCTTTTGTTGCATTTTGTGGCGAATGCTCTTTTCCGCTTTTCCGCTGCCACGTTTCGTTACACAAAAGGCCAAGTTACACTCGTGCACAAGAGAAGCATACATAGATGAGCGGCACTGTATATAGATACATATATTTTTTTTTTATAATTGTACTTTTTTTTCTTTGCCACGCCACGCATTTGCAATATTTATTGCATTCACGTTGCGAAATATGATTTGAGCACACTTTCGAATGGGTCGCTCAAGTCGTTAGTAAATTTGAAGAAAATCGAATGATATTTTAGGGAAATCTTGTAGTGGAAAATGGTCAATACTGAAATTCTATTTGTAATTACAAAAAATTTTAAAGCAGTACCTAAAATATGCCTAAACATCTGTAATTTAATGAGTTATGCATGTTATTATTTGCTATTTGAAATACCCAAAAAGAGCATAGGTTTCACCCCTATCTCTGCTTGGTGAAACGTTCCCCCACTTAATATTTTTCCCGTGCTCTCTCCGCCCCATTTCAGCTGGCATAGTGGCATGTGCATTTGCATGTGACCGATTGAGGTTTATGAATATAAATTGTTTGTTAATTATATGCAACAACAACGGCCAGCAGGAGCAGCAACAATGCAGACAGCTGTGGGATGGTTGGATAGGATGACTGCTGGCTTGGTCGGTCGGTTGGTCGGTTTGGCTAGGCTTTAATACCGGAAATTGATTAAAAGCTCATTTCATTTGCCTGCTGTTCGCTTGTGTTGCAGTTGCAACTGCGATTGTTGCTGCTGCGGTGATTGTTGTTATTGTGGGCCCCTCCTCGCCGTCATAATTTGCCGTTTGAAATGATTATGGTGCCTTACACACACTCGGTAATTGCAATTGCTGATGTTGCAGTTGTACTTGTTCGCTGTAGTTGTTGTTGTTGCCGAGGAAATATCCATGCAACATGGGCAGCTAAGTATGTATGTTGCAGTTATTGCTGCAGCAATTGTTGGTGCAATTGGCTTGGTAATTCCCATACTGGCGCTTTACATTTCATTATTATAAAAGTCCCTTTCCCCTGAAAGGTTTTCGGGCAAATTAACCAGCGATTATCGTTGTCTTCTAGGGTGGCACATAGAGAAAAAATCATACCTATTTCTGAAACAATGACATATAAATTATTTAAAAGACTTTAACAATAAAATAAGTGTAAGAAAACAGTTTAACACACAAAAGAATTAAATGGCCTTTCAGTTCTTATATCGAATTCCCATAATTATTTCTGTGTTCAGCCATCAGAGGCGATCCTTTTAAATGCGTTTCAACCCGATTATTGTAATTGAGTTGAATGGCGCTGAGACAGGTTGCCTAATTGCAGGATTACGCTCGAAGAAAGATTAGAAAATACTTTCATATCTGCCATTTGCCGCCTCGCCGAACTTGTGTATTCTGCTCGAGTTGCTCGGCAAAGTTATCTCATTTGTTTTTATCGGGCGGGCCAGGTCCGCTGCTTCAACAACAACCCTCGAAAACACATTTATGGCAACTGGGAATTATTTATTTTCCAAAACATTTGCCCAGAATATGGCCATGTAATGTCCGACTTGAACTTTAATGGGTTTTCCACACCCCCAAAAAGGCTGTTACATTTCTGCTCCGGCCCATCCAGTTTTTCTTTCTTTCCTGCTGCCATCTTTCTCCTGCCTTTGTCATAATTTTACTGCCAATTTCAGCAACTGGGAAAGTTGGCCGACTCTCGGACTTACACGTATTTACGTTGCGATTTTTATTTCCTGTAATTTTTACGATATTACTTATTTTTATGCAGCTCACAGCGGATCCGGGGGTCGCACATATTGGGGGCGAGGCGTTGGGGAGGCAACGTTTAGCTTTCATTTTGAACTTTATGCCATTTTTATTGCTTGTTGTGCGCCATGTTGCTGTCGTCGGCGTCGTCGTCGTCGTCGTCGTCGTTGGATGTTGATGTTGCCGATGGCAGCCGCATTATTGGTTTTTGAAACTCGGAGCTGAGCCCACGACAGAAATTAAAATAAAAGGCGGGCGGGGAGCTATCTGGTTGGGAGGATGGCCAGAACAAAGGAACGGCTGCCAGTCGAAAAACCAGACAAATTCCAAATTCCCCGCAGCAACATTAGTCAATGGGAGTTGGCCCGCGTGCGCGGCTTTGTTGCCATTACGTATTGTTTTTACAGTTGCCCGGCTTATTTATTTCTAGCATTTGTTATTATTTAATTTAAATATTTATGCAGCGTGTCTGGCGTGACTATGGCGCATTATAATTACCGCAACAGCGGCCCGATAAGCGGGCCCGGTATACTTGATATTTAGCTATGGTCTCGTTTCGTTTTCGAGGTTTCGCTGTAATGTCCGACTGGGCAATATGTATGGTTAATGGCTACGTGCTGCTATGGGCCGACCTCGCCAAGCGGGTTGTGCTTCGATCGGCGGATCGGCCGATAGTCCAGCCATACCTGTGGTCCCGTGTGGGCAGACGTTGCAAGCATTAACATTGCTCGGACTGCACTACGGGCCAACGTCGGCTCTGTCCCAATGCAGTTGGCCAATTATCGGGTATTTCATGCTGCAATTGATCTCAGCCTTTCATAGTCATCCCAGGTGCCTTTTCAAACTTGCGCCTAAAACCGATGTATATTTCAAATTAAAATGTCTGCAACTATAATTATGTAAGCGATATAGCAACCTGGCTGTATTCCGATTTCTTCGTTGAACCAGAAAGGCAGCTCAATTGGCGGCGAGTGGCTTTATGTGGGGTTACCTGCTAAAAGTTATCTTGGTGTGATTTTTGTCCTTATTATCATGAAATGTGTACATAGTATATATAGAATGCTAGCAAATTGAATTCGGTTTGCCAATCTATCGTAATGATGTTCTTTTTATTACTAATTAAAGTCTAAATTATGCATTAGTAATCACTTTTACGATAACATTAATTAGGTTCCCATACAAAAGCATCCCCTGGTTAAAGCTATTTTTAATCATTATACAATTCGCATTTTTAATCACAATGGAAACGTTAATGCAATTGAATTTATCAGCTGTTCCAGTCCAGTTAAAAAAGAGTTCTTTAGAAAAGGCAGCCGACTAGACAGAATATAGAATGGTGGTTATTTAGCAACCCGCCTCGATCCGCTCACAGCGGACATTAGTGTGTCTGCAATTAAATACACATTGAAACCTTTGTAAGCCCGATAATCATCTCGATGTCTGCCTAGCCACATGCGTTGTTTGTTAATGTCTGCGCCATTATTTGATTTATATTTTCCATATAAACACTCCACTGCCCGTGCTCCTGCCACTGCCGCTTATTGATGTTTGTCCAACTCGCAATCATTCAAAGACCAAACCAGTTGGTCACTCGACCATTTCCAGCGAGCCCAGTTAAGTGGGGCGGTGGGGAAAGCAGGGGCGAATCGGGGAATCGGGGAGGGAAAAGGCGGACGGCGGACGGCGGAGACAGGCACTCGTCAGTGGCCATCGATCAGGCGATGGTAAATGTTTTTCCAATTTATTTCCATGCTTTACTTGGCCGACGAGCAGCGCTAACTTGGCCAGGGACTTGGCTGCTAGTTTCGGTTTCAGCTTAGTTTTTCGTGCAATTAAATTGAGTTATTTGCGTTTTGTCTGGTCAAAGTTCTTGCCGGAGACTGTCTGCAGACTATTTACACTCGAAGTAATTAAGTCTAACTTAACTAAATATTGATGCAAGTATTAAGTATTTATTAGTTATTTATTACCTTTGCCGCATTTATGAGTTATGTTAAGACGTATGTAAATTCAAGCTGATAAGTAATAGCTTTTAAATTTGCTTTATTGAAATCTTTTTTTTGTTAATATTTTGCTTCCCCATCTGAAGGCTTTTCTTTTGGTCCCAGTGTAAAACTCCGTCGTGGGTCGTCTGTCTGCACGTCTATGTGCTGCTTTAAATTGAATTGGCCTTTGTGCGGACACTCGTGCACTCATGTATGGCATACATGTTCCCATTCCCCATCCGTCCACACAATAAAATCCAAACAGAGCGACGCTCATTGAATAAATAATCGAATAAAATATGCTGCTGCCGCCGCTGTGCGACTTCTTCGCATTCTGCTCTCTTTTTTGTTGCGAAAATATCCAATTTCCAATTTCAAATTCCAATTATATTGCTCTACGCTTTTTATTATTATTATTGTTGCTGTTACTGCTGCTGCTGGTGCTTCTCTCGTCGTTGGCAAGAGCAATGAAAAATCAATATTGACATGAATGTTGACTGGAGCCGGAGGAATCTGAATTTCTGCCACTCGCACACGAACAGCTCAATAAGGACATGGCTGCCTGCACAGCAAGGAAGGAAGTTGCATCCACGCCAAAGTCACAGCCGAGTCTCGGCTCTCAGCGCTCAGTTTCCAGTTCTTGGCAAACAAACTCATACCCGTCATCATGGGAATGTCCATAAGAAGTTGCCACAAACTCACGCAAACACATTCAGGCAATTTCCTTTGGGCCCTGAGTATGTGTGTGAGCCATGAAAATGGAACTGCCACTGCCACGGGCATCTCTTAAGGGTAAAGTTGTTCTGATTAAATATTTGTAACCTAGGCCGGACCGGAGGTATATAATGGCATTATCCCCACCTAAAGTCAGGCTCCCAGAAGTAGGCAACAAATTAATTAAAACTAATAAGAGCAATATTTTACTTGGTAAACATGAGGAACTGTATTTTAATCCATCAGTTTATACTTAAATAAGTAAATCTCAAACTAAAGTTAATGCTGAGCCCTTACTATCTTTTATTTAACAATTAATTACTTTTAAACCTTACTTTTACTTAAAAAACAACCCATTGCGGATCCAAGATCCAATTACCTTTAATAATTTTGTAAGAAGCAAACTGATCCATTGCGATAAATTGGAGTCCCTTTCAAAAAAACTTTATACGAGGCATTCCCTCAAAGCTATGTACCTTCAGATCTGATTGCACGACATTGCGCATACGCCCTGTCGCCCTATGAAGCTGCCCTGCAGCCTGAGGGTCTTTTCTGGGAAGATTTCCTCACTAATTGCTGCCATGTTACAAAGCCAACTGGTCACATCCGCTGCACAATTCCCTTCCATTTCGCTCTGCTCTGCAATCAATCGAAAATAGTTTTTACTTTTTTTTCTGCCTTTTATTTTAGCTTAGTCAAACCGGAAATGTTGCTCAGCAGCAGCACCGGCAACGGAGACAGAGACGGCGCGGAGGAGCAGCATCCACAGCAGGCGGCGGCAAATAAATTGCTTAATTACAAATATTGTAGGCAGCCTGAGAAGTTGCGCGCTGCAAGGAAGTTGTCCCCAGAACTTCCCAGGCGCAGTGAGGCTGTGAGAGAGAAATATGCGCCGGCGACTGTCATGCAAATTAGCAAGAAAAATTGCATGCCAAATGTTGTTTGTGTAGTCGCAGCCAAGTCAAATGTCTATAATTTAAGCAGAAAACAAGCGACAGATACATGCAGCGGCAGCAGCAGCAGCACCAGCAGCAGCAACTGCAACTGCAGGCAAATTTCTTGTAGTTTTTCTTTCCTTTTTGCTATTTTGCTGCTGTTGCAAAATTTATACACGCGGCTGCGGCAGCAACAAAAAAAAAAGAAGAAATAAATAAACAAAAAAGAGGGGAAAAAAACATTACTTGCTGTTGCTGGCTAATTTGCCACAGCAGGCACTGGAAATTGTTGATGTGCAAAAATGTTGTTGTTGGTGCCTTGTAAATGCCATAAATTAGTTTGTGTCAACAGACACTGAAAAGCGGAATTAAAAATTGCATTTTATTCCTATTTACTTGATTGTTACTTGTATTTTTATTTCAATGTTTTTAGCCATAATCCCCCGCTTGGCCACGGCCATTTCTTTGCTTCTTTTCTCGCCAATTCAATTGAATTTATTATGTTGGCTGGCCATTGCCCACGGGTTTCGGATCTGACTTTGCCGGATAGCCCGACTGGTTTGCAGTATTTTGCTATTGCAGCTTGCACATTTGGCATTGGCATGCACACAAAATTATTGGCCATATATTTTGGCGCTTATGGCCGCACAAGCTGTGAAGGTCGTGTGGGTGTTGGGTGGGGGGAAATGGGGAAATCAGATATGCAGCAAAGCCAAAATCAATGGGACCCTGCAACAACACACTGGCTCGTATAAGCCAGAGATTGCAAAACTTGATAAATGCCATTTTGTAATGTCCATTGGACAATGAAAGCAAATTGAATTATATAAATGGAAATGCTTACGAAAATTGGACTGCTGGTCATTACTGGAATTTCCATTTGCAAATTAAGTTACTTGATTTGGCTAGAACGATATCTATGCCCAGTTATTGAAGTCAAATTCTATAAATTTTCAATTCAACAATTTGTTTTTGTATAAATAAATACTTACCATTAAATCGATTAAATCAAACTTCAGTTTAGATCAAACTATAACCAAAGCATTTTCTATGATTAACGGAGTTAAGATAACATTTTAAATAGCACGAAAATTTATATTTCAACGTACATTTATATGTATTATTAAGATCTAAAAGTTAGACAATATATTCATCTCATAAATATTAATAAATAAGCTTTCTGTGGAATACTCAACATGAGTATGGCTAAGCTTGCAATACAATTTTCAATTATGAGTATTAGCCCGGCTTTCAACTGGAATAGATTGGGTTCCTTTGTGGCTTAGTCCCCACTGCGGACTTTTCGCCATTCTGCCATCGATGGCTTTCTATGCAACTTGACAATTTGTCAAGATTTCCGTTGCGTCATAAAGTCAGCAGCTTTTCTGCTCAGCTCATCCAAGCGCATCGCATTCACATTCACTCGAAGGTCCACTTAGGAATATACAATATATATAGCTTATATATATATATATATATATGTATGCCATTATACATATACATATCTTAGTCCCCATTCTGTGGGTGCCGGCAATTGAACAAATTGCCAAGCGTACGAACACAACCCACGAGCTGTGAGCTTCGAGCTCATAAATAAAATGCCAAAAATCCTAATTGTAAAAGTTTTCATTTTTATGACAAAATTATACCAATATATTACGGAGCAGGCGAAGATCCAACCACCCACCCACCACCCAGCACTGCCACCCGGTACTCGGCGCCCACATAGCTCTTTGGTAGCTCGTTAGGGCAATAAAAAAGACGGAAAGAAAAAATGAAATCAATGGCAGGGCAATTCCCGAATTCACAGCAGTGCTGTGAGGAATGCCGGGCAACAATGAAGACTGAAAACCTAGAAAAGCAAAAGGAAATCCCACAATTCACGAACAACAATGGCAAATAAATTAAATTAGTCACAAGCATATTTCAAAATTGTACGAGTATATAAGTGTACGATCCATATAAATGGCTCTGTCCCGCTCTCCACCCCCCTCCCCCCGGGGGCATCGCTGTCCCGCTCTAAGGGGCCAAGGATGCAGGCCAGCAAATAAAACATAGAAACTGAGGGCGAGAGACATTTTTATATTTCATTTTATGTATGCCGTGGGCGAGATGTTACATAAAACTCGTTTATGGCCGAAAAGGGTTGGGTTCGGTCCGCAAATTTTACGACAGCCCGCTCGCCAGAGCTGCAACTATCTATCCGTCCGGCACCCCGAAAATTCAGTCAAATTGCCTCCCAAAGGGGGGGGGGGAGGAAATGAAAAGCAGCTTTCTTATTCCCGAGCTTGTTTTCTTACATTTTGTATTCTTTTCTTCTCCCTGAAGGAGTTGAGTGGAGGTGAGGCGGGGCGAGTCCTGAGCCAGGAGCAACTCCCCAGATACAGATACAGATACGAGCACACCCACACAGGCAGACACTCAGCTGAACCTAACGACATAATAAAACCGGCATTTTTATGCATGTCTGAGTAACTTCATGAGCCAGACCAGCCAGACCGTTTTCCCCCCCACCCCGGCATTTCCCAGCCCCCCGGCCGTCGCCACGCCTTGCAGGAGTCTTCCTGCTCTCTGCTTTCATTGCAGACAGTCGGCTTTTTCTGTTTCAGGTTCATTGGAAGCCATTCCGACTCCCGTGGGTTTGTCGAAAAAAAAGGAGAGATTCTGCGCACAGCTCTTCCCTATTCCCTACTTGCTCTCGGCATTTTCCTCGCTTTTCCGCTGAATACAGAGAGGACCTGCGCAGTCGAAAGGCGTGTCACAGGAGCAGCGGGAAGACAAAGGAAAACGCCTGCAACAACAGCAACAATCAGCCGCATTTTGGGAAGGTCGTTTGCCAACAGTTGTAAAATGGCCCAAGCCGCACAGCTGGACGGGTCGAGACCCACAGAGAGAGCGAAAGGAATGGGGCGACACCCGACGAGAGAGAGAGCACCACTCCGTCAGAAGAGGGTCACACATTTATGCAACGAGGCGTCGACCGGCATGTAATTAACTTAAGCCGAGCCAGCCCGACGACATGGCTCGCAAGGGTGGCATGAGTTAAAGTTGTGGGTGGCGCTGCCAAATCGGTTTGCCTTAAATTCCGGCTGGCATGGGTTATCGCTTGGATGTGAGTATCCAGACGAAGACCAAGTCTGGCGGAGCACTCGTTCCCATCTCCATGGAGCTATGTGTGTGTGTGCTATGTACAACTCGAGGTCGTTTGCCGGCACTTGCTCAAACAAATGAGCCAGGGTTCCTATTCCTACCAATTTACGTAAAACGTACAACTGTCGGGGCCCACATAGAAATACCCGCACAGCCCGCCGGGTTTAGGACAATGGTCAGGGATGATAAGACCATAAAAGTAAATTAATCAAACGCTAAGAAGCCATTTATCATACAGAATGCATCTATTAATTATGCTACAAAGAAACATCATGTAATTGAGAACTTTGAACTCTTTGTTTTTTAATCTACAAACCAAGGATTCTCTGAAGCTATAAAACAGTTTCAACATTAGAATTGTGCTGTTAGCACAACCCCTTCAAAACCCGGATAATGCTATGTTTTTATTTAAGTCAATAAACGAAAAACATCAAAATAATTTAATGTTAAAGAAAATATGCTACTTATGTCAGCAGACGAAGACCAGCCAAAGGACATAGTCAAAATCTGGTTGTTCTTATTTTTTTCAAACAGTTTCAGAAGCAAAACTGTTTTGGTGAGAAGGATAATATAAAAAAGATATTATAAATGAATGAATACTTTAAATACATTATTAATAAAATTTAATAAATTTAGGATAATAAATTTAAATTGTTAATTATCATAATGGTTTTATAGTATAGGCTAGATTTATAAAACTTTTGTGAGTGTTGATGGAGATATGCAAATTAGAAAGAAGAAAACACATTTATGAATTCATTCTTTGATTACTTTAAATTCATTTTTTTTTTACTTTGGGTTATACAGTTTCAATAAACATATATGTACATATATACTAAATTCTTTTCCAATAGCGCAAATGTGGCTCATGTATTTTAGTCACAGTGTGTGGGCTTCTACACAGAGGATGGTACATGTTCCTTGTGTGTTGGCTCAAGTTAACAAAAGTGCCAGGCACATTTGCACTTTGTTGTTACTGCTGCTGCCCCTGTTGGCGCTGCTATTATTGTTATAACATATGCTGCATATGCCGCACGGATGATTGTGCTTGCACAACTTCAGAAATAAAAGTATTAAGACGGCAGAAGCGGAACACTTGCGACAACAGTGGTGATGCAGGAACCAAAGGCCGGGAAGTTGACTCGGGGCGGGGTGCTGGCGGGCGCGGGGAATCCGGGGCTCTGCGGAACGGGAGCTTTCGGGCTCCACGGGTCCGGGTTGTGCCCTCACAGCCACATGTGTGTACATAACTCAGGGAACTTGGCAAAGTCTTTCTTGACACGACCGTAGTGACGGAGACTCGGGGCGTATGAATATTTCACGGAAACGATGATGAAACTAAGGAGGAATTCCATTAGCTTGCAAAATGGAGAAATTTTGACATTGAAGCATATTAATGGGATTTCTTGGGAATGGAATAAAAAACATAAATAACTCGAAGAGAACTCAAACACTTTGCCAATGGAACGATAGTTCTTCTGGGAAAGCTTCCTCGGCCTATAATAATAATAATTCCATTTAATTTTGTCAAGAAGCTTAATAATGAGATTGTGTATTCATAAGAAAAATCGTGTGTCTATTCTAATAAATCAAATAATATTTAAAGGCTAACATAAATATGATATGTTTCTCAAGTAATTTTATTTATAGGTATAGAATACTACCACCTTTCCCTTGTTTCTTTTCTAACTATTGTAGTTGGAATCATCTATCAAAATTCGCATCAATCAAACGCCCCTCTAGTCAGCATAGTTCCCAACTCAATCAACGGAGTGGCAGCCACACCTCTCGATCGGACGACCCACCTCTGCTTTATACATTCGTGGATATAATAGTATCTCCACCTCCCATTCCGCCGTTGGAGGGCCCTAATTGAAAATTGCTGTCATGAAAAATACTCATAAACCACGTTTCTAAGAAGTAGCCCAGACAATCGAATGTATTGTGTGTGTACAATATAAATTTCACATAACAATTGTACAATATGCATAACAATGACGAGTTCCAGTTTCAATACACCGAACCTCATCAAAGTCCGGGGCCCAACAAAGAACACAAGTGTTCCGGTGGACCCAACTTAGCAGAAACCCAGCCGATCCGCTCTGAACTGAGCTTGGTCTGAGGAATAATGTCTTGGCAGAGTGGAGGGAAAACTATTGTCTGGTTCTGGGCCACGAAAATAGTTAGGCACGAATAAATCAAAACTTGTAAATATTTCCACTCGAAAGATGAGTTTGAGTATCAGCTGCTCTGGTTTGTGCACAGAGAAAATAATATTAGTATCCGTTATAACAATTATGATAAAAAAAATTAATTATATAATATTTACAAATCAATAGAAGCAAAAGAAAAATTCTTAAGAAAATATGAAGAAATCTTAATCTTAGGGGTTTACTGGCTTTCACGGATTAGTAACGTTTTACTGCCTTAAATCACACTCGAATTAATGTATAGTAATTCAGTTTTGTTTTGCCAGTGTATAAAATAGTGCTCTAGTGGAGGAATTTTTGAGTACCGACTCGCACTTCAACCCATTCGTCGGGTCGAGGCCTAGCAGTCCGGCTCAAACGCACACTCGGGCGTATTCGAGTAAGACAAACAATATAAACTTCAAAAACGCTTCGTTGCATATCAAATTAATTACAGAGCGAGGCCCCGGCCCCAAAATGAGGGAGAAGGGAGCCGACCCGAGCCCGAGCCCGAACAGTCCGTCTGCCAGGCTGCCATTCTGTCAGACAACCCTTGAAGATTGTTTTCTTCTGCAGGGCCCGAAAAGTTTTTGCACAAAAGGCGAGTTAAGCTTTTGTGACTGCAAGGGAAGGACTATCTGGGGGAGGATCGGGAGTGGGACGGGGAGCGGGAGCGGGGACCAGGACAAGGCGACAGCTGACAGCCAACAACTCATGCACAGTGAAAACTGAAGGCATAATTTATGCCTTCAAAGTGGATTGTTCAAAGAAAACTTGGAACATTTTTCCCCTGAACAACAACATCAACAGCAGCCAGAGCACGTCCTGTCCTCAACCTCATCCTCAACCTCATCCTCATTCTCGTCCTCGTCCTCTTCCTCATCCTCAGTACGTTCTTGTCAACATTGAGAACAATAAAGTCGAAAACAAGATGAATAGCCGGCCCGGGGTTGACATCGAATTGGATATGCTCTTTAACATTGTTTATTTCGGGGAATCTTCAGGGATTTCCTCCAATGGTTTTCTCTTGGGAACGTCAGGAAATCATGTTGTTTGATTGAAAGTGAAATAAGGCGAATGGACAGTATCAGTAATACCCAAGTAATTTATTCTTGTTTTCACAGTTAATACTCATTATTCAGGGAATCAAGAATTATGCAATTTTAATTCTAACGAAAGAGAAATAATGCCGCACGTAAATTTATTCATTATAAAATTCTATATATAAATAAAATCAATGCCAATAAATGAGTGATGTTTTTTTTATTTAAACCAAAAGCTGATAATCAAACTATTTCAGGAAAATAAAAAAACAAAGACAAGAAAACTTAGGAACTGTATATAAAAATAAAATTATTCAAATACTTTATATTTCTCTTCCATTGGACTATTTGTACAGCAATGTGACCCAGTGCTTAGGTCCAAAAAAAAAATCCAAAGCACCCAATTTCGTATACATTTTGAAGCAGTGTTTAAAAATTCGCTGGAACTCGCTAAGTCCCCACCAAAAGGGCATTTGAAATCCCCAAAAACTTTGTCCAGATCCGTGCGGTTTTTGTGTGTTTTTCGGTCATGACAAAACAAAATAAGAGCTGGAAAGAAACTCAACTAAAACTGAGCTGAAAATGTGAAACAAAGCGATGTGCGGCTACAGAAACAATCCCCCAGCCAGGATGGGGCAGAGCAGACACAGAAGCAGAACCTGAACAGGGCCGAGGCCCATTCACATTCACTCCTCAGCTTGATGTTCAAACAGAATCGCACGAGACCACAGAAGATTCCCTGGAAATGGGCCGAGAAGTGGGTCTGGGGACCTGGAACTGAAACTGAAACTGGGGAATGGGTATTCAATGGGCCAAGCTCACGCACCGCCACGCCCCCCAGCCCCGAAAATGTTATTTTAACTACATTTTGGCTTTTTACGGCGCTGCCTTGCTCCCCTCGTCTCTTTGCCTTTTGTCTGGACGTTCCTTATGGCGAAATATCGTACATTTATTAATACATAATCATCTTCGTGTTGGGCAGCGGCAACATGAGAACCGGCCACATGGCGATTGAGATTGAAATCGGGATTGAGTTCGAGTTCGAGGCAGGGCAGGCCCTCAGAGGTCCAAGTCCCGTCCCGTCCCCATGGACGAGTTCTGTGTGCTCTCGCCTATTCAGAAAATAAAGCAGTAAAATCGTAATAGATATGAGGGCTCCTATCGCTCCACGGACGAGCCTGTGGTCGGTCTATTGTCTTCGCTGTTGTACATGTTGTTGGGATCGGGTTCTGGGAAATCCAACCAAGTTAGTAAATTCGAGAGCCCCGAAAATGTTGTTTTTGGTTTTTTATTTTCTTTATGTTTTTTGTGTTTCTGTGGGTTCCTATTTTTACTCCGCAGTTGCTCTCCTCGGGGTTTGTTTTTGTTTCGAACTGGCTGCTTAGTTGTGCAGAAAGGCCGATTACTCGAATGAGTATAATTTGTCCTCGTTGTAGTTGTAGTTCTAGAAAAAGTAGTTTGCTGCTTCTGCGAAATATAAACTGCCCAGCATTGTATGTCCATGACTGATACATATTTTCGCCTGAATGCATTAATCTGGGAATTAGTTGCGGAAGAAGCTGACACCACAGACTCCGGAGGGGAGGATCAACTCGAGCTGTCGGAGGTGCAGTGAATTATTAAAAAATATTGCTTGGGTTTTCTTAAAAACATCTGTCGGATTAAGAAGGAAACTCTGTAAAATTAAAGTGTTGGTTAAACCTGATCAGCTAAAAAATATATAAATCGTATTTTAATGTGTTGGCGTGCCATTTCGCTTTTCATTCATTTCTTGAAGTAACAAAGAGTGATGGTACTTTTGGCATACATTCATTTTATTGAATAATAAAACGCTGAAATAACTGCCGACTTAATGACCTGCTTAGAAACCAAGGTACACACACATAAAATTTGTTAAGTACCTTCTTCACGTATCCGCCCATGGCAAGGAACCCTCCCATTATCGCCATTGTGAATATATTCCATTTACGTTAATGAGCCATTATACAACCTCTTTCGGGCGAGTGTGCAAATCATTTCCGGCCATCTGCATGGGGCTCACAATTAGCTGGCCAGCAATTTAGATCCAGATTCAAATGCAGATGCGGACTATACACAATCACGGCCACAGATCCGATCCGATCCCATTAGCTAAAGCTCGGGATGTGGCCCTGATGAGCCGCCAGTTCCTGTCGCCCGAAATTGGCAAGAAAAGCAGCTCGCCGGTCCAAAAAAGAAATGCTAATGAGCGGCGAACAAACGAGACGAAACGAAAACTGTTGGCCATTGTTGAGTGACTAGTAACCAAAGTGGCTACACAGAGAGAAAATAGTTCAAGCTTCAGAGCTTGGTAAAAAAATTTTATATATAAAGAGATAAGAATATTCATGATGGAATTTAATAGGATTAGTCAATATGAAATATACCCTTTTTTGATTTGAGAAAATCAACGAACCGATCATTACTTTTCCTGTGTGCCAGTGAATGAATGAAGGTGAGTACTCCACTCCACGGAGCGACGCACAATTCAAATGAAACTGTTGCTGAGATCGGGACTGGGACTGGGACTGGGACTGGGTTTGGATGTGGACGTAAACGTGAACGTGAATGTGGAACTGGAACTGGAAGTGGAAGAACTGCTGGCTTACCGTGCCTTTCAAATTGATGAACAGCAACAAAGGCTGCCCGGGGACAAAAGAAAATGCCGGGCATAGAAAAGCGACTTTCAAAGTTTCCAGTGCGACAATGTGAGTGTGTTTTATATACATTTTTCTTTCTTTTGCGAAATTAATGAACTATTCAAATGTCAAAGGATCTGAGGGCAAGAAACGCCGAACAGTTGGTGACAACAAAACGGGCCAACAATAAAAACGAGTCCAGCCAAGAGAAAACCATAAAAAGATTTTTCTCGTTTTACGAGGCTGCTGTCCCCTCGTCGCATCGCATTGCCCCTTCCCTACTTTTTTTCCTCAGTGTGAGTATGCGCTTTTACGAAATTCAAAAAGCAATTTACAAAAGGCATCGTGAAAGGCGATACGCTGGCCCGTCTCCAAAACGAACTCGAATCTCGGGTCTTGAGCTCTAAGTGCCACTAAAGGACGAGGAGCAGAGCAGAGCAGAGCAGGTCGAAGCGTCAAAACTCCGTCACTGAGGCCCTGACAGAAGCGGGCTCTCATATAGCACGTAAATGAGTCGTCCGTGCTGGGTTTTTATTATCATTGCGTTTTATAGACAGTTTTACGAGCTAACGAAAGTGGTTCTGCCTGGCAGGCGACGGCGAAGGAGCGAACGAGGCCCGCGATAATGCCCCCCGATCCGATCCGGAGCGATTCGATGCCGACATATTTGGGGTTTTTACGATCTTGCCGCCTCTGATGCCAGTGTATATTGGGTAAATTGTAAATCACACTTGCCTACAGACTCGCGCACAGACAACTGGACACATGGACAGAGGGACAGGCTGGCGGACAAAGTATTGCCCCACATTGGAACAGACCCCCACACACGATAAAGCATCGCACATAAGATGTATATTAGCGTGTCTGTTAAATTGTTTTTAGTTGCCGACGCGTCTGCAAATGAGCCATTGTTGAAGGGGCCGTAAGGGGGGCGGATCTGCGTGCAGGGGGGTAAGGGTAACAGGGGTACTTAAGTGTCGACATTAAAGCGCTTTAAATGTTGCCACTCGCCCCTGTGTATGTCTGTGTGAACTCATTCTCGTCTGGCGTGTTGCATTGCGAAATGGTTCCATGCATCCGACTTTGTGGGGGGTGTGTGTGGCGAGGGTGTTACGTGGCCAGGACGGGTGTGGGAGTAGGTGTTATTTGGCGAGCGGTGGTGTGAACACCCTGTGAATGGCCATTCATCGCCGGGGCTCAGGTCAAAGCTCGTAGCCCAACCCCCCGCCCCGCCCTGTTCGATAATTTACAAAGTGCAAAGTTCTTCATTTGTGGCTTTTTGTTAGCGGAGAGCTAAATATGTACATATATGTGGTGAGTGATATCTTGTTCGATAGTTTTCCCACATTTATAACAGCACAGAGAAGAGTTATTAAAATTTCCATATTCAAAATGTTTAATTTAAAGCAGATTTTTATTTGTGCTTAAAATGTAACAAGATGGCTTTAACTTTTCCGCTTCCTTCTCCTTATATTTTTCCAAGATAATGACTATATTTAATTTATCAATGTTTATTTTCAAAATATACTAAAGTTAAGGTTTTAGCTTCTGAAAACAGCATAGTTACCTAAACACACATTCACTCTCTATGGTGAATTCAAGCTTTATCTTGGATTATACCCGATCGTTAAGTACGCATGTTATGGATTTAATGTGTTCTTGCGTGAACACCCTTTCCAGAACACTAATCCCAAGTACCCTTACTTTAAGCTTCTGTGCTCACACCCTATTACACTTTACAAGTCAATTTAGTCGCATCCCATTCAGCCATTTCCCCAGATACATCTCACATGACGATCCGCGGATTGAAGTGTGAGTGGGAAATGTTTTGCTAGCATCTGCTAATTGTGCCGCATGCATTTTTAATGTCATTTACCTGGCGACCACCGACCGTCGCCCTCGGCTGATTCCTAATTAAAATGCACATCGGGCGGAGGGCAGCTCAGCATCAGCAGCAGCATCAGCGTCTTCCTCTGCGTTATCAACAACTTTCAACCTCATCAAAGCGACTGGCACTTTGGAAATTAATTGCTGACTCCGACTCACACCGCTGCGCCCTCCGGATCTCTTTTCATCTTGGAGCCCTTGAAGACACTCGACACGTTGGCGCAATAAAAAATAAAACTCATTACGATAAATTGCATGGGGGAAAAAAAAGGAAAACAGAAAGCAGAATCGAAAAGGTCGCTGCCATAATTCAAGGGAAATGCTCAAACGCCGCCTCAATTACAATCTGATTCGACGGTCACTCGGAGCGTGATTCAGAAAAGCGAATTACGTTTTCATTAGAATTTTGTATTTCCAAATCGCTGTCGCTGTAATGAAGCCAAAGGAGTCTGAGTCGGAATCAGAAACGAGAATCAGCTTCTATGGCTTCAAGTGAATCAGGTTTGCAAATCTCTTTCGCATGAACGACAGCATATAGTATAAAGTATAGTATTCGGCCTTCCCCTCCACGCTGATTACACGAAAACTTTTCATTTCGCTTTGCATAATTTACCATTTATTATTTTGCGTAATTTATTGTACGTGCCGCAATTTATGCATAAAATGTTGAACACAACGCTTCATTAATCAGAGTCCGAGCTTTCCCACAGTCCCAAGATATTACCAAGCCGCACTGTAAGAAATACAATCAAAAAGTGATTAAAGCAATCGCTGTTTATGTGTTGAAAAGTGAATAATTTTATCCCATTGCTATTCTTATATTTAAAATTACTAAATTTTTCCGATACTTTTAGATAGATAGTAGTTCCAGATAAATAGAGAATAAGTTTCCCTTATAGCTGTTCTATATTAAAGAAAATAATATTATTATTACCACCTTAGCTTTTAGTTTTCCCAGTGTAATGCGACTTCCTCCGCTAGGCTGCTCTCTGAAATACTAATTAAGCTTAATGTAATGCACATATGCGATAAGTCGGCGGGGTTAGCCTATCCGAGATTATAACGACTGCCGACTGCGACAGCGACTGGCCTCCCTGGCAGCCAATATATTTATATTGTATTTAGGTGGCTTGTCAGCCGGTGATTGATGTGGCTGCTGGCTTTGGCTTTTCTGCCATATTCGGCGCACAAAGCCGGCTTCCAGGCCAATCCAATCCAAGCCGAGTTGCTGGCGGTGATAAATTGTTGTCCAAACAATGCGTATGACTTTTCAAAATAAATTCATAAACTCATAGTTTAAGAACGGAGCCAGTTTCTATGTCTGGCCTGGGTATCGAATTGTGCGGGGAAGATTACTTACAGACAAAAGGTCCAAAGACCGACTCCCGAAATTAATGGGTGAGCTTGTACAATATTTATTTACTTTTTATGGCCAGCGTTGCTCATGCTCTACTCTATCTAAAGATCTTTATTTTTTAGGTAATTTAGATTGTGAATAATAGGAAATTATCAAGAATCATGAAATTTCGCCTCACTTGACGTAATGTTGTGCTTCATTAACTGAAAGTTGTTAGCTTTTTGAGTCAGTTAATCATTAGTATTTTTATGTGTAGCGATTTCAAAACATATTTCTATGTTAATAAATTTGTAGTAAATACATAAAACCAGTGTGTCTTTGCATTGAAACGTAAAAGCATACGTAAATCTTGAGGGATAATTGCATACAGACCTGTCTAAAAATATTCCCATCACGACCCAGCTCAGCAAATATCTTGACATTTCGTAAATATTCATTAGCCTAATTTATGAAGATTTCTTTTGCAGATCCCACAGACTTTTTACGCCATTTGACTGTGACCCGGAGGGATTAGGATTTTAAATGAACGCACAATGGCGTTCAGCCGTTCGATTCCACTCGAATGTATCTCGCAAATGGGCGATGCTATCTGGCCGGCCTGCCGCCAGTATCTTATGCTGATTCCATTCCATTTGCCCGCGGACCCAGACATTTCCTTCGCGACCCTCATCATAACTATCGAGTCCCGGTTTACGAGTATTGTGCCTCGTTTGTTTGTTTTCACAAAATTAAATGCAAACAGCCAGCGAGCAGACAACTTTGTGTGGCAGTGGCAGGCGCCCCATATGGCATATGCGATCGAATGTCAAGAAGTTGTGCTGCACTCCTCGCCGTGTTCCCGGACTGAAAGCCAAATAAACAAACTGGCGACGGCATTGAAATATTTACAGTGCTCGAAGAGATTTCAAAACATTTCTGTGCCGAATTGAAGCCGAATTGGGCAGAAGAACAAAGGCCAGAAGAGCACAAGACCTGAAAGAACCGACCGAGTAATTCAATTAAATGCACAGCGTTTTAAGAGCTTTCCGACCAGAACCGAGAGCCCCAAATGATTTCCGTTGGTCGCCTGCCAGAATGCCAAACTGAAGAAGCTTAAGAGTGTGTCGACTCGGACATATCCTGCAAAATTGTCGTTATTTATCCGCACCTTATTACCTTTTGGTAATGATACTTCCTCGATTTTAACAATTTTTAATTAAACAATTAACAATTTTAATTAATTAAATATAAAGTTAGTAAATACATAAATTATGAATATACATGTTTAATAGTTTAAGTCTTTTATTTCTTTGTGTTTACACTATAAATGTTACGAATATAAACCTTGTGATTCTTTTATCTTTTCCATTATTTTCTCCAAGTTTATATGCTCGAATAAATATACCCTTGAACTCCCCGAGCAACGGGTATGAACAGAATCGCTTCTTTCGGTGGTATACCGCCCTCAAAGGAGAGCTGACTTTCATCTATTAAAATATACAAATTGCTTTAGGTGGGTGGACTGCTGGCGGTGGGGATGGGGCCTGAAGGGCGTTGCCTCTTGACGCCCTTGTCACTTCACACGGTCTGCTGCACAGGACGAGGGGTGGCTGTGGGTGGCAGCGGGCGCCGGGATGGGTGGCTGTCCCATGCGCGTTCGTCTTTGACATTTTTAAATTGATTTTTTCGCCGCTGGCTCCATCGACAAAAGCCACATCAGCTCAGGTGTATCCGTTCACACGCCACCTAATTAGTTTTGCTGGCAGGTGGGATAGTACAGGAGGGTGGCGCGGTCTTTTGGTAGGGGTTCTGAGGGTGGGCGGAGTAGGCCAAGGGGCTGAGGGGGCGGGAAAATTGGCTTAATCATCGGACATTTTTCATTTACAAAATAATTGCATCTAATTCGAGGCGCGTGTAATTAAAAGTTTCTTCAACGGCAAATGACTTTTTCATTGATCGATTCGATTTGCTATACACCGGAATAAATATTTTCATTTCAAATAATAATTAATACCCCTCCAGGGGGTATTGAATTTGTTTTCTATAAAATGCATGGTAAACCAAGCCAACTTTTAAATGAGTATTAAGATGTGCGTTATATTAAAATAATGCACGATTGACTTTTAATAATACAGCTCAAATTTATCTCCAAAACTGACACAACCGATTCGATCATAAAATATTTACTGTGTGCAATTTGATTCGGTTCGCTTGGAGCCTTTGCTTGGAGTTGCTTGACGGACGACTGGGTGTGACCATCGGCAGGGCGCTGTCTACAAATTGCAAATTGATTTTTATCGATTTCCCATAATCAGAATTATTATGGAGAACACAAAATATCACTCGGCTCGTTATTGCTCACGTCTCGCGTTGCGGCAAGACTCTTGTCTCGAACCGAAAGTCGATTTTACAATTTGATAAGCGTGCGCAAATTACACGAAAGACCTACCTGCCCCCGGCCACGGGCTCCCCTCAGCCGTTGGACATTGATGTGTTGGCATACGCCTATAAATTTGTTGATTATCAGTCTTTTTTTTAATGAATTTGGAGAGGCCGCGGCCGCGCCCCATTCGAGTTGTTGAATACCGAATGGGGCACCGGCGCCCCTCCCGCCGCATGTACACATGTACTCCCATATGCAACAATGTCGGCGCACACTATATCTTTCCTGATGGGCCCCGACACGCACGCAACGAGTTATGCCAGAGCTCGTAGAAGATAGACAACACGGCTGGGGCGTAGCTTTATGTGCAGTTTGCATGTGAAGGCCCCATGGGGAGGAAGAGATGGGGGATGGTGATGGTGATGGTGATGGAGGGGTGTGTCCCCGACTCCAAGGAAGATATAGCCATAAAACTGCAAGCCAAGAGCCGCTGGAGTTATTAAAAGGTCTTGGCATTTAGCTAATGTCAACGACAATGCGGCAGATAATTGCAAAATTACGGCGATATTTCAATCCATTATTTAATCTAGTTGTATTTCGAGGCTAAAAAAACATATTATAATAATAATAATATAATTGCTAGATTCCCATTGATTATATATATTAACTATAAGTCATTTTAAATCTCAACAAATATACAAAAATAAATCAAAATTTAGGAATGATATATCAATATCTTGTGGCTTTTCTTTTTTATTTATAAATATAGGTAATTGACACATTCGTAAGGGCCTAAGCCAAATAACAAATTTGTTTTTCGGCAGATGGCTTTCGGAGTTGAAGGATGTCATGTTCCCTTTCCTTCCCTTGGATCCCAAGGATTCCAAGGATTCCGCCTTTGCTCGTGCGAATTAGGCTGACGACACTGGGCCCCTTTCATATGGCATAGTAATCATTAGCAAACTCAAGTTGTTGAGCCTGTGAGCTTAATTTCCTCCATCCTTTGAGTCGGGTCGTGTTTCCCCACAGGGTCGTTAGCCCCTTTTGAGGCTCCTGCACAGCGACTTGCCGTAGGCCTTGTCCTTTGTTCAGTCGATTGCATTGATAGCATTGAGTCCTCGGAAAGGGGTTCCCTGCCCGCGTAGACCGGCTTACTTCCTCTCCGCTGCACAGGACCACTGTGGTTGCCCTTTTCCCGCTTCCACTTCCACATCACGGGGTGGATGGAGTGACAACCCCCTCCCCGAGTCCGAGTCCCTTCTAATTGCTTGCGTAACCTGAGGCGAACGAGGGCCGACGAATAAAACAAACGTTCATATTTCAAAATCGTGCTCAATAAATACTTTCGTTGGTCCCGAGCAAATATTCGCATAAGTACAAAGAAATAAATAAAAATAAACGTGCCGGGGCCTCAGACATTTGGCGAAAATGAATACGATTTTCACAGAAACTGGTGATTCCTGTGCGAATCGAATGGGAATGAGCCTGGGACTGAGACTGCGATGGGGACTCCGGTCGTGTTTCGTGCCCAGAAATGAATGCATGCCACTTACGAGCTGAGTTTGTCGCCATTCATTTCGTTTCGTTTGAGCTGAGCTGAGTAGTACCTTCATAGGTGCGGCGTATGAAGTACGCCATGTGGAGGGGATTCGAGTTTGGTTTGGTTGAGTTCTGTGCGACAGGAAACGCAACTTCAGCTCCAACTTGGCCCAAAGGAGGCGCCACGATGGATGATTGAGCATGATTGAGGGGTCTCGCTTTTAGTCCGCGAATTGCACAACTCTTGAGGAATATCTAGACACATTGCCTGTGCCATATCTGCACAAGCAGGGGAAACACTGTAACTGGAACCCTAGTATTTTGCGTACCATTTGAGTTGCAGACAACTACATTTTATTTAATATTGTGGAGTGCTCTATCTTCTAGAATTTCCTCTATTTAAAGTGGGAACATGAGTTTTTATTTAATTAATCAAAGTCAATGGAATATTCATAGCACACTTATGCTTTTCTTCCCTGTTTTCTATAAGAAGTTTGCTTTTCTAATTCCATAAGCAATATCGATTAGGCACTAAATCTAATTTCTTTTTGCCGCCAAATTCCAGGTTTTTGAATCATTTATTTTATTAAAAATCCAATTCAGTGGCGTTGCCTTTAGAGAAGTCCTCCTGTAGCCGAGGGCAGTGTGTGTGCGCGCTTCTGTTTGCAATTCTCAGTGGTGCCCATGAATGGCTTCGTTTATTTTCAACACGTTACTCAAACAATGTTTTTGGTTTATTTAAATTTCTTTCTTATGGCGGCAACAAGGAAAGCCATGCAAATGCCGCCCCGCTTGTATAAGTTTGGCCCCCTGCCATCGCCCTCGCTGGCGTCCATTGAGGAAGCCCGCGCGTTGGGTAAACATTTGAATTTTACATTAAAGGCGGCGCAAAACATTCGCATTTTTCCCCATTTTTTGCCCTCTCTCATTATTTAAACAAAACGGCGGCACTGTGCAGGGCAAACAATTCGCAATACCACTCCCCATCCCGGCCCATCCCTGCCACTGTTTACTTTTTAAAGCGCCAATGCCAACGTACAGAAGAGGTCGCTGAGGGGGTGCCAGCGGATGCACATCCAGCAGATAAAGATACAAAAACGCAATGAAGTCGGTGGTTTTCGGTTCTCGGTTTTTTGGTTTTCGGATGCGGACTCGGATTGGGGTCTGCATAGGGTTCAAACTGTGTGCCAAATGCAAACAGAAATTCGAAATTTAAAACTTTTTTTTTGCGGTGCGGCTGGACAAACAGGAACTTTAACTTTACCGTTATGCCAGACTGGCAGAATGGCAGAATGGAATTTTATTTGCTCACGATATCACGGCAAACAATTCGAGTGCGGTAGCGAAAGGGGTTGGGCCAGAACAAGATCTCGGCCCTTTTCTTGTCTTTTGTCAGTGGCGTGGCGCATTTGTCAAACGATTGGGATTGGGATTGAGATTGAGATTGGGACTCGGTCTGGGCTTTCTGTTCGCTCATCCATTCGTTCGATTCGGCCGGGGTTGGGGCAACGGCAGCTGGCTCTGATTTGTATCTAATTGTATGCAAACAGAATCACATATGCGGGCGTTTTGTTCGATTTTCGCCATTCAATTTTATGCATGAAGTTGATGGATTACTTATAAATGCCTCCCGGGCCTTACCCCGCCCTGTTACCCCCGGGATTGCTAGCGAACCGAAGCGGAAGAATAGCAGATTGCACGGGATAAGCATAATGACCACAGGCAGTTTTTTCTCGTATTATGCTGAAAAATCGAACATGGCCGCAGATGAGTGAGGTCCTTCAGCCTTCAGCCTTTGGAAACCAACTAATTTTGTACAAAGCATCTCTCGCAGATGAGCGAACTAATGGCGAATGAAAACCAAGTCAAGTGTGATTGTATATCAGACGAAAATAATACTTAGAAATTCGTCACATGTGGTCATTGAATTAGAAATTGCTAGAGATACGTTTGGAAGAAATATAAATATACGAATATATGTGTAGTGTATATTTGTATGATTTTTCTAAGGGTTTGGATAGGAAATCAATAATGTTTGTTAAATCGGAACACTCAAAGGTTATTAATTTGTTTAGAAGAAAATTAATTACAAATCGATTTACTATAAAACTACAATTTCAAAGAGTTTTATGTCAAATCTATCCAATATCAAATTTATCATTCTTTTCACTGTAAAATTTTCTAGATGTTTCAGGCAACACTTATACTATCACAGAGTTTGACAGTTTCAAGGATCTAGCTATAGATATTCAGGTCATACTGCACTATTATATAGAATATAGAATATATCCTGAAGGCACAGCGCTAAGTAAACAACAGGCCACTTTCATAAAAAGCTTAATCACATTGTAATAGAGACTTCTGACCTCAGTGGCCTCCCGTAATTGGCCATTTTAAAACCGATAATGTAGCACCACCCCTGGCCACCAACCCCCGAACCCTGAACCGTGGCCCGACCACTAAACAAATAATAAGTACAATAACTATAAGGCAGAATTTCCTACGGCTTAGTCACAGGTAATCAGGCCATTTATTATCCAAGCCCCTTCATGTATATAATTACAGCGGAGCCCGCAAAGCCTCAGTGCCTTTCAATTATAAAGCCCAGTTGTGCCCCAGCGGACCTGCAGCCCCACCGCCCCCACTTGGCTATTTTTGCATTATTTATCAGATCGGCCGGCTGACTTTTATATTTGCTATAATTTGCACAATCATTTGGGTGAACTTTCGTCGATGGCCGCGCTCGTCCGTGTATACAAGTTAAATGAGTTTCTATTTTAACGGGCGCATGAAAATTACAGGGGCCGCCAGGAGCTAGTAATTAAGCGCCATTCTGTCCAGGACACGTCAATCAGCCAGTCATCCAGTCACCCAGTCGTCCATCCATCGAGGGTGAGCCACGGCAGCCGTCCCGATTCCCAGGCCCTGGGGGTTGGGCCCGAAACCGAGATGGGGCTGGGGGTTGGATTAGCGCTTACGTGGCCATTTGGCCAGGGGCACAAATTCCCAAACGAGGTCATTAAGCAATTTAATATTTTAAGAAACTGATAATAATCGAACCGCACCACTGCGAAGTGGACATGGACGCGGCCGTTGTCAGCTTTCGGCCTTCCTTTTTGGTATCACCAGGGTGCTTTGGCGTTTGTTTTTGGGAACTTTTGTGGCAAGCAATGTGCACTCAGAACAAATATTTATAATAATACTTAGAAAATTAATATGGAATACTTGGAACTCTTTTGTTTTTTTTTCTAAAGAATTGAAATATTGGGATTAATGCAAAAATTAGTTTTTGTGTTGCAACCACAATGGGTGTTTCTCCAAAATGTTCTAAGATGTTTAAAAGATATTCTTCTATTGCACTTAAAATATTACCTCTTATCTCCAAGTCGGGTAATACTGAATGGTAACTTTCCAACTTAATTTAAATAATGGCCACATTGTATTATTATTATAGCCCCAAAAACTAATATATGTAATATATCTTAAAGATTTCATTGACCAAAATAAGGAACTTTAAACTAGAGATGATATTAAAAACCTAAATTCAAAGTTCTCTATTTAGAAATGCATTGCTGCAGCTATTTTAATTTCCTTTTATAGTTAATGGTTTTTATATTAACCATCAATATGGTTAGAGAAAGGTTTTATATATTGCCACAAACTATGCTTCTTAAATTTCTTCGTGTGTAATCCCCATCTTTGGGATTGGGTTACGCGCTCGGTAGCACGAAGCGCTTGGAGTTAAAGTGAATTTTTTATGACATTTGCACGAAATATTAAGGTGTAATGGGTATTAAGCTGCGAACACGGAGTGGAAAGCTGACAACGCTCGCAACCGCAACTAGACGGCAGAAATACGAACGAACAAACGTACAAGTGCGGCTTAGTGACACGTCTCTGCTTTTGCCAGGGGCGGTGTCCGCGGGGGGAGGGGTGTAATCTTACACGCACCAAATAGCAAAGTCATATATGTACACTTGCCCCACCTCAAGCCGTATCCCCATTTCCAGCCTCAGAGCGGATTCGGATGACTTTTGGTATGGGTTTCTTGCCGACTGTTGGCCATGTGGCACGGTGGTTGCAAGCTTGGGTCTTCTTTGGAGGGAAACTATAGAAAATGTCTGTTTAAAGCAATCGATAAAGAGGATTTTCGTGTTTATCCAGAAACGGAAACATTGCGAAACCCACAATTAGAAAAAAATTGAAAATAAATAAGTTCTAATATGTATTAGTGATCAGAAAAAGGAATATAAATATTAATAAGAAAATCGAAACAAACAAAATGCATAAAAAAGGAATATTTAAACAATACTAGTAATTATACTAAATATATAAGACATCTGTGGAACTATAAGTTGTGTAAGTTCAACTAGTAAGTCTACAGTTACAATTTAGGGATTCCGAAAAATCTATTTTTGTATTTCTTTGATATCCTAAACCTCTTACATTCTTGCACAATGTGACATAAGATCCTCCTTAATGGGAAAAGGTTATCTTGGGTGTTCATAAGACACCCAGATTTCACAGTTCGCCGGAAGATGACATGCAGATCTATCAGTTTTCAGCTTTCAGCTGCATTGTCCTGAAATGGATCTAAAGCCGAGGCATTTTCTCCTCTCGGTTATCTCGGGAATATCTCACCTTTCGCAGCCGGTACTTTAGGGACAATAAGATCAAACCCTAATCAGCTCATTAGGCACAGAGCTGGAGTCGCACTTTTCCGCTGCGCAATCTATGCATTTCGATCTTGAGGAATGAGGGCCTTGAAAGGGCCGCTGGTACCTGGATTTCCACGAGCTTCTTTCGGGGTTTTATTTGTTTTCACCGCTCGGACGTTTCCCATTTCCATTTCCCATTTTCCATTTCCATGACAATGGCACACTGTGACCTCAAAATGCTTGTCACTCCGCAGAGCCAGAGAACCCAGAACGGAAAAGGGCGGACGGACAGTGGACAACAAATAGTAATGGCAATATGCCATGTGTGAGTGCTTGTTTTGTGGCATATGCAAGTGTCAGTACCTGTGTGTGCGAGTGTGGTAATTAAAAACAACAACAACAACAACATTAACAGCAGGCACAGTCAACCTGTATTTTATTTTTATTTTTATGTGCCAAGACTAAAGCCGGGGCGGGACACACACAGGCACAGACACAGCCTGCTCCGTTCCGTTCTCCCTTGATACTTTTTTTTCTCCTTGGACTTAATTACACGGATTAAATATTATACGGCTTTAATGCCCCCTGGCAGTAGGTAACCATAGCCAAGCCCAAGGCAGTAAAAACCAACAACTGTCTGTGTATTGCTACACATAGAGAAAAAAATGGAGCATGAAATATTTCTACTTTATTTCTACAAGCGAATATTTAAAGCCATATCAAGGTTGCGCTCAAAATTTCCCAATTTTAATTTTAATTTCGATCTTATATAATTTCTATTCTTTCAAAAAATTTGTGTGGTAATATTTGTAAAGTATCAAAAGATCCATGGACTTGTACAGACTACACAGTAAAAATATTCACCTTTTATTGTCTAATCATGTAGTATAACTACCGAAATCCTTTATTTTTTCTGTGTGCTCGACTGCCTGATTTGGCCTTATCTTGGGGGCTATAGTCATAGGCGCAAATTGCAGTTTTATAATGATCCGCCCCCGTCCAAAAACCGTCTAAGTAAACCTCATATTTGGCTCTAAGACAAGCTCCCTTAATTGCTCGTTGGCTACAATTTTATTTCAGTTTGCATTGTGCTGGCTCATAGTTTTGGCTATTTGTGTTTTGGCCAGTGCTGGCGGCGGTGTAAGGAAACGACGCTTCAAATTGTGTGTTTGCCAGGCCAAAAACGTCTTTCGGATAATTGTCTCCCGATTTGGACGTGGAGTTGAGGTGAAAATTGTCTGGTTGGCGGAGAGGTATCGTGGCGCCTATATGGCATGTTGTTCATGGTACAATCGCGTCACATTGCCGCCCATTTGTCGTGTTTGCTTTCAGATAAGGCGCCAAATTCGTATAATTAGAGGCGTCATATGTTGCCGCAAATTGCATTAGCAATGCTTGAAGAATTGCTTTGTGGTCGAGTGTAGAAGACTTGGGGCGTACTCTACATCTGCCGCAATGGGGTCAAAAATTAATTGAGGTTTACCTGTTACTTGGAGACTTGTACTCTTTACCTGAGAGGTTTAGCATTACTATTTTTTAAATATTTAACTTTCAAGGTACCCCCAGTACCATATATAAATCAAATAAATGCATTGAGCTCCAGATAAACTAATTAAGTAAAATATTGTGCTCCCAGCCCGAAACTAAGACTCCCATAAAATACGACAGCGACACCCATTTCCGTGCCACAACACCACGCATACTCAGGGAATGAATCCGGCGATTTCCAACCAATTTTAATGACTTGCACTCTACAGACACGAAAAATCGGATTATTACGAGTGTACACAGTACCCGGGGGTACTCAGGGAGACAGGGGCGGTCCCAATTAATGCCCGTGCACATACTCAGGCGTGATTATTTATGGGCATAATTAAACAAACATTTACGGAGCGAGCTCCACCACTCATATCTAAGCGAGGAGCCCACTCGACCGGCCGCCCACACCCAAAAGCCAGTCATGAATATGGAGGATGAAGGGCCCCCATCAACGTGCCTGGCTCTTGTTTTTTGGCATTTAATTGAAGTTCATTAATCAAAGCTACGTCTGCAGAATCGTTGGCCATTTCTAATGATTCGCGGCGGAGGCCTGACATTTCGTTACCTCAATCCCACCCATTGGTAATCAAAGTTTTCCAGGCAGTCTCTGTTTGCCCCCAGGTTTTCGTTTTCGTTTTTGGTTTTGGTTTTGGTTTTTTCCTCTGTTTCGCTCCTTGGCTTTTCCACGTTTCGGGCCTTATCGCTTTATAACAATCATTAGCTCTGAGCCTTATTTATGTCATTATTGTGTCAGCTCCTCAGCTGCCCAAATATCAAGTCATTCGCCACAAGTCGGTCGAGCCTCATTTAGTTCTGGCTTGCCATTTGTGTCTCAGCCCCAGCGAGCACAAAACATAATTTTGTTTGTTTATCGCCGGCCTTTTCGCCGAAGGTCTTATTTTTCTGTTGTCTGAAATGAAGGAAACACGTACATATGTATGTATGTGCCGAGTTCGTTAATTGCTCAGCTTGTAATTTCAAGATTTTCCGCATTTCAAATGCCACATCAAATACCAAGAAGTAAATACAATAAAACATTATATTAACGTTGTTATCTCTCCCGTTTGCGTTGTTTAAACAATAGTTTATAGCTGAGATATGCTGATTCTATTTTTAGACAATTTTTGAAAGTGGTTTGCCCGGGCATTTGATATCGTGCTGTTCAGGTTTCTAATTTATGAAGATATTCTTTGTTTGACAGCCGTGAATGGGTATGAATGGGTTTGGATTCAAGGGTTTTCCAAGAATAAAGATTAGGCTAAACATAAAAAGTTACTTTAGCTTAAATAGATACGAAGATTGTATTAACTGAAAGTATCTATGTATATTTTAACCAAGGACGTCTGTTGATACTTGAATAATTTTAATAATTCGAAGGGTATTTAAAAGAAATGGATCTTAGATTGTCTTCGTATGCAAGGGGTTTTAGAATTTAACTGACTCACCTAAAAAGAATCTGCCAACATTAAATTTATTTCTCAGCAAGTAATCCCAGTCCCCCATGTTGTATCTTCCCATTATTAATAAGCCAGAGCGACCTCTTACGAGATTTTCATCTAAATTTCGTTAATGGTGATCTGCTATGCAGACGGCTACCCCAATCAACTTGTTCCCCTGCCCCACAGAGATTTATCAATTCAAAAACTCCCCTCTGCCGAGTCCGCCCATTTCCACTTGATGTCAGTCCCCATTCTCCGGCCCTTAGTCCCCGTTGGGCGTTTACCCGGCTGCCTTCCATTAATGTTCGAGAGGGGAAAACTGTTTTGTGGCGGAACGTGGACGACCTCCAACTGCGAGTCCATTCAATGCACTCGCCTGATTATCAGCCCGCCATAATCAGAGCCACAGAGCGACATCATCGCCGCCACCACTTCGAAATGTTTGGCCCTCGAGTTTGGAGTTCTTGGAAACATGTTTTTGCACTTACACACCAGAATATATGGTGTGAGTGTGCCTCTCCGGCAACAAAACTGAGCGATTGTCAAATGAAATTAGCTGCATCCACGATGCTTCGACAAGGCCATCTAAGAATGTACATATCTTTGTTTGGGGTTGCCGAGGGATGTCGGGCTCTATGGATTTTATGACTCTGCCCAGACTCGAGAACTATCCGCAGCGGTTTCCCATCGCCATCATCGTGGAGCACGTGTCACAGTGGAGGCGTTGTGGTCTGGGGATACTTTTTGCCAACGTTCAGATAAAATTAATTGCAAATAAATGCGAGAACTCCTCCCCCCGGTACCGCAGACTGCTGACCGAATCCCACTTGGCCGCTGCAGATACTCTTTCGCATCCGCAAGATGCCAGCGGCTAGATAGCAAATGCCGCTCAACAGGGGAAGCCGAAGTCGAAGTAGAGGCATCAGGCGTCGCTCCATAAATAGAGATGGATCCGAACATGAGCGCACAAAGGTTACTGTGTGAGGGAGGAGGGGTTCCGGGGGTGCCACAGAGCTGGCAAACATTTATTTGAAGCGTCAAACTCGTTTGTCTTATCAGATTATATATACATATGCGGATCTTACTTTTTTAGATACTCTTGCGGTAGAGGAAGTAGGCTGTAGAGTATGCAGAGGTAGCTTTACCTCAATGTTATCAGCAACTTCTAAGATACAAATGCTATTGGCAAGTGATTTTTTAGATTTATTTATTAAAATCCGTACATTTAAATTCATAATATTTTGTTTTCTATGCCTTTATTATACATTTCCATTTAATTTTCATTTTTTATTCCAATCTAAGCAGTTTCCATCGGAACATCAGAGTATCTGAAGTTCGCTTTCGTTACTGGCATCTTTTGCCTTGTATCTTTTTTTGCTTACAGTTGCACGACAACGACGTCGACGATGACACGACAAGCTGCGCTGACGATGTCGTAGTTTTTGTTGTTTCATGCTGGCTGTTGTTGTAGCGAGCCAGCGCTGTTAGTCATGCTCCTAACTTGGCCCGAACCGATGGGATGCGGGCCAGGGGGACCAGGCCAGACCGGGCCAGCCATTCATTGCAGCCAGTCCATACTAAATATATATATATTTATACGTATCTATATGGAGGTGCGCAGTCCGGCGAACCCCCCGTTATGGCTCATTCATACAGGTAGCCGGCAACGTCTCCGTCATTGTTGGCTTTGTTGTAGTCATTATCATTTTGTCGTCATCAGCGACGGCGGCGCAAATGAAACATAAAATGAAACGCCCCTTAATAGCTAGCCGGCCGGCCTTATGCGTATCTCTCAGCTACAGATACGGACACAGGCGCAGATACAGATACAGATACAGATATAGAGTCACGGTAACCGTATCTGTGTTTGCTTTTTAGCACAAGTTATTTATTTTTTATTTGCCTTTCCTTCTCGTGTCGGATTTTATTTCTGTTTGCACTGCGCCAAAAGCCAGAGCGAAACCGCAACCGGCAACTGTGCTAACGTAATCTTCCCTAGCTACAGATATGGCCCAGAAGTCGGCCCATAAGTTGCGTTATTTGCAGTTGCCTCTGGTGTCCGTTGTATCTGTTGTATCTGAATCTGCTTTTGCTGCTGCTGCTGCGGCTGTATCCGTATCTGTGCGTATCCGTATCTGACTGCGTGACATTTGTGCCAGTTTCTTTTTTTCGGCGTCTTGCGCAAGGGTATCTGCATCCGTCAGATGCAGCTGACTGCGACTAAGAGCCAAGTCAAGCAACTCGCACATTTCGCTGGCAGCTGTAACTGCTACATTTTAATTAAAACGAATTGCGTATTATTTACGCCTGGCGTTATAATTTAATTAATAAGCCCTAATTAAAACCTAATTAGGCTTTAATTGTATTGTGTTGCATGTGGCAAAGACATTCCGCCCACTTCGCGATATGAAAGCGTGCGTTGTGTAGAAACCAACATCCTTGCCGGGCTTTTCGTGGCGTTATTTATGATACCCCCGAAAGTCCCGTCCTCCTTGTACATCCGAGGGTGGCCCCGAGGTCTGGCATTGATAATAAATTGTATTATTGGATTTGCTTGTTGCCTTTTGTGCCACAACAACGACGTCAACGAGGCGACGTCGACATGGGATGGAAACGAGGGCGACATTTGGTCAGGACTCATTGGGCCAGACCCTTTGGTCTTTAGTGGGCGTTGAAGCCCTTCATTGGGGGTGGATTTTCCTTCTCCCCTCTCCTCTGTATCTCCCTTTTTCCCTTCGTTCCTTCGTCGCTCTACCATTTACCCCACCGCCCCTCCGAAAAGGCTGCCAATCAGAAGACCATAAGTGCTGTTTGCTGTCCACACACTAATTGATTAATATTGGCGGCATAAATTAAATATTGATGCTGTCTGTTCGGGGAATAGAACGCATCTGCGTGGTCGGGGTCGCGGCAAGCCATTGTGTCGTTATTACAAATTAATGCAATAATCATTTGTGGCATTCATTCAGCAGAGATACCACAAACCTAACGAAAAAATCAGAATTTGTCACATGGAAATCATATATGACAACCTTTTATGAAATATTTCAGGAACATCAAGTAAAAATTTATAATTTCTTGCGCGGTTTTCAAAGAATAATATGAAAAGTTTGATATTAAAATTTAAATATGAATACAAGACTGTTTCCTATACTTTTTGAATTTAATTTAATTATTGAAGCTTACATTTCTAAGTCATTAAGCGATGCCAACAAAGCTGTTTTTAATTTTTACATTTATAAAAATTAATACATTTAAATTTGGCATTCAAAAACATAAAGAATAAATATAAATTATAATAAAATTATTTAATATCTTGTTTAATTATCCAATTTTCACGGCCTCTCTTTTATTTTGTTATTTGAAAACAAAATTGCTTAAAAGTTTTATTTATAATATTTTTATTAATATTATATTTATTATATACCATATATTAATATTTATTTATATTATTATTTAGATTTATATATTTATTTATTATAGTATATTTATATACATAAATATTTAAAGTATTTTATTTATTTATAATATTTTTATGCTATCCATTTGGGGCTAACTACCTGGGAATGCGATACAAAAATGACAAAATCATGTTTCAAGGAATTCTGATCTCAGCCCCTGAATTACTTGGCCCTCCACAATGCCACCTTAATTAGTGATTGTGTTTTCACACTGCCGTGAAGCATTTTCCAATTGAGGCATCATCAAGTAATCTTTTGTTGGCTGCTATCTGAAAGTGTTTTCCTCCAATTTAGCGGCAACTCAGCCTCAAACTCTGGCCCCTAAATCAATCCATTGTTCGCTTCATTAATTTCCACTGCCCTCGAGAGGCCCTACATATTTTTATGGGATTACTAACGGGTAGAGCAGAGCGGAGCAAAGCTCGACTGAGCGGCAGCTCGGGATTGTCTCCGATTCTCAATCGTTTTGCTCCAGTTTTGAGCGTTCTTTTTCCGGCACAAAACTGGAGCAACTAACTGGAGAGAATCGGCTAAAAAGCCGTCAGATTGAGTCGCTGATAGAGCAGTTATGAGCCGGCCTAAGCGACTCATCTGGGTTACATTAATTAGCCAGAGAGCCGCCTGAGAAGCCCCGACAGTGAAACCAATTTTCGGACTGCATTTCAACTGCAGGCGGCTCCCATTGCTCTTGGTCTGGTGTGGCGACCTCAAACAATGTAATTCCATCATTCATACCAATTTCGCCCATTTATCCGCAAACTGTTTGCAAAAAAAAAAAGCGGCAGAGGCAACAATGGACGGAGTCTGATCTGGGGGCTTGGTTCGGAAATCGCCCCTGACTGCCTCTGGTAGGTGCTGTGGATGATGGAGTTACGAGCTTGGCTATTTTCAAGCCGCATAATACATTTTTACTTTTGGAACTGTATACTGCACATAATATTATAATAAAAGTAAAAATTTAAATAATGAAATGTCCTTCTATTTGACTTTATTAACATTTTTGTACTTCCGCCCAGATAGACCCTTACCAATACTCTTAATAATAACTTACATTATTTTTGGTAACGCAAATATCTTTAATGTATTAATTTATCTCTTTATTAGTTGACCCCCTTTTGGTATTTCAATAACTACTAACACATATTCCTTATAATGTAAATGTTATTTTGTACTGCCTAATTCCTTTCTATTTTCAGATACCTCTTCATTATTATTTCCACCTTTCATCTATGATATTTGGCAGCACTGCTGCTTGCGAACTGCCATGTGCATGGGAATGGATATGGGATTGTGCATGGGTTGAGTTTGGGTATGGATGCATTGTGTACAGCTTGTTTACGCTGCCTGCCCCGCAATTGCTGTTGCTGTTTTTGTTGCAGTTGCATTTTATGCGAACGTGCGTTACGTTCTGCTTACAAAACGGATTAAAAGGTTACACAAGAGCGTGCAGCAGCCGTCAATTCTGCCAGGAGAGGAGTCCGAGTATGAGTCGGAGTTTGAGTATGAGTCCGCATCCGAGTCTGGGCTGGAGTCTGGCTGTGAGTGTCCGTTGCCATATCCATACCGATAGATGCAGCCATAGCCATGCAATCGGGAGGGAAAGGTACACTTGGAAACTGAAATGTTGGAACTCTTTCAAAAGGTATTTTGAAATATATGAGTTTTTGGTTTCATTGAAATTCGTTTATATAAAATCATTTTGCCAAAGATCAGCATGGCAATGGTTTAGTACACACGATAGGTAGTGTACTCCGAGGATATACATATAAGGTTTTACAAAGTTTGACAAACATTCCCTAAGACAAAATTTAACAATTAAACTTAGGATATAATTAGAAGTAACTTTCTGAAAGTAAGCTTCACAAACTTCATCTATTTTTTCGCACTTTGAGCCGACATCTAACCCCCATTTCGCTCAGTGCAACTATAACCATGGCCTGCCATATACATACATGCACTCGGATAGACACAAATGCAGTCACTTTATTTGCAGGCAGTCTGCGGCTGGAGGCTGCCTCTTCGCTTCTTTGGCACGCACATGTTGGTCACGTTATCCACATGGCTGGCCGGCACGGGGGGCCAGGAGCGGGTTAAGGGGGCTTTTTTGGGGCAACGAGAGGAGCTGCCAGACAGCCAGAGACGACACTTCAGTTGTGGCTTGCGGTTTCTTATCTGTCACGACATTGCTCCAGTTGCCGCAGCCGACGTTGGCAATTTCTTTATGACACTCTCCTAGCCGGACGCCATTTCTCCGCTGCGCCAGCAAACCCTAAAAAAATAATCATCATAAAAACAGGGCATTAAAAACACGCAATGACCAAGTGGATTCCATTAAGTGCCACTGCAGTCTGTGCATCTCCGGCTGCATAATTAATTTATTTTCCAGCCAGCTCCGCCGACTCCCTCCTCGTCGGCCGTCCCCATCCTGCGAGCCAAAGGTCAATTAAGTGTTTTGTACGGCAATTAGTCCGCACCCAGCTCTCAGAGTTTCTCGGGTATTTTCCTCATCTTCAGTGGCTTTTTTCCTTATTTATTTTTATTTTCATTTCCGAGCGATTACGCGTATTGACACTGCTCTCGGCGCTTGGCTTTGGTTGCCACATTTAATTGATAATTCCTGTACGTTCTTATGCCGTTCTAGATAAAGAAAATGGGCTCGCCGCCCAGAACCTGTCCCTTCCATCCACCGGCTGCCCTGCCGAAGTATTTTATTTATTTATAGCCTATGGACGCTGCCCGAGGCGTTCTCTGATAGATTTAGCAACAAAACACTCGAAATCGTTCGTTCTTATCGCTCACGTCATATATTTCCGACTGAAGAGGATTATGGGTTCGAAACATGCAATCTGCTGGCACTGTTATTACCCCTTGACTCCGAGGACGGCGGAGCCTATGTCCAGATCCCAATGACCTGCTCATCTTCAGTTCGTTTTCCCTGAAGTGGTTCGAATTCAGGTTTGTATCTATGAAAACTGATGTATTTTTTGTTTAATTTTCTTATTCAAAAGATGACAGATAAGTCTTATTAACAATTTCTAGTTGTTGGTTTAAGAGGTTCAAGATTGAAAGGTTTAGGAAAGATACCTTGTGTTCCTCGAATCTAAACCTTCTTAAAACTCTGCGGCATTGATACAATGTAATTTAATAAGTCGCTGGTATCTCTTTAATTTTCTAAATTCTGGTTTCATATTGCTACCAATACTTTTCCATCTGCATGTGGTTTTGTATCTCAAGAGTTTCCTATCTTCGTGCTCTCTCTGGAGGAGGCCCAAGGTGTGAATTTCCTAAGCGTTTTGGACCATTTCTCATCGGAGCCACGTTAAGCTGTGGGCCATCTTGAGGCTATCAATTATCGTGGCTGAGTCGGCACGAACACGTGACTCGGTTTCCTCCGGCTTAGCGCTTTAATGCTCGCCCCTTGAAGGGGGAGGAGAGATGCCACGACGACCTCCGCTCCCCAAATTCCCTCTTGCAGACATTTGTTGCCACACGATGACCTTGGCGGCCCACACATAAGCCCACCCGAGACCGCCGAGATACAGCGCTTAAGCAGCGCCATGCACAAATAATTTATGTGCTACTTAATTTTGATGAAATAATTCCTGTAGATATAACAACACTTAATTTCGCACATTAAATATGCCATAATATCGGGCCGGGAACCGCGGGGGAAGGCCCGCTCGATGGCTTGTCATTCATCAGCAGTGCGGAGGCAAATGAAAATGAGGCGAAAAAATACAAAACACCAAAATAAAAAGCGAGGAAAAACGAAAAGCGAAGCCGAAGGAAGGAAGAGCCAAAACACAAAGAATTTAATGGTTCATGCGAAAAGCACATCGCATACTGGCAAACATGGACAGCATCGAGCAGTTGAATAGATCTGCGATGCTGAAATACATCTACTGGTAATTGAATTAAGTTAGAATACTAGTATACACAAAAAAAAAACATATTTGAAAACCTTTGACTATAAATTTCAATAAAAAATTCATTAGAAACATTTAAGGAAAATATTTGTCTATATAAAGTACTCAATTCCGTCAATAAACCACTTTGATTGCAGTTGTTATGAAATTTTATTTCCCTGCAATAAAAGGTATTGGCAAGGCAATAAGATAACCTTTTAGTAAGTTCCCAAGTTGTATTTGCATTTTATTTATTTACTTTTTTGGGGTTAAATAGGGTTTAATGGTCTCAGGTATTTCAATAATCCCCCAGAATTCATTCAACTGGTGCCGCCTGTTCTCGGGGCAGTGCAAGACAACGCGTCGGATGTGCGGCTATTATAATAAATGTGAATTCAACAAAATTATGCGTGTAACGAAAATGTGGCAGGCCGAGGCAGCCACAGATGCAGATCCAGATACGACCGGAGACGGTGTATATATATATATATATATCTGATGCTTTATGTTTTAAATATCTTCATTGTGTGCGCATAACGAATGTGCTGGGCCTGATTTTGAGCCCGGAGCTTATGGAACCGAGGCGGCGGACCTCGGAGGAGGTTGAGTGAATGTGGACGTGGACGCGGACTGGAGTGGGGTGGAAGCGGGCTCAAGTTGGGCTTTGCCAAGTGGAAATAAAGTAATTTAAATATGATGGCGGCACAAAAGGGCCGCGGCATTGAATAACTGCAATTGCGGACAAGGACTCTTGCACAATGGGCACAATTGTTGGGAAAGTCTGCGGACGGGTCACGGCTGACTGAGTCGGGGTGCTCAAGTGAGCCGGAAAATCAGGTAGTTTTCACACGAAACATTTGCAGCGAACCAGGTAGCTCTGGAATGAAAGGAAAGGAGCGTGTGTCGCCCGCATCGGGGAGATACGGATGCAGACACTGGCGCAGATACGAAGGTACGCAGATGCGATAGCGGCTTTGTCTCGAGCTTAGGCTGCATTATCAATCACCTGTGTCGCCGCCAGGTAGCTGCAGCTGGAAATGAAAACTAAAACGGATCCGAGTGCGAATGCGAAAGCGAAAACGAAACCGAAACGATGTCAGGCATTTTATATTATATTCCTCTGCCTCTGCAGACTTTGGGGTAAGTATGCGATGTTTTTGTTTCAGGCCGTATCTCCTCCGAACGACTTTGTCTGCGGCATTTTTATGGCTTTTGAAAATTACTCATGAAAAACTTTTGACCAAAATACACACACACAGAGAACAGAAGGAATAAAACAACTGTCGAAAATGTTTGAAATTGTTTTTCATGGCGAGCCAGCAGCGGCGAGCGATTAAAGTATCTTGCAGATACTCATTCGCTCGGCATGCAGACGTGTGATAAATACATCCGCATTACCAGTAAGTATCTGCCAGATACACGCCGAGAATTAAGCAACGTGGCTGAATGGAGAGTTGCAATAGAAGGGCGGGGCCTTTGTTCAACTCTCGCCTCCCCCAGGAGGCCAGGATACGAGTAACTTCGCCTTCGCCCAGCGAAAATAAATAATTTTCCCGGCGTGACTAATTGCTCTGCTAAAATCGAACAATGCCGAGCGACCCGCTCTAAGACTCTGTACGGGAGTGACTGCAAAAACCCTGCTGGATAAAGTGCCTGCCAGATACAATGGACCGGCGGAAACATAAATGACAAGAGATGAATGACTCCGGTTCTGTGGAGCCGCTTTCCCTGCTTTTTGCTATTTGCTTCTCGGAGTCGTCCGAGGCCAAAGTCAAAGGCTAATGACAAATTAAGCGCAGTGCAATTAAAACAGCCGGAGCCCAAGAAAACAGCCACTAACCCGGTCGCTGACTGGCTTCTATCTGTATCTGTATCTGCATTGCACAGGGAAAAACGTCCAACGGGGTTATTCGCTTTATATAAAACAGAGACCTACTTAAAGTATTAGCTACTTGAGATACTTGTCCAAGAAATGGTTTTAAGTCTTGGTATTTACACAAAAACCAGTTAACTGAGGCAGCACTTGCTATGAAAATATATTACATTATAAGGAATGTAGGATTTGTATATTTTTAATATTTGGCAATGTATATTTTGATAATAAAATGTTTACAGTAATTTCCTTAACAAGGTGTTTATTTCTGATTCGCAGCATCGCGCCAATATCTAAATATTATTTGTAGCGATTTCCCCCAGTGTCTGTCCGCATCTCCGACTATGACTGGGAGTGCCGCGTCGTATTCAAGGCGATTCTTTTCGAGAATTTATTTTCGCACGCATTTGTCACAGATGCCAGGGGAGGGGCCTTTGAGACCGGCAGACCAGCAGGCCGGCAGACAGAGGGACAACCGAGTCACAGAGTCCACTGCCCACGTTCCTGTCTCGTCGGAAACGCGGCTGCTTGGCTTTGGCCGCCTGGTTATCAGCAGCGAAGATGAAATGAAATTGTGCTAAACTAAACTACAAACTACAAACGAGATCTGCCCGTGTGGGCCGCCATCCGCAGCTTGGCCAGATACTATATGAATTCCCGATACTGCAGATACTTGTACTGAGGCACGCCGCCCACTCGCTGCCCGCTTTCTTTGTCCGGCTCTTTGGTTTTTGGTTCTGGCCCGCGGCGGTCGCAGCTTTTCGGACATTCGCCATTCGCCGCCGCCACAAATCATTTTCAAGTGCCAAAAGACACAGGCACCAACAGAAACAGAAACAGAAACAAAAACAGAAAGCCAGGCCAAAACCCCCCAGCGCGCATTAGAATGGCAAAAAAGCGCACGCAATGGTTCTGGCGGATAGAGAATATTTGCAGATATCCGGTAGGAATTGGAATATATGTAGAGGATTGTCTTAAATCCAAGTAAAAAATATGTTTATCATTACTCTACTCGAAGTAGATTTTATTTTAATTTGTTTAATGGTTGCAAATATATTTTTTACCTGTATTCATCATACCCAAAATGTAAGCCTTTGAAACCTTATATTTCTATAATAAAAACAAGGGACTTTTAATGCGCTTTGTTGTTGCAATATTTAAATAATAAAAATGTATTAAAACCATACTATCAAATTGCAATAAAATATAAATAATTTTCAAATGCACATGTGGTAGAAATCTGTTTGCACATGGCCAGAAAATAAGTAGTTTAATGTTTCAATTGAAATATTTATGGAATTCTATTGAGTGAACAGCAAACGATTCAAATTAAAGTGCTTTGCAAACAGAGTGTTTCAGCGAAATTCATCGTTTGGAATGGATTATTTCGAATGAACTGAAGTGGCAAGCATAATTGTGGATGCAAATATAAAACTACTAAATTCACCAGTAAAAGGTTTCGAATGTCTTCAATCAATTAACATCTCAATGACATGTTGAATCCGATTTGCGATAAATAAAATTGCTCAAATTGCCTGTCCATGGAATTAAATAAAACGCATTTAAATCGCACTGCAATCCCCTCCACACACGAATTAAGCTCTGGTCAGGTGGATTTACAAAATACTTTCAAATTATTTGCATATATGCATACATATCGTAAAGCAAAAATTGTATAATTTTACATTTAAATGCGCTTAAGCCAGCTTTTAATGAAATGTAAGCTTTCGATTTGAGCTCGAGTTTGGGTCGGGTTCCGATTCCGATTTCAAATTGGGCTCCGCCGATTCGGGTTCGGAATGGGGTTTCACCTTCGGCATGCGTGCGAGGCCTTCCAAAGCGGCGGCAAGGCAAAAATCGAACGCAAATGATTTATAATTAAATATTTTATGATTATCAAGAAAGAAACCGAGGGAAAAACAAAAGCGCCGAGCAATTAGCAGAAAATATACGAAACAAAAATCATATTAAGCGACGTTGCAGAAAATTTATGCTCAGCATAAAATTATATAATTTGCTTTTTCATCGTTTTTCGGTATGTATTTATTATTTTTTGTATTTTTTTTTTTTTTGTTTCTACCTCGGCTTCGGTCTCTGTTTCGTTTTTATTTTATTTTTGCTGCTCAATTATAAAACATTTTCAGCATATAATTAAGAAGGTCTTTGTGCCGCGTAGGCTAATAAAAATTATCAACAAAGTGCAGCAGTTGTTAATTTCATTTAGCGCGCATTAAAAGTAAATATTAATGAAAACAATAAAAGCCCCGGCACAAATGCATGCGCGACGAATTATGGCCGTTAAGAGGGACTCCACCTCCCCGTCGATTTCCCCTTCCGCCCCTCAAAAATGTCGCACAAGACTGAAAATTAATGAAACACAGCGGGCAAAAAAAATGATTCCAGTTCAGGCGAGTTCGTTTCATTAGTTTTCCACCGTAATTACCTTCGTCATGCCCAAACAATTTGCGAACATTCAAAACAACAAAGCAAAGGTATTGAAGAGGCTAGAAAGATAGGTTGGCTTCTGTAAAATGAAGATTCAAATATTTTTTAAATGCTCTTGCTGAAAATAATCTTGAAAAAGATTATATAAAAGATACCATTCATAAATTTTACATTATCAAACAAGAAATGAATTTTATTTGTGAAAACCTACGACCTAAATTATTTTATTCAAAGCGAAAGCTATTCGAAAGCGTTATAAGTTTTATTTTAAAAATCAATTTTTAATTATTAAATTTCGATGTATAAGATCTTATAGTAATTGAACTTTAGTTAAAGCCAAGGATGGGCTTAAGTTTCCTTACAAACTTTTCACGTTGACCCAGAAGTATTCCCAAAAAATATTCCTATTTTTTAAGACGATTTGGAAATAGTCGTTAGACCTCAGCAAAGCGTATTGACATTCATAATACTATTTAACGTAAGCGGCACAAATATTTGCGGTCGGATATGAATAAAGAAAACTCGGACTCTGGGCTGAAAACGGTTGGGGTCTTTGGAAGTGGACTTCTCTGGTGTACAATACAGATACATGTGTATCTGTGTGTGGCAAAAGTTTTAATTTTTTTCCCGCACTGGTATTGGGTTTGTGTGTTGATTTTGAAATTTGTATTCAAGCGTTAATTGGCTTTGCTCATTAGCGGGTTTTCTTTAATGCTATTAACTTTATTTGCTGTTTATTTTATTAGTAATGTGGCGTTGTATTTCCTGCGGCCTAAGGTCGGCCTGGCCGCTTTTCCCCCGGCTTCTGAAGTGCCACCGACTAATGCCATTGTTATGCCCGCAGTGAATGTATCGCATGATTGATAAGCTCGACTGTCCAAAACCGAGCTGACTGCCCAAAACACTCGGCCCAAGTGTCCAGAATTTCAAGTGGACTGGAGTCCAGCTGACCAGGGCAAGGTGTTGGCATTAGTCACGGGCCAGAAGAGTGGAATTGTGTCAGCACCTCTGAAATCATCACTCCGAAAACAGCCAAAAACTGTCGAAATCAGAGTGGGTTACTTTCCATTTCTGGGACTTTGTGCGCCGTAAAAAGGCCTTTCGATAGCGCAAATTGACAAGGTCTCCGGTCGCCTTCGATTGCTGCCTTCAATTAGAATCAATCAAATGTCAAATGCATATTGAGCAATATTTTAGGCGAATGCTAGCCAAACCTTTCTATTTCCATCGCCTGGGGGTCGACTTTGGCCTTGGGAATGGAACTAAAAATGAAGAGCATAAAATAAATATATTTCAAACTAATTCATCTTTTTCTTGATTGCCGGTATATCATTTTTTAATATAGTAATGAATGACGTTCAGAGATCTGTTGTTTGATTTATGGTCAAAGAGTTTCTGCTGACTATTTTCTGAGATTCAGTTCTAAGGAAAACAATATTATTTTTACGAGCTAAGTGTTAAGTTTTTTATTTTTTAATTCCAAGAGCTGTCTCTTATCATGGTATTGATTTTCACTGAAAACTGCTGGGCATTTGCAGGAAATTGCAATTAAGTTTAAGTATAAGGAAAAACAATCGTTTTTTCGAGCTAAGAATTAAGAGTTTTATAATTCCAAGAGCTGTCCCTTATCATTGCATTGATTTTTAGTGAAATACTAAATTTCGCAGGAAATTTTAATGATGTTTTTTAATTGCAAAATCGTTAAAAATACAACATACATATTATTCTATTCAACGAATTGCTCAGCAGTGACAGTCTGTGTGGCCCCTGAAAATGATCTCAAGATTTGTCATTCAAACGTTGGCTGCAAAGCTCCTCTTCCTGCCCAGAAATGCGAGATGATGTGCGGTGTGCGATGTGAGTTGGAAAATAGAGGCCCACGACTTCGCCGGCTGTCGTTGTTGTTGCTGCAGTTGCATGTTGAAAGTAATAATTTTATATATGGCACGACAAACACACTTATCGGCGACATGCGTGTCTCCCGCCCCACCATCCCCTGTCCGACCTACCACCCTGAGCGAGCGGATGTGTGCCTGTGTGTGTGTGTGTGTGTGTTCCTTTTGAAGTGCACAGCATGTTAAATTCGTAAAATTCATTAAGATTCCGTTGCCGATGCCAACCAGCGACTGGCAACAACGACGACGACAACGTTGCCGATGTCGAAAAGTGCCAAGAGCAGAGCCAACAAGCGGCAACCGAGCGACCCACAAGACCAGAGATGCCAGCAGCAACATCAACAACACGGCAGCAGCAATAAGTGCACAGGGGGAAAAGTGTGGAAGTAAGGAAACCTTTTCCTAAGTACTCACCAATTTAAATTGTAGTAATCCCATTTGTTACAGCCTCATCAATGTGAAGTTGATTCATTTATCAGGACTTGTTCAGACATTTAAAACTTTAGTTGCTGACAGCAGCAATAAGTGTTTCAGGGGAAAATCATCTCGACTTATTCATTTTAATTTAAATAATCTCTACAATATTACCGAAATCAATATCAAAGAATAGGGAATTTGACAAGCCCGAAAAACTGATAAAAGTTAAGATGGCTTACAAATAAGTAATATTAGATTGAAAAGGAAATCCCGCATGATAGTTAGCAAAAGGCAGTTCAATTTAAAAAAATATTTTGTATTGAAATATTTCTTTTAATTATAAAATTTTATATGGAACGGTGCTGAATACGATTGCCAAATTGGGGATGCATTCTTAGAGTCTTTCCTGATGCGAATTGAATTCCACAAACTCGAAGTGGGTTATTTTAGCAACTACAATATATGATAAAATCATTTACTTTTCCATTTCAGCTATTACAGACTGATATTTCTTCCAGTGTGTGTTTGCTTTTGTTGCTGGTGGATGGATGGTCGTGCTTCGTAAAAAGCATTTGAAACAAACTCAATTATGCCCGGTGCAGTGCACACAACCAACAGCCAAACCAACAACCGACATTCAGCATCCAAGCATCCAACTACGAAGGAGTCCTACGTCCGTCCCCCTCCTCCGCTCTTGGGCCCGGGACCGGGTCTCATCTCATCTTGCACTTCACGTGGAAGCACGCGGCTCGGCACGGAAATCTGTGAATTAAATGTAACGTCTGTCTGCCCGAGTGTGACTGTGACTAAAATGCGGTCACATTGTTTGCCATCACATAACCCCTCGCCCCGGCGGCAACCCATCTTCTGGGAACTGGAAACCCTGCCTGCCAGCCAGCCCGCATGTGTCACACTATTTTGCATTTAACGAAACCTTAAACCGACTCGACTCTGTTTGCGACGGAGCAACCCTTGAGTGAACCAGAGCAAAGCTGGCCCCATCTCATCTTCCTAATGAGCGGTGGGTCACATGGCAAAAGCCATTAAAAAGAGCTTTACAAATTATTGAACAGCATTATGTTTCTTTTGATAATATTTTAGGATGAGTAGCTAAGGCGTTCCTGAGAATCTTTAGTCAAAAAAAAATATTTCAAGCACATGAGACAGGTTTCTAAATAAGATAAAACGATTATTTCACTTTCTGCCAAATTGATTGGAAAGGGGAAAATGTGATATATATCACAGGCTGCCTGTCAGAGAGCCATTTTGTCTGCTGAAACAAATGACAACCAATCTGTTAAGAGAAAATATTTGAAGGCTAAGCAGAGGTTATTTAGGGAAATAAATAACAGCATACATAAAATTCTATTTCTTTAGCTCAACAATTTAGAATTAAATAGTAATTAAATTTAACCCAGTTCGATACTATATTTAAGAAACTTACTCTTACAGTTGGCAGTAACGCATACAGGTTACTAGAATTTCCCCTAGATAACCCACAAAATAGGGATCCGGACTCTTTATCTACACTTAAGCTGATCCCATCCCATTTAAGCAGCTGTCGTTAAATACTTTCCTAGCCTCACACATATTCGATGGCCATTCAACTCACATCGTACAGATGCCAAGGGAAGAAGGTATTTTCCCCATGCAATTCCTCCGGCTCGCCTTCAACTGCCAGCTCTGTAATTCCATTTGACATTCAATTTTACCTGCTAACAAGCATTTCCTGGCCTCGAACCCAGCCAAACTGGATCGAGAGGAGCGAAAGGGTGGCGGGAAGGGCGATTCCCCAGCGATTTCTAGCGCATCTCATAAATTCCAATTCGTTTGATTTATAAAAATGAACAACGCCCCGAAAAAAGCTGGCCTGGCTAGCAGGCCTAATAAATATTCATGTTCGCCTCGACCGACAAACTATTGATTAAAAAATAAAATTAAAAGGAGCCGGCAGCAACAGAAGTGGGACTTCCAGGAGATTCGATGCCAATTTCCAGCCGGGTGCCTTAATGGCTTTCTGGTCCGGCCAGGAAGCAAGGGAAAAGTACCGGCCAGCGCTGAGCTGGGAAAACGAAGTCCGCAGTCCGGAGACCGAACCAAAGTGAGAGGAGAGGAGAGGAGTGCCGCTGAGTCACTGGGGCGACGGGGGGGAACCTGCGCCATAAATTAAAAGTAATTAAAATATTTAAAGGCTTGCAGTCGGGCTCTCGGCTTATGACTTTAAATAAACATTGCCAAATATCCCACCTCCAACTATAAACCCCTTATCAGCCCCTTGGGAAAATGTGTCATAAAAGTGAAAAGTATAAAGCTGCCCGATAAGCGCCGGCAGAGCGGCGCAGTTCGAATGAAATTTTAATGCAAATAGCTCAAGTGGACAGTGGGTCCGCTGGGAGCTGAGCTGTGCTCCTGCATAAATCATTGGGCCGCCGAGCCGTGACCCAAGCCAAAGTTGCCGCCGGTCCACAAAAGTTTTATTTATGGACCGGCGACCTTCAAGACCGGGGAAGAAGGTACGGACGGGGACCAGGAGGCCCCAAACTAAGCCGCATTAATTTTCATTAAAAGGGCTTAAATGTCGCGCCAAACTTACTTGCTTGTTTTATTTTTTAATTAGCAGGCGGCGGGAATCATGATTTATGAAAGGCACCCAACTACAGACACAGTCATAGTAGGCTAAGCACTTTAATTAATAAAACACTCAACACAAAACAAATTGACTACTTGACTGGCAGCTGAAGAAAAAAATAGCGAGCCTTAAAAACAATAAAAAGAAGTATATGAAAAAACGACGAAAAGTCTCAAGATGAGGGCACAATAGCTCTCCACAGTCTGAAGTGGGCTTTTGCAATCTTTACGATGCCCACTAAATGATATTGACAAAAGTGCTCGAGTGGTAAGAAACAGAAACAAAAACAGAAACCGAGCAGCACAAAACACCAACAATTATAAACGCTCAAGTGTCTGGTACAATCATCAGTCATGGCGCAAAATATGACAGACAGAAAAGCATTTATAGATTTCCTCGCCGCGACCACGATGCGTAATCATCGGGATATGGTTCCAGGCCGATCCAGGCAGTCCATGAGCTCGTTCTCCGCAATTTATGGCTGCCGGCGAATAATCAGGTCCAACTGGCATCTGTTGGGCAGTAAACATTACGATTATGGCCATGAGACTGCGAAGTGTCAAAACTTCTCCCGAATCATTTTATTGGGGCGCATAGTGGCAAGCCTCAGTCCCAGTTTGGATTATTTGGGAATCGGGATCGGGCGGTTGTTGGGCAGTTCCCCGGAGAAGTGCCAAAAGTGGAGCACTCCAAGTCAAGCAGCACTCCAGATTAAGTGTTCTCGCCAAGAATAAGAAAAAGTATAGAAAAGCCCAACAGAATTTTAGGCAGTCATTCTGAAACTGTGATTGCGGTCCACAAAACGGTTGAAAGCAGCTTAGCCAAATGTTTGAGGTAAGAAAAATCTTTTAATCTCTTTGTATTAATTAAAGAATTCCCCATTCTTTTGTAACTTACAAAATCTTAAGCTCCTCTGGTTCTTCTTAAGGTATCTCATTTGCTTCAAGAAAATTAGCTTTTTATGGTAGAACCATTTGAAAGACTTCATTGAGTTGGTTTCTGGGGAATGTGTGGGAATCCAGCTTCTATGGTAAGGCCATGAGGCAACGCTACATTGTATCACAGATCGCCCCGCCCCTGGGAGCCAACTGTTGTGCCTACCCACGCCGTCCAATCAATCCCAGCCGTGACGTGCCCCAGTCGCAGCTGAAATTAAAATTAAGTTAGGGTTCCAGTTACCACTTAACTGGGGGGAGGGTACAGGGACAGGTGAGCGGCAACACTTGACCAGTTATCAGCGCCATAAATCCCTAAACAATCCACTTGAAATTGAAATGCCCCAAACGAACGCCACCACCAAATCGAAGCCGAAATGCTGTCGCTGCTAAGTAAAATAAATGAGTTAAAAAGCCCACAAAACGTGAAAAAAGAACACGAAAAGCGGCGATAAGCAACTGGAAATACTCGCTTTTACTAGGCACAACAATAAATGAGCCCGGGGCGCGGAAGAGGGGCAGTTCCTCTGCTTAATCACACTTAAGCGCAATTGCGGCTTTTGACCGATATTACGAACCACTCGACTAAGTCGCCATTCACCTAGACGACTGCGTCAGCAGGTCGAGATAGTGGACGCTCCCATACCCTTGCCGATATATATTCAGGGTGTTATGGCACTCCACTAAGGCGATAAGCTGGCAAATAAAAACTTATCACAACCGCAGATTTGAACCTTGCTTGGGTTTTCTCTTTTATTGCCCTGCAAGTCATATATTCTTAGTCCCTGCGTCACTACGAAGAATAATATTTAAATTACTCAAAACTAAGAATGTAAATAATTTGATAAACAATCAGGAATTATATATAAATTTTCTCTAATTTAATGCATTTACTTCTGGCATAATTGGGAGTGTATTAGGAAAGAGTTTAAGGTTTTCAAATAGCAACTTAAGTCCAATTTCTGCTGCTTAATCGGTATTCCTTCCGTCGAACCTTTGCTTTTGCTTCTACAATCTTGATACTTCTTACTTTGTATTTATTTTTTCCCCCTGTAATCAGTAATTAATTAAGATACTTTTCATTTGATAATTTCGACAGGCGGGCGAGGCGATTTTGAAAATTGCGTTAGACAGGCGGGAGGCTGAGCGGGGGCGAAAATGGGGGCGTGGCCGGTTGGGGGTGTATCAGATTTACGAGCTGACGGGCCCGATTTAATTGTATTTGCTTGTCCCACGTCAGATAGATTTGGGCCTTTCTGCCTCACTTTTCGCTAGCCGCGCTCGCCGTGCCCTGGCCCGGTAATGCCTAGATTTATGGGCCAGCTCATGATCAGATTGTGGACTCGGTCCATGTGGGCAGGGCTCACATGCGAATGCCCCTTATCGGCCAAGGAATGGCTCGCTTAATTTATGGACTCAATATTTCTCCATTGCCTTTAATTAGTCAGGAATATATATAATCGCTCATAAAACGAGATCTCAATCTCCGGCGACTGCAACAAAGTCGCCTGCAGCCCAGTCGCCGATCATGCCGATCATGATGATCGTGACTGCAATCGCCCCGCTGGCTATCAATATCAGTCCCCAGGCCCCCCTCGGTCCGTACCCAAATCGGAAAATAGCGCGGGTTTGGGGGCAGCGGGGACCTGCGCCTTTGTGCTTAATCACCCAGCGGACGGTGGACCTTTGAAGTGGCCGTTGGGGCCGCCGTGGGTTAATTGCGAGCCGCTCATTGGGTGGCAAATCAATTAAAGAGCAACAACAAACGCTGGCCATGTGTGCACGGCCAAGCTGGCCAACGACTGGAGCGGAGCCCCGTTCCAAGAATGCTATATCTCAAGTCCCCGGGAAGTCAGGTGGTCGGGCGGCCCTTTTAAACCTCGAACCCCAAACGGGAGCGAGAACCCACTTAACACCATGGGAATTTGGCTGTAATGCGAAATGCCTGGAAAACAGGTGATAATAAATGAGAGGAATATTTAAACATATACCTTTGGAAGGGCACAAGTTGCTTAACTGTTTTATATATTTACATGATCTCAGTATATATCATCTGTAAATTAAAAATTTAAATGTAGGCTTGTATTATTCCAATTATAGCATTAGCTTCTAAATGCATTCGATCTTAATCCTTATATTTTAAAGAGTATAATAATAGATTAATAGAAAAAAATAAATCAATTCCATTTAATATTAGAAAGGTCAATAAAATAATAATTTATGATTCGATTGATTTCTTTTAACTATGCTAATTTTTGTTTGAATAAATAAAAAGAAAGTAGACAGTTCTCGTGGGAGTATTTCATAAAACCTTGTCATGAAAATTCAAAAGATTTAGCCAACAGCAAAAATATATCTTAGACATAAAGCAAAAGCTATGCAGACATTTTGATGAATACGATTTTCGAGTCGTGAGATCACTTCGTTGTTTAATGGCACTTAATTCATTTGCATACCTCTCAAGTCGAAATATAATAAGTAAAATTAGAAACGGGCCATAATTAATATTTCCATTCATATGAAAATACAAGTTAAAATGAATATCTTAAGTTCAGAAGTAAGCTCAACTCCATTACTGAGTCATTATAAGCCACTCGAAGTGAGCAGGTCGAAAGAGTCCCGACTGCACAGCAGACCACATTAAATGGTTTTTATTAATGATTATGATTATGCATACATTAAAACCCACTGACTTTGGGCCGCTTTGGGGCTTCGCTGCTGACGGGGCCCATTGGCCCACAATGTGAAACTGGCGCGCGCATAATGATTAGGCCAGAAGGCAACCGAAGCAGGCCAAAACAATACTGAAATAAATGACGAAAATTTTTGAAATTCAAATCGAAGCGCAGCCAAGGGACTTTGAATCCCCGCGTGCGAGTCCGACTCCAAGTCTGCGTCTGAGCCTCGGCCCGAGTGGATTTCTTTGTATGCCTGGGCACGCCGGCGACAACTGGAAAACTTAATTAAAACAAACGTTTGCCAGCCGAATTAGCATAACAAAAGGCCCAAGTCAGTCAAGTCATCCACTCGGGAAAAGATTGCCCGGACTCTTGATATTTTTACGCCGTTTTGGTTCTTGGGAATTTGCATTATATATAAATTTATTTACGCTCGGCATGCGTAATTTGATTGCCTTGGCTCCCTTCCTGGGGGACTGCTGAGGCTGTGCGGAAATTGCAATTAGTCGTTAGAAAAATGCCATAAATTGGATTACCGAGCGAAATGCGACGCAAACTTTGCGCCGATTATCGCCTGTCCATTCAAATATATATACATATAGTACATACATTAGCTCCGATGTACCTTCAGAGCTGGGTGAGTGTGTAATCATGGCTCTGCATAACTGGAGGCGAACAATGAGGCCATAATTTAAGGCATTATATCCGAAATCCGACTGCGCATGGGCCGAGGCGAGTAATTCAGAAAACGTTTTTGTAATTTAATAAATTATTTATGTACTCGTTTCATTGGCTACCCCCCCGGAGTCCGGACTGGACTCAGTTCAACGTATCATTTTTATGATTATATTATATTGTCTGTGGTTTTTTCTCTCAGTTCTCCTTTTTTGAGATAATGCAATTCCTAAAAATATTTTTATTTTCTCGTTCAGTGGCATTCATTAGAGCTTTATTGTTGTGTGTGCGTACGCGTATAGATTCAATTCATTCATTTCGAAATTAAGTCTAAAATTTGTGTGTTTTCGCTGTTGCCCAAAACGAGTTTGATCTGGGCGCTGGGGAGAGAGGGTCGGTCGGATCCGTTCAAGAACGCAGCCAACAAAGCCTCGTTTTTATGCGAGGCGCTGCGATAAAGGCAAACAATAAACTTGCCACATAAAGCATTCATAATTTAATTATATAGACCCCACACACAGACACTGGAGCGGACACAAAGGGGCTAATTCTTTAGAAAATCGCACTTTTAATTTGATGTAATAAGTTTGGAATGGAATATACAGCCGTAGAAACTTGCCTTTTTACGAGGAGGTGAAACAATAGAGGCCCTTTCTGTTTCTTATAGAGTAGAGCCGCTTCTAAGACTCAGTTAAGCGAAACAATGGGCTGACTGTATCTAAACTGTTGCGAATAAATTGCATGGCCAATCGAATACTGCTATTGATTGCAATTAGCTGCCATAAAATCTATTATTGATTTAAAAACACCTACATATACTCGGTTTTATAGGAATATTAAATAACAGAGACTTTGTATAAGGTTAATTAACGTTTCATCAGCTGGTTCTATATTATGTGCAATGTAAAAAAACACAATCAATTTATTGAGATAAGACTTAACCAGTTAATTTTCTGCAACTTCCCGGTTCAATAGATATCAATAGATAGTTTCATTGACATATAAACCAGAGCTTGATGAGATAGGAGACCCTCGGACCCCGTTAAGACCCATGTCAAGCGATCACCACCCACTCAGAAGACGAATTTGAACTGTCATACGTGACTGAGGGACAGAGTTCGAGCCGGAGAGATAGTGTATCTGTATCTGGCGTTCTGGAGAACAAATCGGCCGCAATCGTGTCACAAGGTTCCCCTATCGCGGAATTCTCGGCACTCCATCTTCGCATGTGGTCAGCGGCCCACGGCGAGACCCGCTCCACCCATCAAGTCACGTCAGGGAAGCCACAGAGAGTCGATAATAATTCACGTGCCCCCTGGCTATCGGCCAGATAAGCCAAATCCAGCTGCGAATGGGTTTCTTGCAGTGCAGGCAAATATTTGCTTTTGAATTCATTCACTCCGCGTCGGTGTGTGACGTGTGTGCTAATGCCGGGTTATTTATTAGCCTTACTTTTTCGGGGTGCCAAGTGTTGGCCAAATTCATTAGACCAGCTCCAATATCTCGGGGAGTGCTGATGGAACGTCATGCGATTTTATTAACGCACTTAAAAGCGATCCCAACCGATCCAGAGACGTGGGCAATTTCGCCGAATGCGTGAAAGTCGCCGGACTCAGCGGAGGAACGATAAAATTTTAACCGCACAGCGCTGTAAATAATTTAGTAAACCGAATTAATTGGCCCAAAATAAATGAAACGAGAAATATTTGCATATTTCTACAGAAATTCCATCAAAGTCGAGCTGGGGCGATGGGAAAAACATCAATATCAGTGGGAATGGGGGCCGTGGAATGGGGAATGGCGCAATATTTGCTCATTGCAAAATCAATTAACGATTTCAGGCAAATTGAGATTAACGAGTTCTCGAAATAACAACTCAAATAAAAATCCAAGCAAACTGCAATATGGACACTCCAAACTGGAGGAGCACGAGGCGTGGGGCGAGGGGCGGTCGGATGGATACCGATGGCAGAAAACAGAGCCTGGAGGGAGCAAAGTCACGCAAGTCCATAACCATAAGCAAATACGTACACAAATTCCAGCGAGGCGACGCTGCTCGAGGCAATAATGGAAACAAACCCCGTTAATAATAGCTAAAATGTTTTTAATTAAGTGCAAATGCCAGATTAACGATTACAAGAAAAACACGTTCCATTAAAGCCAACGCAAGCACACACGAATAATGACACATGGCCAGATTCGACACGAAATTGGCTTTGGCTGCGACTCCGAATCGGAATTTAAGTTGGAAGTGTGATTTTGCATTCGAGCGAAGCCCGGCTAAGTGAACTGAGCCGCCGTCCGGGAATCGTGACAAGATGATGCTAATCCGATAGCAATCGGAATCGCTCTGCGGATCGTGTTGTAATTGTTGACGCCGAACGAACTTGATTTGATTAACGTTTCTTCTCAGTCCCCCCATCAACCTGGGGAAATGGAGCCGGGACAGACCGTCCAACTGGAATATCGAGTTGGATGTAGAATAGCACTGATAGATAGGTGATGATTAGCTGGAATTATATATTATATTCAATTATGGCCGGACTTGTGTACCCATTCAATCATCCAGAAATTAAGCGGAAACATCTAGCAGTTTGTTCACTTTGAACGCCAATTGTCTGAGAAATTTAATACTTTTAGATGTTAGAAATCAGATTCTACCATCCCTTCTTCTTGTTAACAATATTTAAATTATAAAAAATAATAATAAAATTAATTCTATGAACTACAAACTTTTTTGTATAAATAAGATTTATTTACTAATCAAAGTAAATGCATTCTATAATAATTCCCAATAGAAAGATGGGGGGGATTTTCAGAAATTGTACACAGACTCATCAAGTAGTCAGGAAATTCGACTCCCCGGAAAATATTTCAACAGATCTCCCAGCTGACAGCTACGATCGCAGTAATTCAACTCCGTGGAGTTACATGCCTATTGTGACACGACCGATCGTTCCTATGAATACTTATGAAGACATAAATTGCTTCACGATATTTTTTCACCAATAAATTCTCTACTTACTGGGAATTCTCGCATACACACCTCATTCCGGAGGCGGCTATAAAAAGCAGCAGTCAATGACTGAGAATCGCCATAAAAATTGTTGACACGAAATTCTTAGATCTGAATTTATGCCCGGCCATCGACTATACTTATAAATCATCTTATAATGGCCGTCTTCAATAAATTAAATTCATTAAAAGCGGATTATCAGCTTAGGATGGGAAAGTTTCTGGGAGCGGAGCAACACGAACACTGGGCCCCACCAGCATCGATACGAATCCGGGAGATCTGGTTCATTTATCTGGTCTATACCTGGGCACCATCTGCCAGGGCCTTTGTCCGGTCAATCAGCAATCGATTCGGCACTGCGCCCCGGTTCCTTAATTACCAAAATCCGGCGCTGCGAAGCGTTACGCATTCGTCAGTGCCGTCCGCATGAAAGAAAGAAATCTTAATTAACGCATAAACAATTTACGCGTATCTCATTATGTTCTGTTCGCCGGCAATCCATCTAACTTCTGTCTGTCTCTCCTCACCTTTTGTAGTCATTAAGGTGGCTTCATTTCCTCGGCCGCCGTCGTTATTACTACTATTTTCGTTGGCCGGGAAAACCATTCATAAATGATTAACGTTGCCAAAGTGCAATTAACATTGCAAACAAGGGCAGGGCCCGCGGACGAAGAACGACGAAGAAGGTCTGGGCCCAGACCCCACAGACACTCTTCCTCACCATTTTCCCTTCCCTGTCCCCTGCCCCCACCATGTAATCAAAGGCAAAAACACAAAAACTGAAACTTCATGCGGCCATAAAAGCCGAATAATAATAATAATAATAATGCTTGTGCCCACATGGTCTGCTGTCTAAACGAGTGCGCTTAATTTTATTTCGTTTTCCCATTTTTTTACTATTCGAATTTGGCCGTATAAACATTTTTGTGACGCGCGGTAATTACGCTGAAAAACTCATTTGACGGGTCGCCCATTCAGTCGCCGTGTAATAAATCTCTCGATGTGTATAATTTGGTGTGAGTGAGCCTGGCCAACGCACGGAAAATCGTATCTTGCAGATACACCCGATTGCCTGTGCGCTGGGTGCACAATTTTGGATGTTGTACACTGGCAGAAATCACTGGAGTTGTAGAGTGGAGGCAAAAACTATGAGCTAATAAACTTTTCAAAGATTACAAGATTTAGAAAACAACGGTTCTTTCTATATATCTATGTAATTCACCAGTTGAGTCACGACCACGAACCTGGATTTTAAGCTGTTGGGTCTTAATGTTGTCCGGTATCAATTATTCAAAATGTAAGAAATGTAGACATAATCCAGGTCAAAGCACCAGTTTATTTTGGTGAATGGTTAACGTATAAAAAATAGTAAAACTCCTTTAAATTCTAAATATTTTCCGTTTCTCAACATACAACATCAAAAATAAAATTAATCAATATATTGAAATTAATTCTTAATTCTTAAATTGATAACCAATCTAATAAAAACTGGAACAGCTGTCGTTATGAATTTTTCTGCGTGTACCTCTTGCACAACAGGCAGCTTAAGTCTGGGGATGGGTCGGAGATTTCGGGATGCGGACTGGATCGGTTCGTCTCAGTTGGGATCTGTTTGGTTTCCAGGTCTTCGGGCTGCCCGCAGGCAGTCGGAAAGGGGAGAGGGCTTCGGGGTCTGCTTCTGCTTCTGCTGGCTATTAAGTGGAATGCCCGGCCTGCAATCATTACTCATCCGAGGCTCTAGGGTTTCCTTCGCATTCGACTATTGTCAATGGCAAAACAATGGACAGGCGCGGCTGGCGGGGGGCATATGTATAGCTGATACAGATACAGATACGGATAGGCCGCATCCAGCATAGGCACAGATGCAAACGGCGGAATTCAAACAACAAACTACCAACTACACACATGTGGGAAAGTATCTCTAAGTATATGCCACAATTTATGGCTTCCTACACAGACACAACGTGGCCCCAAAAAAGCAAATATGTATATGACAAGTCATAAATGCCTCAACCTCGTCGAAGCCGTTACAGCAACAGAAACATCAGGAGAAACAGGCGCAGATACACAGATACGCGGACACAGATACTTTTGTTGTTGCGGAGCGCCGTAAAAAGAAACAAGAAATCGACTGACACATCGCTCAATAAACATAAATTATAATTTATTTAACTTTTGCACTTTGTTTCATTTAATTTTCAATGGTCGTTTCCAATTCGAGTGGAAATGGAAATGGGATTCATTTGTTTATTATTTTGTTTGCTTCGGTTGCGTCGGACTCATTCTCTGTTCGGTGGAAATTCAATGGAGAATTCAGGGAGCAGCTTTTCAGCTGGCTGGCTGCTGGCTCATTAAAAGACGCGCCGCGCCACGCACAACTATTTGAAATATTTTAATTATTTTCCACTCATACATATGGCGGCGCGGGGGCTAGATGCGATTTCGTGGGCGTAGCAGGTTGTTCCGAATTATATATTTTCTTTAAGGCGATTTTAATTGCCCCGCTAGAGACCAATTGACGTCTGTTTTCGGGGTGTTTTCTGGGGGCGGGGGATTTCGAGGCCCCGGATGATTGTGAAAAGCACTTCACTGCAGTGTTGAGTTCGCTCCGCTTCGCCTGAATTATGAGCCAGGAAATCCACAGCATTTGAAACACGAGCCCCGTGAGTGCTGATAGTGTGGCACACATACCCAGGGGTGGAGGTGGTGGCAGAAGGCGCACTGGAATAATGACAAGTAGTACTACGTGGGCTGATATTTCACCCCAGTGAGAAGGGCAGTGCCTGGGACAAAGTCCCCTGATTGCGACCCCCTAGCCCGTCCCTGTAAACAAAACTCATCCGACTTTATTCAAGTTGCCCAAATTAATATTCAATTAATTTGCATTTTTATTGTGTTCGGTTCAGTTGTTGTTTGGGTTTTTTCTTACGCATGCAGCCCAGTAGTATTTATAATTCCTTTATATCCATAATATGCTACAAATTTATTCCGCTCTACCTCTTTACATCGTTATGTATACGAAATAATTACTTTTGTGTGTCATTTCGTTCCTTTTGGGGTATAAATAATTTACATGAACATTGTTTGGCTTCCATCGGAACAGAAGGGTTTGTGAGTTGCGAGTTGGTGGCCTCCTAAAACTAAAATACCATAATTAATGCTCTGCCAATTTCGGTGTGCAAAAGAACATTGTTAGTCATTCAGATGGTTTCGTTGGCATACATAATTCAAAGTTAGGTGCACAATAATTACGAATAAAACTACTATCACATTGAAATACACATATGTATGGTACGTCTGATACATGCTCGGGAAACAATAATAATTGCTCATTAAATATGTATCTACACACGCAAAGCGAGAATTGAAGCGGTTTTAGTGCGATCAGAATGCCACGAAATCGTTCTCTAATACAACGAATTTCCGACACTTGTCGGTCCGATTTCGCCTGACTTTAGTGAGGTGGCTTTTGGGTAGAACAAATCGTGACGGTTGCCTTGGCAGTTGCTTCTTACTTAGCCTATCCTAAATCCATCATATATATTTAGAAACGGAAATGCGGAGGGGATTTCCAGTAAATTAAGAAACATTTAATTGTTAATGTGTGTTCACAGTAGAATTGATAATAATTCATAGATACGCTCGTACATATAGGTTTATATCTCTGGCTAGCACTTTTCATGCTCGATAAGTTCTGTTAATTCAGCGCTCAAATCGCCGGAAACTTTTCCATTTCGCTTTCTTAGCTAATCCGTATCCGAACTCCCACCATATCGGATGGATTGCATACCATATATTGTATTTCCGTACATAATAATTTGCTGATGGCCTAGATAGTGGTTATGCTGCGGCACAGGCGTATTGGTAGGCATACTATATAAGATCGTCTATATCAATTTGTTTAGCTGGCTGATTTCGCTTTGTTGTAAGTCACAATACGGTTGGCTAATGCGATGTTAATGTGTACTTAAGTGTAGTTAAATATAGGTATATCTGTATTCCCACATGTCCGATGGATACAAGCGCTGCCATCTCTCTGGGCCCGTTCGTGTCTTCGGCTGAGACCCAGTTTCGAGTGGGGTTTAATTACCCGGCCAGGCAGACACGTCCGAGCCACATAGACACTTCCTCCTCGAAACCACATCCATCCCCTTCCGTATGTACATCTCGGTATCTCTCAGTGCCCCTCGCTTCCCCCCAAGACATTTGGCTTGCCACCTGACATATAATTTTAACTTGTAACATTGTTTTTCGAGTTGCGTTTACCTAATAGTTTTCTTTATGTTTCGTGGCGCATGGAAATAAATGCGATACAGTGCGGTTCAAAGGGATAAGGAAGGAGAAGTAAGAGAAGGAAAAGACTTAAATGAAGGGAAGATTGATCACCTTTTCATTCATCGGTAATAATTATTGTAATTAAACAAAGTACATTAAATGTTCAGCAACTTATAAATCGATTTCCTTGTTCGCTGTCATTGAGTTTGTTATACTTTTCAAAAGATGTACATACATACATATAGTATAGCTTCCTTATGGCCCTGGGACGCACTGTACCCTAGTAAGTGCTGCACTTAGGCAGCTGTAAGCGTTAATGCCTCTTAATTGTTTTTCGGTGTGTAGTGTATTTTTCTTTGTTGTAGTTTTAGATATTTTTGCGCTAGCTAACTAGTTTTACACGTTGTCATGCTTACTTGTTGCTCAGCCAAGTCTAAAGTTTGTAGTTCAAGTTGATTTTTTATGGGTTTTGTAGGCCTTTTGAAAGCTTTTGACCTTCCCTCTCTAATGTTGCCAGTCTCTCTGTCCGCGCTCTTGCCCAATTGAAAAGGCGGCTAAGTGATTTGGCTTTGGCTCAGCAATGACTTTGTTAACAACAACTTCTGCGCCAGCCAAAACTTTTCACAATTACGCAAAGCCTGGCAGGGAGTATTTGGGTTTTAGCCCGCTAAAAATATAAACGCCAGCTATAATTAGGAATTAGAAATCAATGACAAATCGCCTTTGACATCATCTGGCCCGCTGACTCAGCGCAATCTACTAACTAAGCCGGGCCACAGCGAAAAAATAAATACAAATTCCCATTTGGTGAGCTTAATTATAAATAGTTTGCTAAGCTGTTTTTGGGCTTGGCTTTCCGAATAGCGCTGTGTATTATAATCTTCCGCGGAGAGAGTGAGGTCAATTAAGTGCCATTAATTTGCCTTTTTAATTAATAATTTATTTTTTAATTTATTTAAAGCCGCCGCTTAATCCCGTGCCGTCTATTTCATACCGCGCTGTGCATTCATGCATATAAATTATGCTAATTAGTTACAGCTACCGCATGACAATTTAATACATATATTTGCATTCATTTTTATCTGATCTGTTATATTTTTTAATTAAAGCTTATTAAAACTGTCGCTCACTCTCCGCGACGCGGACTTGGCTTAATGCGCTTTGCGTCATTTCATTTCGAACAATTTTCGTTACTCGGGACTTGAATTTAAAAGTAACTGACTCCTGCAACTGGGTGCTTCTGCTATTCGGAGCCTTTTATTTGCATGTTTTCCCCCAGCCGCATCGGTTTTTGTTTTACTTGGTTTTTGGTTAGCCTTTGCCGGGCCATTATTGGGTTTATTTATCTGTTGATGACTTTTAAATGGCAGCTGCTCTCCGATTGACGGCAAAAAAAAAAAACCAGAAACGTCTAAATAAAGTCAATTAGAGGATAAAAACCTTTTAGTTGACCTATCCCGCTCTATAAAAGGCCTCCCATTCAGCTCTGACTAAGCGAACGGCAAAGCGATTCATCGAATATGGTCATTGGGAACTGCATCCGACGGATACAAATCACTTTGAGGCCCGGTTGTGAGTCCTATTTTCACTTTTTACAAGAACTCTATTGAGTTGGTTTCGTAGAAGCTTAAAACAAGTGATTAAGGCTTAATTGTTATTGGATTTAGGATAAAAATAAATATTATGCTCGAAAAATGTTAGCCGTCAGCAGTTAAATGCTAACTTTATATGCATATATTTGTATATAAAAAAAAACCAATGCTGGGAAATTAAAATAAAAAATCTGTCAAGAAACTGTGAAACGTTGAGGTGTTTTTATCCACTAAAATAATCACAAAAATTTATTTGACAACAGAAATAAGTATTGAAAGTATTTGTTGTCTTTATTAATTAATTTCAATGCCTAGAAATGTTTAAGAACATTTAAAGCATTATTTTTGACTTAGCTTTAATGCAAAGAAATTAAGTATTGTGAACACATCTGAATGTTTAGTAAGTTCTACATATTTACTTCCCCCGGTCTGCTTTTGAAAAACAAAAAACTCACAATTCATTTGGAGTTTGTTTTGAGTAACAAACACTTGGCTGTGCTGAATGAAATCGTAAACTGCAAAGACCCAATGATAAGCACTCAATTAAAATCCCTCAGCCCCGGCACAATATGCCACTTCCCCTTCCTGCCTGAGTGATAAAGCCCCCAAATATATGTGTAATCTCTACCAGCGGCCCCCAAACTAGCCACTTGATCACTGAGATCATTTTGGGGCCGTGGCGGAAAATGTCAAATAAGCGAAAGCACTCAAGTACGCCACTCGGACGGGCGACTGGACACTATCAGCGGGACCCACACATGGCACCATAATCGAATCAGATGTGAATGCGAATATGTGAATCCAAAGTGCAGCTGAATAGAGATTCAGCTTAGTAATGCCAGACGAGACGAGACGAGCCGAGCCGAGACGAGCAGCACCTGGCCATCGGGCAGCGGGGCGTATGAGTGACGACAATGGCGATGACCTCGCATTCGAAATGGATTGATGGCTGTGGGGGGCTGCGACGGGGAGCAAAGGCTGGAAGGGGGCATGCAAATGGCCCCAGCAGCTGATAGTTGATTGCTCAAACGAAATGAAAACAAACAACCGACGCTGTCAGCTGGAGCGATCTGTAGTATATTTTAATTACACTTGTGTGAACGCCGCCGCCGTCGACGGCAATTGAAATATATTTTTCCGTCCTCTAATCTACGACCAATTTAATACGAATTGAATAAATGAATAGATGAAATCGTTTCTTAAATAGCCGGATGGAATGGTGGGGCGAAATCAAGGGAAAATGCCCAGGCACCTAGCTTGGATTTGGGGTTAAAGCTAAGTCTTTTCCTGGATTATATGTCGATATAATTTAAGAGAGCCCCGAATCTAAGTTGGTGAAACGTTAAAATTATATTTAATAATAAAAAGGTTGGTAAATGTTATTTTAATTTCTATTTCTCCATAAGAAATTTATATAATAAAGCTAAATTCATATAAATTATAGACAAAAATAAATAAATTTCCCCAAATAAAAGCACATATATTTGGAAAATAGGTGTCGGCGCAAATTTCGTTTTCTAAAATGAAGAATGCATTGATTTTTTTTTTGGCTGTTTTCCAGACATTTTCCAAACGTCAGCACTGGCCTCGGCCAGTTCCTTTCTATGGCTGCATTTTGGTCCAGCCTCTTGTCTCTCCTTGTTGGATCTTAAGTGGAGACCAGACAACTTGGACGTGAACACGGACTCGTTTGGATTTGGGGCAGTCCAAAGCGGATCAGTCTGTTTCGCGGATGAGTCAGTTTTCGGTCAGCAGCGGATGTCGTTCGGCTCAGATCCAAAAACTGTTTTTTCGTCTTAATTAATTTGCTGATTGCCACACTGGCAATCCTCGGCGGGCTTCCCTGGCCTATGCATAAATTAATCTGTTATTTACTTCCTGGAATCGCAGCTCCCATGAAACCGAACCGTCTCCAATCACTTCGACGCGCAATCAATAATGGAAAATACACATTTCCCCGAGGGACCTTGAGGCCGAAGCTAAAACAATTTCAGCTGATAAAAATCTCGCATTTCCTGCCAACTGAGGCTTTGGCTTTAAACCATTAGACTTCTCTGTGGGTTTGCCTCCAAACAAAGCATTATGTGAGGTCGTAAACACTGGTCTGCCGAGGGGAAAATCCGGGGAATACAATCGAAGCCATGAGCCATGGACACAAAAACAAATGAATTATACAGTTTGAATAAATGAGCATAGTGGTCGCTGGAAAATGAGTATCACAAGGTCTTGAAATTCTTCTGAAACTAAGGGAGTCGGAAACCCACTGAAAACTGACATTAGGTTTAATGTGTTTTTGGGGGAATACAAAAAACGGGGAATGAATAAAATAAATTACAAAGTAAAGCTATTCCAAAACCTATGATTTCTTGTTAATGTTTAAGTTTACTTCCAAAATAATTGCAATTAAAAACTCATTTAAGCCCAGAAGACTCGGAAATACCTCGCTTGAATGAACTAAAAAATAATAAAAAACTGCAATCATGGTCGCAAAATCGACTCAATCCATTTTCGAAATTAGTTCCATGTGGAAAGGGGTCCCATTAGGCGGGAACCACTGTACACTGAGGCTTCTTCAACCCCAAAAACGGAGGTCTTCCATCAATGACATTAATCAATCACAGCTCACCGCAGCAGGGGAAAAAGCGAAGCGAACTGAGGGGCCAAAGCAAAGCTGAAAATCAAATTAAGGCGGACAAGGAGAGAAGCCAGAGACAGGCCGCAAGGAAGGAAGGTGTGAAAAGTAATCCACGAGGGCCGACGGCAGTGGGAACTAAACTCTTCCCCGCCGCAGAATACAAACATACATACATTTATACGTATGTATAGATAAGTCACTTGAACTACACACTCTTTCTAGCATCAATTGAAAACACAATTTTTCTTAATTTTTTGCATATCTCGCTTCAAATTACGTTGCATAATTTTGAATAATTTTTATTCGTATTTTTTGTGTTGCTTTACGCTTTTTTCTTCTGTTTTTCTCTCTATTTGTCTGTCCGTCTGTCCATCGGTCTGTCTGTCTGTCTGTCTTATTCAATCGGTAATAATTTGTTGCTTTCATATTTTCGTATTCTTTCAATAAATGGTTTGTTATAACATTTGTTTGATTTTTAATTAAATATGCGTATGTGTAGTTTTTAGCAATTGGTTGGTTTGGTTGTTGGATGTTCTTGTTGCCATTGTTTATGGTTATTGGTTTCACACAGAGCGGTTTGTTGTTTCTGGTTGGTTGTTTAATTTAAATTAAATTAATTACTAAAATTATTTTATAACAAATATCACTACAATAGTTTGCATTTTTTTGTTGTTTCTTTTTGTATCGTTTATCAATTACTACCATTACATAAAAAAGAAAAAAGATCGCTCGTTTTCCTCTTTTGCTCTCTTCCTCTCGCCATCTCGCCTTCTCGCCGTCTGACAACAATTTCTCATAGCAGCTAAACAGTTAATTTTTCCATCTCTTAATATGTCGTTAGAGTTAATTAGTTTTTGATTCTAAAAGCTTTGAGGGGGCGGTGTGTATATATAGTAATGCTTAGGGGAGGATCTATTGGTTATTCCTTGAGGCGGCTATTTCATCGACGCGTACTTGGTAGGCGTCTGTGTCTCATGTTGCATGTTACTTCTGCTTCTGCTGCTGCTGCTGCCGTTGTCCTTGCTGCTGCTATTGCTGCTGCATCACACGTTGTAGCAGGAGATCTGCGGCAGGTGCTGGAATGTGGGGGTGGCCGCCACCGCGGTGGCCGCCGAGCTAAACGGCACAAAGGACGTCTGACCGGCGGCAGCAGCCGCGGCTGCCAAGTTGAGCGAGGCGGCCCCCGCATACGGATGCATTCGCTGGGAACGCAGGTACTGCCGGTACTTGCCGCTCAGCTTGTCCGTGGCCGTGGCTACCGCTCCCGGTATCGCCACAGCAACCGTTCCGGATGCTGTTCCCGCCACTGTTGCTCCCGTGCCCGCCGCCGTCGCCGCCCCTCCTCCTGTGGCCGCTCCCGTGGTGGGTGTGGCCGAGTAGAGACGCATCGGATTGGTGTCAGGGCCGGCCTGATAATTGCTAGGAACTGTGGCCATCGGCGATCGGTCCATCAGCATGGACGTCGCATCCCAGGGCGGCGGGGGCAGGCATTGTTGTTGTTGCTGCTGCTGCTGCTGCTGCTGCTGTTGTGGCACTTGCGACTGCTGATGCTGCTGCTGAACCTGCGACTGCTGCTGCAGTTTTCCTGAGGCAGCCGCCGTCTGGCCATAGTTGCTGCCGGAGATCATGGCGTCCCGCTTTCCGCCGCCGCCGCCGCCACCGCTGCCCTTGGCCGCATAATGGCCGTGACTGTGACTGTGCGGGTGCAGCATGTGATGGGGCGTGAGGGCTGTGCGGGCTGCCAGGGCCGCCGCCAGTTGATCCCACTGACCGGCAGCCGCGGCGGCAATGGAGGCTTGGGCCTGGGCCTGTACCGCCGCTGCCGCTGCCGCCGAGTTGGCCGCATGGCTCTGACTTTGGCTTTGACGTTGGCTTTGGTTGCTGCTGGCACGTTGATGCTGCTGACGCCGCACATGCTCCAGACTAGACTGCTGTTGGGGATAGTGAGCTTGCTGCGACATCTGGGACATTTGCTGGTGCTGCTGGCGAAGATGCTGCTGCTGCTGCTGCTGCTGCTGGTAGCGCTGCGCCTGCTGCTGTTGGGCGGTGGATGCCGCTGCACGGGCTCCCCTCCTGGCCGCACTACTGCTGGGCGCTGTGGCCACCGCCGCACCGCTGCCGCTACCGCCCAAGGCCGCTCCGCTGCTCAGCGAGCTGGAGCTGATGGACCGCGCCGTGGCATGCATGTTGTTCACGAACGGACTGCGGCGCTGCGACTCCATCTTGCGGAAGTAGCACGGATGGATCATCAGCAGCGGCTCCACGCGTTGTCCTGCCGGCGGCTTGGGCTGGTTGGGGAGCTCGTACTCCACGCTGCAGTCCACGTGCAACGGGATGCTGTAGTCCTTTTGCGGGGATGCGGCAGGCGCAGCGTTTCCGCCGTTGCCATTGCTGTTGTTGCTGTTGCTGGCGGACTGTTGCTGTTGTTGTCTGTTGCTGGCAACGGCGGCGGCGACCTGCGTTTGGGCCGCCCCCGCATGGCTGTGACGGGCGTTGCTGTACATGTACATGTGTTGTTGTTGTTGCTGCTGCTGCTGCTGCTGCTGTTGGTGATGGTGCTGCTGCTGCGCCTGGCTGTGTTGTTGCTGCTGCTGCTGCTGTTGCTGCAGGGCAGACAGAGCCGACATGCCGTGCGACAAGGACGACATGTCGTAGTTGGCATAACAGGCGGCCATCGTCATTGCTCCGATTCTGCTCCTGTTTCCGCGGCTTCAAAGATTTTCTCGAGGCGAGTTCGAGGTTTGGTAACACAGAATGCGCTTTGGGTAGCTTTTCGCTTTTTCTTTGCTGCTTTAGAATTTTTGCATTTTTGCTGGCTTTTCTTTGCTTTGCTTTGCTTTCGCACTTTCGAAAAAATTCACTTTTTAGTGGTTGGTTTCTTTTTGATATTTGATTTTATTGGCACTGGTAATCCAAAAAAGAGCGGCTAACGGTAAATTGCTGCTGCAGGTAATCCGTGAGTGTTGTATTTGTTGTTGATTTTTGTTTTGCGTTTTGGAGGAACCTTAATCCATATATTTACGTTTGTTTTTGCTTTGGAATTCGCTTTTAACCCGTATAATATTTTAGCTTGCTGTTCGCGTGTTTAACTTTGTTTTGATTATATATGGTTTTGTATATATTTATTTGTTTAGCGTTTTAATCAGTCTTTGTTTTTGTTTTACATAAATGCAGCGAACAGTTGGAGCTGCGTTCGTGTGTGTGTTGAGTGTGGGAGGAGTGTGTATGAGTGAACAATCCACGTGTGTGTTTTTCAGTCTTTTTTCGCCCGTTTTTCGCTGGCTGGTTAACAGTTGATTTGCTCGCCTGCTCCTTGTCTTTTCATTCGTTTCTACCGCAGCCCGCTTCTAAGTCTGATCCGCACAAGAGCCGAGTTCTGTCTCCGTCCGCGATGACCAGATGCCAGTTTGGTTTGTTATATTATAGCATATTCGCGGACCGCTCGGTTCGAAAGTTGAAATCTATCTGACTGGTCTCGCAGCGACTGAAAATATTTCAAAACATCCGTATATATCCGTATGTATTGCGATATCTGCTGAATACGGAGAGCGGCATGTTTTAGGTCTCTCTCTCTCGCTTGCTCTCTCGCTGGCCCGCGGTCGCTGCGCTGCCACCTCTGCCGAGGCTTACCTGATGTTCGCACAGCTGATGTTCCGTGACGTACTCAGCACACACACACACATACACCCGCTGAGAGCCCGAAAGCCAATTGCATTCAATGGCAGCATATGGCCGTGCTCTCCGGTTGATGGTGTGCCTGTGTGTGTGTTACACATTCAGCCAAATTACTACACGGCGGCCATCTTTACAACCGCAGAAGAGCGGCCGAGAGTGAGATTCAGCAAAAGAGAGAGATTTGTAATACTACTTTTTCCCCGTTTCTGCTGAGCGTGTTAATGCGCTGCTTTAATTTTTCCGGCAAACGCTTTTTTGGGAGCAGCTTTATGGGGCCGTAAAAACAGATGGGGCCTAAAGGGGTTAACAGCGGGCTGAGAGCTAATTGAGTTGCACTAAAAACGCGATGTGAAAATAAATCTATCAGCGGAACCTTCGGTTTATCTAAAAAAAATCAACAATATTTTAATATCTAAGCGGAGTTTAGAGCACTTTAGATTTGTCAGCCCCTTCTTTTGTTATTGTTTTCGTTGACAACCGATAAAATATTTGTTGTTAAATAAAACAGTACCTATTATAAAAGGACTTTTGCCGTATTTGATTCATAAATGAGTCAAACTTCTTCATAAACATGATTATTTTTTAAACTTTATATGGAAAATTTTGTTACTAATAATGCCCACCATTATCTTGGGAGGTGTTTTACTTTTATAATCATTAAAGCCCCACCTAACTACTCACCTATTTCTAAATATATGTATGTAAGCGAACGACAGATCCACAGATTCCTAAATATCCCCAAAAACACCTCCCCCATCGTCTTTGGAATACAAAATCCAAAACTGCGCACTGAGAGGCTTTTCTGCAGCCCTAAAAAATAAAATAAAAACGCAAATATACATCCCAAACATACAGCAATATTAAACTAAAGCATTGCAGACATTTCTGCACTAAAACTTGGAAATTTAAGTCGGGAAAGGGCAACTGTCTCTTTCGCACACACGCCCACGGAGCGACCGAGAGAGCAGACAGAATTACACACATTGTAATAAATAAGGAAGGTCGTTGCCATAGCAGCAGCGTCGTTTTCCCTCATTGACGTCGGTTTCCCCCACTTATTGTTGTTGGCTCTCTCCATTCAGCGCTGCTCGGCGTCTTATTCAGCGCTGCTCGCGTCTTATTCAGCGCTGCTGATAACAAATCAGCTGTTTTGTATCTATGTCGGCTATTACGATGCGTGTGTGTGTGTTTGTGGGAGCGACGACGACGTCTGGCTGCCTCTCTTCTGAAATCGGTTTTTGTGTTTTTGATTTTTCCCCCCAGCATATGTTTGCTCAAAGTTGTTGTTGTTGCTGCAGGAGCTATATGAGGTTGTTGTTGTTGCTGCTTTGGGGCGTGTATTGCTGTTACTTATATTTTATATATTTTGAATCTTTTTTATATTTTATTTGCATTTTTTTTTTGTATTTTTGTTGATTTATATTTAAATATTTTATGTTTTATATAGCAAAAAGGTTTTTTGTTTTTATTTCCAGAGCTGAAAGGAGGAATTTGATTATTTTTTAAGGCATAACCAAAGGGTCCATCTGTAACTGTATTCTTTTATTCCTGGATATTATTTAAGTTTTAAAATATCTACAAAATAAAATAAAAACAGTTTCTGCTTTGTTTGAAATGACATTTTATTTAAATGTTTTGCATGGCGGCCAGATAATTTTAAAGCAAACACATTATATTTTAAAGTTTTATTTGATAAAACAAAATAAAAGGAAATGGTTTACTTTGCTCTTTTATTATTTTAATCTTTTTTTTTAGATTTTAATAGTTTATGTTGTATAAATTAATTAATTTGCGGCTTTGAAAATTGCTGTTTGCTAGTATGTATTGCTACTGTATTGTTGCAGTTGTTTTTTCTAATTTTACTGCTTTTATTGCAGCTCTTGTAGGCTGCCGTGCCATGTTGCTTCGTTGCTTTTGTTGCGTGCTTAATGACGAGTCGGCCACATTTACAGTTTGATTACAGGGCTCCCAATTTGGAAATTACCAAACTGCTCGAATTAGGGAAACAGTCGCTCTGCTTTGCTCATGGGCCCATGGCCCAAACCCAACTACAGCAACAGGAAAAAAGGTGAAGAACAAAAACGAGGCAACAGGAAATTGGCCAAGAGTTGGCACAACAATAAGTAATCTGGCTGGTAATTTTGTAGAAAATTTTGCGAAATTAGAAATTCCCGACAGATAAAGTTTTTCTCAAGTGCAATTGACTTAATTGCGACACGAAATCAGTATTTAAATATTATAGAAAGTTGGTAAAGTTGAATGGTATTGTGTTTTCATTTGAGTTGTTAACTAAAGAGCGTACCTTATTGAAAACTTTTCCATAAATAATTACTTATAAACAATACTTAATATAAAGAACAGAATCTAACAAATACCCTAATTTATACAGGCCAACTATAAAATATGTCTTAATAATCAAGTGAAATATGATTTTAAATCGGAATAATTTATCTAATTTTTACCTTAACCCTATTTTCCATGAACCCCAAACAGTTTGTTTCAATCATAAAATTGCAGTCAATTAAAATTCCCTCCAAGCTCTATGACTTCCCGGATCCCAAAAAAATAATCTAGTATTCTTGCTGGGACTCGGACTTTCTTCAAACTGCGATATTATATTTCGGAAGGAGTAAAGACTGTAATTTGGTAAAATTTCCATTTAAATGCAATTTCAATCGCTTGCCTAGTCCCCTGGGCCTGTTCTCGGGCTCTGCAGTTTTCGGATCCCGGGCATTCGCTCATTAAATCGATCCAGCCCACATTTTCTGTTCCTCTAATCTCTGTCATCGTTTTTTTCTTTATTTTCCTTTTTTGTGTTTATACTCTTTTGTGTTTTGTTGTGCTGGGCTCCTTTCTCCGCGCGCCTTTCCCTTCCTTGCTGGCATATCGAATTCATAACTCCACGACTGCCTTTCTCTTGCTCGAGTCACAGTCCTGCTGGCTGTTCTCTTCTTCTGCGGTACAGTGAAGCCCGGCGGAAACCTGTTTGCATTATTAAGTAACCGTTGTGCCCGGCGTGGCCGATTGCTCTGCATGGCTTCTTTAGCTTGTTCTTCTCCTCAAGAAGATTTTTAATGCTGCCTTCACTTCTATTCCCCGACGTCAGCACGAAACTTTCGTTTTTTATACCAGCTATTACGTGGGATTTACGGGTATATTACAAATTTGAAGTAATTTGTTGTTAAACTTATACTATTTGTGTGAATATATAAAACAGGTAATGGCCATAAAAACAAAAATATGTAGAAGAGAAAAAGAACCCCGCTCGTTTATCCAAATTAAACGAAAAGTTATTTAGGGAGCGATTAAAATTCCCAATTACGAATTCGATGAACACACACTAGTACATTTTATAAAACAATTTAAACCATTTAATACTGATGAGATCTAAAACAATTGCATAAAATTTATTTACGTATGTGCGAAAGGAAGAACTATGATAGTAGATCCTCGATATATATGGATTTAATTACCTGAAAAGATCTTTATTTAGCAAGAATAATTATAAATCAAAGCTATATGCAAATGCATATTTAAATGTTATTAAAATAATGTAATATAAGCTGGAAAATGCTTATATTATGTTTTCTTTATAACATTTTACATGTTTCAGTTGCTACTAAAAAATATACATCTTAGGTACTATTAAAGGGTATCTCTCATTCGAGGAAGTCTCTGTCCCCTTTCGCTCTGCTGCAGTTTGGCTTGTCTGTTTGTCTGGACGGCTTGTTAATTCGAAATAAAAACAGGAAAATTTACTTTACAATCTGTGCTAAAATCGTAAATTTTTAGCCGGGCTCAGGGGAGCGGCTGTTTTTGTTGCCGCTGCCGCTGCTGTCTCGGTATCCGAGGCAGCCCAGGCCGCGTCCAGTTGCGCAGGTAAAAGAGGACAAGGCAGGGCGAGGTAAGCTAATCCGCTTGGCCATGACAACGATGACTATTTGTTCTGGGCTCTCGGATCTCCATCTCCTACCGCTCCGTTCTGTTTGCGGTTCCACGTATTCTCGCATTCTGGTGTTCTCGGGCCGTGCCTAGTTGTTATCTCTTCTTATTTAATTTTTGGCTGCCATTGCCGGAGTCGCTGTTTTCTCTGCCGCTGTCGTCGTCTAATCTCCCCGGCAATATCATCACGAACCATGGCTCGACGGAGTCCGCCTCGCCTTGCGACTCCCGGCTTCCCAGTGTGCAAGCCAGGCCGTTGATTGATGCGTTTCCCATTCGGAATTTATGCCATGGACCATTTTGGGCAAGCGCTAAGCAATTCATTTTTTCCAGCGCACCAGTCCTTGCTTTATGTCAGTCCTCCTCCAGTCCACGTCTTGGGGTTGCCTGCTTGGCCACTTTCCCGTCAAACGCGGTCAGGCTGGGTTTTATGGGCAGGAATATAGGATTTTTATTCAAATTTACTGACAAATGGATAAGGAAATGTAATTTCGCAAATATGAAAGGAATGTCAATATTTATGGGATTGAAAAAACACATTTCGAAGAATCTACATACATACATACATTCTTAATGCTTTAATAAAGTGATTTTTAAAAGTATTAAAAGTATGTCTGCAAAATGATGTTCTAAAATAATGATTTAATAACTTTTTAGTTAAAATATTAAGTCATTAAACGTTGTACTTTTTTACTCCACAATTTAAAAGTATGCCGTTGTTTTCAGGAAAACAAATGAATTATAAATTCTGTTTAATTGATTTTAATAATAATGATTTTCATCACAATATATATATAGGCGTATCTAATATCCAATAAATAATTAGAAACAAGCACTGATGCATTTAAATTTGACACATAAATAATAATAATGATAAATAATTCTAGCCAGATTGAACTCTTTGGCATCCCTTTTCCTCTTTGCCTGATTTATAGGATTCTTCATAGATCACAGTGGGCATCACTGATCGCTTCCCTCCAGCTGCAATCAGCGGCTTGATCGAAGCGTGCGATACTCCAGCAGGAGCAACATCTACAAAGCAACATCGGGAGCGTCTTGGGTTGCAGGCACGTTGCCAATGGACAGCGGACAGAGGAGAGCTTGGATGGATCTGGACGGCGTGCACGTCGACTGAATCTAAATTGCTAAATACCTTTTTATGGTTACTGGCAGTCACAGGCTCCACTGTAGCGGCGGAACTTCAATTTAACATTTTAAAAATGTATCTTTGTATCGCTGCGCGCTGCTTGTTGCTCGCTGACTTTCGCAGAAGCGATCCATAGTTGCTTCATAATGTATTGTATACATTTTGATTTTCCCTGAATCCGAACTGGTCTCCTGCCCCTCCTCCCGATCATTCTTGTGATTCATCACGGAGCTGTGGCCGTTCCGTTGCCGCTTTTGGTAGTCGCTCCTTTGGCATGTTTTTAATAGCCCTTCGGGAATTATTCATTTCCATTGTCTCGCTCTCGTCCAATTTCGATTGCCCATCGAGTTATAAACAATTTCAATTATTTTTCTCGTCTCCTTTTCCGCCGTACAGAATTATGCAACTAATTGTCAGGAATTCGGGGCATTTGGCTCCCAAAAAGAAGCGCTCTCCTTCCTCGTCGTCATCGCCTGTCTGTCAGCTGGCAAATGCATAATTAACTTGACCTTCATTCGACGGAAGGGATGATGGCCAGGACGCAATACTCACACATTCGAGAAGGGGGTTGGCCCAGAGGTCGAGAAATTGCAGTTATACGACTCGGAATTTTTATTATACATTTCTTGTTTCCCAGCAGAAGGAGGAGTAGGATGGGGGGGAAGCTTCTCTACTTCTCGGGGGCCCCGTTTACTTTTCATCTTGTGCTTTTTATTGGAAATGCTATTAAACGGATTCCGCTGAAAATATTTTCAGAGAACTGCGATCCCGGAATGTCGTGCAAGTTTTGACTCCCAAAAACACAGCCAAATGCAGCGAAATGAAAAGCCATTGGAGCCCCAGCAACCACTTTGACAAGCAATTATAGTTATGTTTCGCTGTGTTTTAGGAATTCCATACATAAATATCATACATTTTTTTTAGGCTCAAAATGATCCTCAAATTTGTCTGCGGACCAATAATTGTAGATCGTAATCACAGATCTGAGCGATAAAGCGAGTCTCATAACGGTTCCGTTAATGGGTTTCTTTTGGAAAGTCTCTTATGGCCCGGGGAGCGGTTTCTGATAATGTGCTTTGAATGATGATCGATCTGAATCAACGAAAAAAGTGACTCACTGAAGTATGCACACAAATTTGATGTTATTTGATCGATATTATAGCCTTTTTATGGTCACAATCGTTAAACAATTAACTTGATTAAGACTGACAACCCACCTTTCACTGAATTTAAATTTAAATACGATTTACCACCTACAAATGAGAGTTTCGGTTTTACTATAGATTTAATTCTTGTATTAGAAGAATTAATATTCTGTTAATACAAGGGTTCTACAAAATTCTGATTGTCTTACTGTCTAATTCATGACCGCCTTGAGCCTTCGACTCCAAATAAATTCTCGCTGCGAAGGAGCCTCAATTGTTTATGTTCGTCGTGATAAGACCGCTATGCCCATTAATCCTAGCCACTCCCCTAAGAGACGAAGTGCACGCACCGCGGATTCCTGGCCCGCGAACTCGGAGCCCAGAGCGCCGCTCCCCCGTGAGTTAGGGGCCACTTGCAGCGCATATATTTAAAATAATTCCCAAATAATAACAGATCCTCTCGAATGGCTCCCCAGCCAGCACTCGACGGAACTCACATAATCTTGCCAGCATTTTACAACAATTACGATATTCTATAAAGCGAGGCGATAAAAAAGAACGATGGTAAGGGGAGAGGAAGGAAAGGCACTTGGAAATGCCGGCGGCGGCAAATTGCGAGAAAAGCTACAAAAGTATATATCCAGACATGCCGTATAAGGGCACTCGCGGATCCAATTAGCAAACAATTTATATGCACTTTGTTTGAGGTGCACTTTTGTTCTGATGAAAAAAGTACGGGGGCCCGGATCTGGATAAGCTTTAGCTTTTGGATATGGCAGGTGAGGGTAGAGTTTACGCTCTAAATTCGAAATTAAATCTTTTTTGTTATTTTTTTATTCGTAACTAACTACTAATAATCGATAGTGCAATAATTAATAAAGAAAACTGGTGAGCAATTATGAAATTATAATCAAATCCGAATTTCGGCTTTATTAAATAGTCAATATTATTATTATAATATTACTATTACATTTGTAAAATAAGAAATAAAATAAGTTTACAAAGCAAATACTTCTAAAATCAATTTTATTTAGAGTCCTAAATACATCTGCTTTAATTTGTGGACCAGTTTTTCTTCCAAACGGATTAAAAATGAATGTTTTTTAATACTTTAGCAGGATGCTGAAATGTGACATGGGACAAATGGCTGAGTTGAATTTTGTTCAGTTCAGAGATATTTCAGAACCGGTAGAAAATCCTTATTGAATCTGGTTTAGAACTGGTCAAGCGTTTGTCTGAAATTGGGATTTAAATTGTTTGAAATTTAAGCTAAAAAGGGTTGAAAATTCCTAAAGGCTGTTAAGATAACAAAGAATCCTTTTGAAATGAAGGAAGGTAACATTTTCGATAAACTAAATAAAAATTGAATTACAATGTGTTTAACAAAAAGTGTTTACCTATTTTTAGACTGCATACCTTCGTATTATATTTTTAATTTGTTAAAATTGATTCGTTTTGGAAATGGAACGCGCATCTAACTCGTTTACTTATTTGGTATTTATTGCTGAAAGTAAATATCTTAATTTCAGGCCACAGTAAATCTCTGCCTTTTTATCACAGGAACTTAAAAACACTAAAAATTAATTTAAGCTTCCGCCCTATGCCTCTAGCATGATCCTGTTTGTTTTTAACAACTTTGATATATGTATTGAACCCTGATCCTGACTTTCCTTGGGGTCCTCTCAGCGGAAACCTGGCGTATTAATGTTCAGTCGGAGGTTTGCGACTTCCCTTTGAACAGCGGTTGACATTGCAGCAAGGATACAACAAAAGGGTGCGGGGACGATTATCATATTTTAAATGTTGAAGTAAGCACCTATCTGAGCAGTTTCCCTACATAAATTTACTCCAATAACTGCAAATATAAAACTAACTAATACGAAAATCTTTGATTACTTTAGCTTTAATTTTCTTGAAATTCTGGTACTCAAAAAAACAGGAAAGAGGGCAGAAAAACTTGGCTATATTAACTGCTGTCTTTAAAATAAGTAAAATTCAGAGTGTGTACTCCTTAACAAAAAACTGCCAAGTTCCTTGACAGCTTACATTTTTCCAGGATATTATTTGATTCATATGGTATATTGTCTGGCTGGGGTAGTGGTGTTGGCTTTCACGATATCATTTCCAAACCATCCTTCTCTGCTATCCCGATTTTTGCTCCGCTTCTTGTCCCTCCACTTGGGCGTCACATTTTCGAGACATTTAATACGCTCTGGGGTTCACATTTTCCCGGGTGAGCTGCACTTAACCATTTTGATTGCAGTTTCAAATTGCAGTTATTAACGGCAGGGGAGCGGAAGCGAAGGAAGGGGGTGGTGGGGACAATGGCAGGAGCAGGGGCAGGTAGTACTGTCACTCAGGTTGACATATGGGGGTTGCTGCCGCTGTCGCTGCCCTCGTGTTACACATCCATATTTAGTTGCCTCTGATGCGGGCGCAATATATTTAAACAAATTGTTTTCGTTCTTGCTTTGTCGTTGCTACTTGGGATCTCGTTATAAGGGTCGCACCTGCCCAGGGGAAAAGCTCAATGGCTGCACTTGGAAAAAGTATTTAAGGAAATATATGCTTAAATGATATTAAAAACCCTTTATTAAAAACTAATCCAAAATAATTGTTTATTTGAGGTGTTTGCAATGATATTAATATTATTAAATAGTAGATACATATTTATAATCAAAAAAAAACTGAAACCAACTCAACAATTATTCCAAGTATACTTTTTATTTCCAGTGAACTCTAAAAAACACACACACTCAGACACACAAAGAGCTCTCTTTGCAGATGGTGCGCTCGTTTGGCCAAAGTATCCAAGGGATTAAGCCTGTGCATGAAATGTATCTGGCAGCGCCTGCGTTTTGCCTGGCACGCTATAATTTAGCATAAATTGTCCATGCTGTCGAGATTAATGTATCTAATGACCTGATTTGCTGATTTACAGTAATTTCCAGCTTATGGCGCGCCGGAGAATTGCCAACACACACACACAAACACACTACACATGCCTGGTTGTGGCCGCTACCTGCAGATACTCGAATATATTTTGTTTGCCGGGCGCTTTCCAGGAAGTGCGCGGCAGATACACGAAAGATACGCTGCGAATCGCTTGTCCCGCATCCGTATCTGAACCCGAGCCTTAGATGCCAAATCCACGAATCCGTGGAATATGTACAAGTATCTGCAGCCACGAGTCCCCAGCTCCGGCTGCCTCCTGCGGAAATGAATTTGCGGCCATTAATCATGCGGCCAATAGGAGTTTTTCTAGCCGGTTTCTCGCTCGACCAGCCACCACATCTTCAGGGCTCTCTGGTCTAATGAAGGGTTAGCCAAAGGGATCTAGCACCAGACCCAGAGACCTGGTCTGTTTGCGCCTCTTGGAAAAATGGGATTTTCAGATTGGATTGTTGCTTACCCAGATTTTGGACGGGTTTGCAACTAGTCTAGGATAGGGAAAGCAGTTGGGATTAAATAAGTAGCGAGGTGATTAAGAGATTTTCCAAATACAAATACAAGCCACTATGCACTGGAACAATAAATATAAAATTGGTTATTTCAATATTCAAAAAAGGCGAAGTAATAATAATATTTGTCTGAATTAGAGAAGCTATTGAAGAAGAACACCAGATAAATTAGCGGCTTAAATATAAATATTACTACTAGTAATACTGTCTATAGATTTGCTCGATCCCTTAAAGAAATACCAAATGATAGAATACATTTTTGATTCCTTGATAAGATCTTTATAAAAACGATTTATTATCTGTTTTCTCAGAGATTCTCAGAATACGCACCTGTCTAACTTGCACCTGTTGTAAGGAAAATAAATCATCAAAGCAAATATTCCTTCAGTTGAGGCTTTGGAAATAGGGAACTGTGATAAGGTCCTGGTCAGTTGCTGAACTAATATTCCTGAAACAAACACATGTCTGTCCATTAATGAAGCAGCTTGTTACTGACATTTGCCACAAGACATCATTTTTCCCATAGAGTTCCACATGGAACGCGTTGAAAGACTTCAAACGGGATTTTCTTTATCATTTTTTGAGCAGAGCCAACGTATCAGACATAATGCGGCGCTCATTGCGTCCGCTTCATTCGCATTCCCGCTGCACAATCAAGCGGGAAAGGGGTGAAAATTATATGCGCGGAAGGGGACGGAGCTCTCCGCTTACGAGACCCCAATCCCAAGTGAACCAAATCGAATCGAATCGCAGAGAGTGGAAACGAAGCGAATGGAAATCGAATGAAAATGGGAATAAAACTCATTGCACGGCCACTTGAGACGCCTTGAAACGCCTTTGACGGCTGTCGGTCTGCTCTGCTAAGCTACTATGCACTGGAAAAATATTTAAAAAAAAATTTTTTTTCAAAATAATATTTCGCAGAGTATGGGAATATGGAAATATATCCATGCGATTATGGGGAACATTTTTCAGTATCAAATGATTTTATTTAAGGGTGAATTTCAAGTAAAGTATGGCATTTAATGTTATATAATTTACACAGAAAGAACTCTGTTTTATTTTATTTTATTGTATTTTTAGTTTATCAGTTTAAGTGTAGCAAACACCTCCACAATCAATTTTTTTTCGTCCTCCCCCGCCAAACACTTCCTGCGCTGATCCAATAACAAATCGATGGCAGCGATAATTTCCACACGCAGCTGCTGCCGCTGTCCTGCATCTATTTATCTTGCTACCCCTTTCCAGGCTCGATTCCCCCAAACTCCCGTTTATATGTACATATATATCTTTTCCTGCCTGCGTATTTTTGTATTAAGCCCTTGAGTGCGATATTGCGGCTCAAGTGCAAAAGCAGGGAAGCCTTAAGCTTTTCATTTTGCGAGCGGAAATAAAACATAAAAGTAACTCTTGGATGTTTAATGATAAAGTTTGCCCCCGTTCCACCCCTCAGCCATGTTTCGAGAGTGTGTGTTTGGCATTGTTCATTACGGCCACGCCCCTTGGTCCTCGGCCGCCCTTGGGCGCTGGTTTTTGCGTTTTTGCACGCTCAGCGAAAAAAAAACGAATGCAGGGAATGAACAACAAAGAAAATAAGGAGCGAAAAACAAAAACGGAACGGGAATTGTTGAAAGGGAAAAACGCATTAATTACGCTTTTTCAGCATAAAAAGCAGAAATCGAATCGAACGGATGTGCCCGGGGTGGTTCGGGTATTATTTTTATTGCCCGGCTTGCGAAGGATATTCTCCCAGGACATCCATTCGGCCTGGTTTACCGCTCGATTATGCGCACTCTGTGGATAATTTCTGGGCGTTCCCGAAACTATCTCGGAACTAAACTCTGGCCAGCTGACACGCTCCATTAAAGAGGGCACCGAGGGAGGAACAAGAGCAGGGACAGACCGGAAGTGAATAAATGAAAATCGACAGTTTTCAAATTAACCGGTGCAATGACAAACGCCAGGGCAACGCGCAATCAACAAACTATCGAGCACAAATTGTCAAAAAAAAAAAAGAAATTGAAAGGGAACAGCCTCAAGATGGACGAGGCCAACGCAGCCAACCGAGGGCCACAGAAAAAGGCAACCACAAAGATACGGGAGGGAATGACAGCGAATTCAGAAGATACAGATAGAAAGGTAACACCTGCTGCCAAAAGAGTAGATCGAATCAAATGGGGTTTTATATACTTATTAACATTTATTTACTATCGCTATATTATTTACCATAAGATTGGCTAGATTTTATATAAACTCCATATTCATATTTATATCTATAATTTATAACTAGTGCTAGATGTACTTATAAATATAGATTTTTATAAGATATTTGAAAGCTAAGCTTGTGAATTATTGTACTTTTATTACAATAGAAGTAACTGCCATATTATAAAATAATACACGAACCTAATAATTTAATCAAAACTTTACTAAATCGTAGCTTGCATTATTATAATCTCATTTTATAATCTGTAATCAAAAACCTTCCATCCCCCAAGGGAAGTGAAGGGTAAAGTGATTGATTGATCTCCTGGTTAATTCCTTTTAATCCTATTAGACTCACGTTCGTATGTCACCTTTATTTACATGACTAGAAAATATATTGAAAAGTAAATAAAATATGAATATTAATCCCTAACATTTTTTACTCGCATTAAAGTTGGGATTTATTATATAGGAAGAAAAAGTTCAAAACTGGTTGGCATTGATAATGAAAAAAGAAATTTTATTACGAGCTTATGTTGCTATTATTTTGGCCACAGCTGTCTGCCCCAAAAAGTGCCGCTGCAACTGTCGCTAATTGCTCCGATGAGGACCGAGCACAGACCGAGGACTGTGGGCCGAGGTCTGCGTGGTTAGAGGGCTGGAAATGGAGGGGAAGGTTAAATACTGTTGCCAGGAAGTTGTTGAAAATCAAGCGAAACGAAATGACTTGGCCGGGCCGGTTGTCCCCACCCCACTCCGCTCCTTCTCGAACACCCCTCGCATATCTCCGATGTCAGACCGCAGAGCAGCAGCGCAGGGCAGAAGGGCTGGGAGAGGGGTGCCCAAACAGTTGCCCCGGGCGGCGAGGGAAGTTGCAAGACTCATTAGCATTTTTTGCTGGCGGTTGGCGGCTTTTATTATATGCATGTTTTTCCTTTGCTTCTCCTTTTTTTTATTGATAATTTATGCAGTCGCACTTGTGGGTTGTAAATCGTTTGATAACACGCAAAACTTGCTAACGGAAAGTGCCAAAAAATGTGCCCGGAGGGTTAAAACGCACACACACATGCTGGCGGACTATGTAAATGAAATGTGTCTCAGCTAAAATTTGTGAGTTTCAACTTAACGATGGATGGTGTGCGATTTCACGGATGACTGAGCCGTCAAGGAAAACTATAACATTATACTACACTGTCAAATAAACTATTTTTTTTTGTTATGTAAAGGCAGGAAGGCAGGAGGAATATTTAAAATTAAATGTAATCTGACTTTCCTTAATTTTCTTCTTTAATTGAAACTGACAAGTACTTAATGAAGGTGTTCGGCTTATTCAAATTTTAAGTACATTTTAACATCAATGAAGGATATGTTTAAAAGAAAGATATTTACTTCTTGTTTTTCTACAGAACGAGATATCACCTGAAACCGGAATCCCTTGATTAGGGCTTAAGGCTTATTATTAAATAACAGGCCATGCGGATGATCTTTATCAATTTTTGGGTCATCTTTCCATTATTTTCTGCCGTTAGGGGTTTGTATAAAAGCCTGTCGAAATTGTCACGATGCGAATAAATGTGTGAGAGGTTCCATCCAACCATCCAACCATCCATATCCATCCACACCATTATTCCCGTTTATCACCTTGCTGTCCCCGCACCGCCACGTATTGTTGTCTTTTCCCACCAATCCGCAAACTGCGTTTGCCCATTGTTTGTGTTGCTGCTGTTATTGTTATTGCGCTCGTGTATTGTATTACCATATCTATTCGATCCCGTCACTACTTAAGTTCTATTGTAAGCCGCCTGGGTCACATGTGGACCTCCCCTCGCCCTATCTGCCGCTGCACTGAGAACAAAGGTGGACTGGGTACAGCCATACTAATCCCAATCAATTTTCATTGTTCGCTATTCCCCAGATGTACCTTTTTAGAGTCTGAAATCATCCACCAGTTTGTGATCTAATTCTTAAAAAATTGCAATAACAAGTAATTTCGCTTAGTGCATCCCTGAATCCCTGTCCCACTTCCTTGGCCGCCTTTTGTTTGTGTGAATGTGACAGAATGGCCAGTGCCAGGGGCAAAAGAAGGGACAGCCTGTAAGATATAGAGACTGTGGAGTAAAGAATGAGGAACCTGCGGAGGAGCTACAGCGGCGAAAGCCTAAGAAATTGCGAAACATGTCACAAACAAACGGCGACGTTTGCTAGAAAGGGACCACAAAGAGATGCCAAGGAGACGAGATAGGGGCAGGAGTGGGGGCAGGGGGACGGCTGCACAAACAAAAGTGAAAAGTTGCATGGCGCAACTAAATTAAATACGTCCCACTGTGCCCCCATTTCCACAGTCTTCAGCAAGTCTTGCGGTTTCATTTTCTGGTTCTACTATTTTCCCAGAAGTTCTTGATAAATGTGTACTTGAAATAAACACAAGTCTTTTTTTTAAACAAGGTTTCTAAGGGTTCTTAATATGCCTCAGGTAACAGGTAAAAAGGATAAGTTGCGAATTCTTACATTGAGCTGGAAAACTATAAACATATTATATTTAGTGTTTAATTCCGTTTAGTTTAAAGTGCTTGATAAACGAATATTTAATTGCAATATTACATAATATATAAATTAAACGAATATTCAGAATATTCAACAACCAATTTTCGTGTTTTACCATTAATCTAAAAGTTATTTAGTTTGATTTTCTTTCACAATTAGCTTTCAGATAATATCTGTGATGTTTTTAGTAAATTAAACTTTTTATAGAAATACACTGATTACAATTTAACGATAAAATCGCACTTGTACAGTGCTGATTTTAAAGAACTTCTGTGATTAGAAAGGTAATTAGATTGGCTGGAAGTAACATGAAAGCATGCCTGGTAGTGCCTTGTACAAACGGTCTGCTTCGCAAAGGGGGGAACCCCCTGTTTCCTTATCCTGTCCTTATATTTCGCCCCACTGCTAGTTGTTCATTAAAGTCCTGGCCAACGCCCCGATGGGCGTTGCTGGGTGGCACTGGCACGTGCCATAAATTCGGGTGTAAATGGAGCATGCCTCGGACTGTATCCCGTATCCAGGCTGGCTTTGGCGTTATCTTACAATAAATTGCTGTCTTAGTTTTGCGGGCAGAAACCAACCCCCAGAGCTCTGCCGCCGCCCCCTCGGCCCATCGAAAATTAATATTAATTTGGAGTGTGTATTATTATATTACACGGCAACATCAGCGGCAGCAGCAACAGTGAACGAAACTTTGACATGGACGTCTTATTAAATATGCACGAAGCCAAATCAAAAGTTTTTAGTGAGACGAGGGGGGACGGCAAACCCGAATGGCCTGACAGGCAGACTTCATCCCCTTTGGCTCGGTTAAGGCCAGGCTTGCTGGCTCTGCCTCTGCCTGTGCCTCCGCCTCCGCCGCTGTCTCTCCTCCGCCTTCTGGTTATAAAAAGTAATTAAATTTTTGGCTTCGCCTTGCTGTTGCCATTGGCAATATGCATTTCCACTGCTGCAATTTCGGGTCTTGTATAAAACGGCTGGGGGAAGCTTCGGTGGCAATAAAGGAGCCAAGTTCAAAGCTGTTTTCTGGCAACGGCATTTATAATTACTGGATAAGAGATCCGCGAGGAGTTCAGCACTGTTGGGTCCATTTTAAAAGCGGCTGTGATATTAGCAATTACATCAAACAAAACCATTCTCTAGCAGGCAATTAATTAACATTTTAACGAACTACTTCTCATAATTCAAGTTGAAACGCTAAAATCTCACACTCAAGCGTATTTCCATACACAATAAACAAATGTTATAATTGGTTTTTGCCAAGACTCAAGGTATCAAGTTTTAATTAAGAACGCCTGCGGAAACCAACTCGCAATTCAAGGCCTACGAAATTAAAGGCCTTCCCTAATCAAACTGAAATGCGCTTGGGCATCGGACAGGAAATTGAAAATATTTGATTTTCGAAAATACCCTACAAGAATTTCAATCGATAGGTCTTTGATCTGGGGCTGCACCCGCGGCGCCTTCAGCTACCCTTCCCCGGGCCCACCCCCATGGCCCATTCATCGCGATTGTTTGAATCTTTCATTAGACGCACCTAAGAAACGAAACTCCAGGCCGAGTCTCGCCCCAAATCGTGTTGCCTTTCATCTCCTGGCCGTTTGGCAAGAACAGCAGCGCGACCTGGCCATGCCCACATGCTATCGTGCTATCGTGCACTGGGAAAAATACCTGAAATTCTCCAAGCACCATCAATAGGTGAAATTTTAAAGATTAAAGGCTGAAGAGGTATTGGTGGGTAAATGTAATATCTCAAGGATCAAAAATACAACGAACTTATACAATTTTTTGCTCAGTGCTTTGTCGTGCTATCAGGCTGCCGTGCTCAGTGCCCTGATGCCTAATTGCCATGGCATTCTGGGCGCAGCCTGAGCATCGGGATCTATACTTTTCGGGCAAGGCAACGGGAGCCCCGAAAGGCCGAATTACGAAATGTTTTTGCCTCAAGGCGAGGCTCAGGCCCGGACAAGGTGTTTACACCGCATGAATCCCTCCGATGCACGCTCCCTTCCCGGTATCTCCAGGGACAAGCACAAAACTACTCTCGCAACTGAAACCCAATGAGAATGGCAATTACGTGAACGAAAGTTGGCCAAAGGCGCAGCACTCTCCTCCGTCCTAGACCCGAGCCGGGCCATTGGCAGGCGTTTAAAATATTTGAACAGACGGCAGACAATTGAACACGGTCCGGACAACATGCGGACAAGCGGACAAGCGGACACTCATGGACACACTCGGACAGGGACAGGAAACGGCGGGGGGCAGGTGCAGCTCGCACAGGAACAACTACAACTATGGGAATTACCGGCCAGACAGGCAGCACATAAAAATTTATAGAATATTTACGTGTTTTACCTGCCGCCCGCCCCGCTGCTTCTACCGTTCTGTCTTATACACTCGGCTCCTAGTTGGCCACGTTTGAGAGTGTCAGGCGGCAGCAGTTGCCAAAAAAGAGGTCCACGTAAACTGCGAAATTCACGAGAGGTGTCTTTATTTTGGGGAACTTTACGGAGTCGGTGGTTGTGACCTTCCCGTAGGCTCTCTTAATGCCTGCCGCAGTATTCATCCTGCTGGATGGTCTTAAAGTTCCTGGAAAAACTTTTCGAACTTCAACAGAGGGATTGCCCTTAAACTTCCAATAATGCAGGATAATTTTAAATGTGAAAAGATGTAAATAATAAGAAGAGTTACTATGCATTTCCTTAACTTAAATAAGACGACTCTTCGTATATTTCCGTAAGCTACCTAAGTTGTCTCAAGAAATATCCTTAAATATACACATGCTAGCTTAAATATTTTTCTCATTTTTGTTTCCCATTTATCTTTCTTATTCTTAATCTATAAATAAAACATTTAATCTTGAGGGTAGATATTTAGAATATTCATTTAAAAATAAATCTGTTTCGCTTCACTGCCTACGCTGCAGTTTGAAATGAAGAAAACATTTCAGCTTCCCCCTGAATCTTTAGATCTTTCATGCATGTGCGAAATTCCGCCCAGAAACTCAGCCTCTAATTAAGTGAATTCACTTTGGCAAGTTGTAATTTTATGCAGAATTGCCAAGAAATGCGGCTCTTCAGAAACCCTCAAAAGATCGCTCGTTCCGGACTGAAACCAACCCCGGGCGGCCAGTAAATGGGAAAGTCGACCCGAGTTAACAGCAGGTGGCTGCCTGACTGACGGGATGACGGGACGACTGCCTGCCTGCCTGACTGGCTGCCGTTTTCTCCCCGGGCCAAAGTTATCCGAAATTGAAGCTAAAAGTTATCTGTCTGCCGGAGCACCACCCCCCAGTTCGCCTGAGTGGCTAAATTCATTTGGCAGCCAAATGCAAATTATTACAACTTACTTTACTTTATATTTTTGTTCTTGGGAAGGAGGGCAGAGGGAGGAAGGACCGAGTCGGAGAATTATTTACTCGAATGGAGGCGGAAATTCCGGACGCCAGGCACAAGTTCCGTTGCCGTCCGAAGCCGAGGGTTGCTCCCAAGTTTTCCGTTTCAGTTTTCGGGCCAACTTTTCACGTGTGAGAAGGGAAAGCTGCGGGAAAAGGGCTGAGCAACTTCGACTTCCGTATGGAGTCGCTTATGATTTGCTTTTGCAGGGCGCCCGAGATAAAGATATCGGGTCGGCTTCCTGTGCTCCGCGGAGCCCCGCCTTATAAATCATGCAAGGGGCTGGCAGTGGCGATAAGGAATCTCTCCGTTCGAGAGTCTCTTGTGCATTTTCTCAGGCCCTCATCCTCGCCCTCGCCATCGCAGTTGTCATGTAAATCAATGCAACTGGCGCGCATCGTTTCCAAAAATCATTTCCATAACCGTAGACACCCCTCTCCGCCTCCCTGAGGCACTCGGGCGGCCTGCATTTTGCGCTTAAATAAAACCAATTGAAGCGTAAATCTTTCACGTCGTTTCTGCAGTCGATAACGAATCGAATAATGAGTCAGAGTGAGGGGGCTCGAAGGAAACCGGGGTCGGAGAAGGAAAATGGAAAATGCTGAAAAGAAAACGAGAAAAGAGGGCGGGCAAGGGCTAAGGCTGAGCCAAAAGGCGAGAAAAATGGAATGAGGGGGAAAACGTGCAACACTGAGAAACACATTGAGATTATTATTAGATTATATCCTGGATATAGACTGATCCTTACATAAATATTGTGCCATGAAAATAAATTCAGAGACATTTTTCTTAAATTGATATATTAAGTGTTATTATGCCGACTGAACTTTAACTTTGTTTAACAAATTTCATCTGTTCTTGATCAGATTCTGAGTGATGTTTTGCATGTATTAATTAAATTTACATTTCATTACATTTAGTATTGTATAATCAAAATAATATTAATTATAGCGTCGGCTTAATGTTGATTGGTTAGGTAGTTGAGACAAAAATATTTTATAGATTTTTTTAATTAAGTTTAAAATCAAGTCCATTACTTTGTAGCTTACTAATTATATTTTTTATTTCCCACTTAAATACAACAACAAAATGTTGTATATAACGAAACAAACTAGATTATTTAAATTTTATTACCATAATAAATTAAATTATAGGGCTAGGAGGACTAGGAATAAGTGATTTCCAGAAACAGGAAACCCAGTTGGTCAGTGTCAATCGAAACTAACTTCCAAAGAGGCAACCATTCCCCCTAATCCCCCCTTCAGAGTCAGGTCCAATTCCACGTTTTAACAGGGGATTGGGAATGGAAAATGAGGCGACTTAGGTTCCCTGCAAAAGAGCATCGAAATCGTCGTATTAATTTCCATGTGGTCGCCGTCTAGTTTTACGGCTTAAATCGAATGCATCGGGGCCTGTCCTGTCCCTTCGATTCCAGTCTGCCCGCTGGCTTGTATTTCAATTAAATCGCTTCGAAAAAAGGGAAAATAAAAACGTAACCTGAAACGCGGCACATTTTATTGATAGGCCTGCCGGGGCAACGTGCCAGACGTGTAATTGATGTGCGCGATTTAAGCGCAATTGATAAGCGGCCGGGGTCCGGAGGCCGGACCTGAATCGGAGATCGGGGCATAAAACCGAGTCCCGTTCCCCGTTCTATCCCTCCGCCCGGCCTCTTGGCCGGTCTGGCTGTCCATTAAAAAGTCAGCAACTGTAGCTAATTAAAGCGACGTCTGAGCGGGCCGGAGCTAAACTCGAATCAAATTTGGCGCATATCAAATTATGAACACAGCTGGCAGCAATTGCCGGCAGAGCGACAACCTGACGCATATGGATGGCCCATCATCCCATCACATACACACACAGGGACACAGGGTCTCGTCCGGACAGTGAGCCCTCGATAGGGGATGCTAATTACCTCCAGGGGTGCGCAAATGTTATAAAACAAAATTAAGGAAGTCGGTAAAAAAGGAGCCCTTATCTGGTTTTTCGTTTTAATTTGTTTCGGCGAAGTTTTATATTTCCTTGTCGGCTTTTTTGTATCATAAAAAGTTTATGGCCTTGCATAACATATAATGTCTAATTTTAACTTATTTAATTATAAATAAAGTAACCACTTAGTTATATAAAACAGAACTCAATACTACTATTTAAAGAAAGAAATTTGTTTATCAAAACGGACTTAAAATAAAATGTTTGAACATTATTTAAAATGTCTCTAAAAATCGGTAGCTAACATATTATATCCCTGATACATCTCAGCACTCTATCAATACGGTAATGTTGAAAGACCCTAAAAAAATTCTCAATTCATGTAGAGAGTGCTCCCTGTAATGTTATGCATAGAAAGTGGTTAGTGTTAACGAAACACAGCCATATGCGTGGTTGGAAGAATAATAAATAACCTCCGGGGAATCGTCATCAGCCCCTGGATTCTTCAAAGGCCCTGGCACTATGTCATTTCCTCTCCTTGCCTAATTTTGAAGCGTTTCCGTTTAATTACGAAATTCGCTTAGGAATCAAAATAGATGTGGGAAGGGTCAGTAAAAAAGAGGGTTCTACCTCGCCGGGTTCGGGTTTGGGTTTGAGTTTGAGTTCATGTTCGTCCAATACATTTCCATATGCACGTATTTGCTGAGTAAATTCTGTTTTCCTAAGCACGTCCCTCTGGCCCTGCCCGCTGCCACTTGAATGGACCTTCGTTTGCTCTTATCGATGTTTGTCTAGTTTATGTGCCGCGTTCTTGTTGTTTTTGGCCCTCTTCGTCTTCCTACAGAGAGTTTTGTTTGCCTGCAACACGTAAGTAGGGCCAAGAGCGGAGCATGAGGAGGCTGGAGTCAAGCCGAGCTCAGAGATAGAGGGAAAAAAATCAACAACGAAAAAGCGAATGCGACACGACCACGACTCAAATTTCCATAGACACTCACCGTGGTCCAAGATCCAAGAAACAGAGTTTGGTACGCATCGGAATATCCGTATAATCCCAGCGAGAGATGATATATGGCCCGGGTGTTCGATTGCAGCCAAGAAACGCAGAAACGAGGCTTAAAATGGAAAGTAAGTAAGTCGATGGGACAGATGTGGCTGGAAAGTCAGATTGGAAATTACTGGTGGCTAGTGCTGGGGATTAACTGAATGGGACTGAAACAGGAGGCTTTCTGGATACACCAACTGTAAAAACTATATATTGAGTTTGCTTAAAAGATACTCTGACTTCAGCAGACATCGAAGGGATAGAAGTTGAGATTGCGGCAGTGGTTGCATATTTGCCAAAAAGATTCCTTAAACACTTCTTAAATGGTCACTAAACTAAGCCAAAACTGTGAGACCAGCCAAATGTGGCGGGCACCATTACGGATCTTATCTGCAGGCCCTTAGCAAAAAACATGGAACATTCTCGAGTGCGCTTATCGCGCTCCTTGGCCCCTCAACTTTGGCCATTCCACTGGGCCGCAGCGCAAAAGTTTTTCAGGGGAAGGAAAATCTGGGGAGAGGTGCGGAAAACTCCAGTGGAGGCAAATGCCTAATAGACATTAGTCCAAAAACCTGCTGACTGCTGACTTGGTTGGCTATGGTTTTGGCCATGGCATGAGTTGGAATAGTCAGCCGCCGCTCTCCTTGGCTTCAATGTGCAGCAACTTTAACCTTGCTTTTATACCCTTTTTGGGACTTTTCCTCAAGTCTGTTTATTCTCCTCTTTACTTTATTCGTAAAGGATTGATAGATTATCATTTGTCAAATTTAGTTCAAAAATTAATACTTTTGCATGCCTTAAAAAATATCCAACACTTTACATTTAATTTTTCTATTAATAATGTGTACAAATAAAATATATTTAAAGGTATGGGGCTTATTTTTTTACTTTTAATTCAGGAATAAAGCCAAGTACTTATAAAAGAAGCTTTATGCTTATACATTGATCTATTCAAAACATTCATTTTTCAAACTTTTAAACATGTTTTTGATTTCTTTATTATTTAAACAATAAATTGCTGTAGAGCTCCTTACTCTGTTAAGTATTATAAATAAAGAAAATATATGTAAAGTTACACACGAATTAAATATATAAAATCCTAAATCCCAGAGTATTGAAGGACTCGGCCAGCCGTTAGCATCCTCTTTCTCTCCCTCGCCGAGGCCGATGTGTTTCTGGTGTTGCATTACAAGTGGAAATTTTCAGTTTTGCAGCAATTTTGTTTAATTTCTTTTCGGCTGCCGCACGCCTCGAACATAACGAGCGTGGTTAATTGCAGCCGTGTACATACATACGGACGATGTCGCTATCCTCACAAGAGGGAGACACGTAATGTCTGCCCCCTGGGCCACCACCTCCGCCATCGAGCCCGTCGGTCTCCCGCCCGGTCTCCCTTCAGTCCCGACCCCGCTCACGAGCTGTTGTTGTGGTGGCGGCCCCGCGTTTTGTTCGAGTCTGTGGCAAATGTGTCATTAGGCATGTTTCATGACCCTTTGTCATGCACAAATAATTATAATTTAATACACTTGCCAGCAGGTTGTCGTACCACGAGGGGTGGCGAGGCAGGAGTTGAGATTTTGGAATGGAACTCATTTTTCTAAAATACCCTTAGATTGTAATCTTAATTGGTTTGAAGGGAAAATTAAGGGGAACAGGCACATGTATAAGAAGGGTAGTTAACTCAAAAGAAATATATTAAATCGTATCATGAAAATTTTAATGGAAAAATGCATTGACTCAAGTGAAATATATTAGTGGAATGTAAAGCTAATCATATATCATTCTCAATTCATTAATAAAAGACTGGTATTAAAGTGTTTGATGACATGTTGACTCGAGGCTAGAATAACTTGTATTTGGTTTAAAAAAAAAATGACCAAAACTGATCAGATCAAGCATCAAAGAGATTTCCCCTGCCCCAAAGTTGGCCGGAGTATTCCCCCTCGAATTCCTTTGGCTGTCGCACTGTGTTTTACTTTACTTTGTGCCACATAATTGCCAACAATTTGCTGAAGTTGCAGCCACGAGTGCCGCTCCGCCTGGCAATTACGGCAGGCGCAGGATGTGTTTTAGTGTCGCCCTGGCCCTGGCCGCAATGCCAAAGTACGGGAATACTGAAATACGAGATATCCCCGCGCAGCCCCATTTCGGGCCCATCTTGTCGCATCTAATTTGCACAGCTCGCGGCTAAATATGAAAAGTTTGTCTTGGCTAATTTGCTTTATGGCATTTTAATTGTATTTGCCCAGTCTGGGAAACTGCTGACTGTCGGCTGCTGATTGCCTCGCCGAGCTGCCTGCTGAAAATTTAATGAGCTTATGAATTTCAAATGGATGTTTGCCCACCCAGTGCACCTGGGCGGAGTCCTGCTCCTTGCCAGATGGAGATAGTTACGCGCCTTTGTCGCTGATAACCGCATTAGGCAATTATCGGTATTTCATGGAAGTATCTATGGAAGTAGTAATTGGGGCTCGCCTGGCATGTGTGCGGATGTCTGGCCCCGCGGTGAATATCGTAGCTGTCTCCCCCCCTCCGAGTGCTGAAAACACAAATGAGCACAGCAGAGGGCCCGCAGAGTGCAAATATAATTCTTATAAATAGACAACAACAGCGGCCCTTGTCGACAGTTGGCAATCATCATCGTCAACCAACTAAGCAAACATAAATAAGAGCGGAGGAGAAAGGCCAACTAAGTTGGTCGAAGCTCACGATACCCTGGGGGTTTCAGGGGAAACTTGAACAGAACTTGGTGGATTCACTCGGAGTAGCCGTTCAAATGCATAAGTATCTCAGGGTTTTTATATAACCTTAACTTGTTAAGAATAAACTACTCCTTTGTTTCCAGTCAATTAGTAACTATTTACAACCATAACTTATGTCGATTGTCTTATGGTTTAGTTCTTTATTATATTAAATTATATTTAACGAAAGCCTGATGGTTTATTTATTATTTATCAGCCAAAAGAAATATATAATGAAAACATATTGCATTTAAAATCCATCAAGTAATCTAAGCAGCTGAAGTTCCCTATAATTAAATCGAAACTCCTCGCATCCCGATCGACATCGACTGTAGAATTGGACGCCATTGACATAGTTGCCCTGTTCCGACCTCCCCCGACCACCGCTAAGACCGAGGCAGATAGAGAACATGTCAATATTGGCAACAGAGCATTGTCATTAAGGAAACCAAATAAAAACATTAAATGTTAGCTGGCATGGCAGAAAGCACACACAAAATATAGCATACGAAAACGAACAGAAACAGAAATTTGTATACGTTGTACGTATTGTGTGGGTCTGTATTTGCCTGGAAAAGTTGTTTCTCAAATAAATAAACGCTTCGAAATGGAAACATTCGCTCCATTGCCCATAAATATTTGTTGCCGCTTATGTTGATTCAAATGGTTCGGATTGCTGCCTGCTAGATTAATTTGGGGGTGGAGAATATGTATGTGTTTGGGTTCCTGGTTTGAATGTTGTGGGTTTAATTATATAGCAACTAATTCTCTATAATTTATCATTAATATCAAGTATACCTGGCTATAATATAAAGGACTGTAATTCGTACATTTAATGAGTTGTTAGTGGGTCTTAGAGAAGACCAATATATTTTTTCTTTTGTTAATAAATTAGTGACTTCATTCTCAGCTTTACTAATGAAAGCTTTAAGTAATTATAAGCAACATTCACAACAAATCCGGCATGTACTTTGTGTTCTCTTAATTATATACTACAAGCTGATTTCACGCCACAAGATATTATAGTCATAGTACACACATCTTAGGAATTTGTGTGTATAACCCGTTTTGACTGGCTTGAAGGAATCAGAACAGAAAGCAATATATTGATTCTCATTCCCCATATTTAAAGTGTGTACAGGTTTCTCTAATTACTCCATCAATTTATTGCTTATTTTAACAATTGAATTCTGATCAACCAACAGATGACTTCAGCGCATTCACTCCAATTCTTTTTATCGAAAATGTTTGATTTTGAGCTAAAGTCGGCGTTAAGGATTTCTCTGTGCCGGCCGCAAAGGTATATCGTATCCTATATCCCTCGGGTCCAGTTTTATAGAAGACAACTAACGAACCCTCATGCGGGCCTGAGAAGATCTGACGGATTTCGCCGTCGACCTGTGCATTTCCCTCGGGATCCACTATCACCGACTCCCTTCGACAGGCCGATCCATCAGGATGTGTGAAACTCAGCTGGTATCCGCCACCCAGCACAGCTGTCAGCTCGAAAGAATTAATCCAGAGAACTAGAATCCACTGAAAATTGATGGAAATTATATTTACACGGAAGTCATTAACTAAGCTTGTAAGACTCACCACTGCAATTGTTTTGGGAGACATGATGTTGTAGTATCTGCCACCAAATTGCAACTAACTGAGAAGCGTCAAAATATTCTGATTACTCTCAGGAATAAAGCTACGCAAAACAAGTTTGGATGCAAAACAAAAAGTTACTGAGCTTAAAAGTGGAGAAACCGCATTGGCATAATACATATTTTGGCCGTGGATTACTCATATTAATATCAACAAAACCATATGTTATTAATTTCTTTGAAGTGAGACCTCTCGCAGGCTGCTTTCAATTTAATTTGTATTGTTTTTCGACTAAACTAGAAACATGTTTTAATTATTTTCTGTGGAATAAGTTAGGAAATTATGTAATATTTCTTAATTTAGAGATTTCTTAAATGTATATATTAGGAATAATTATTATATACTGCTATTTTATTAAAGATGAAACACAAATTACAACTTGTAATAAATCTTTAGAGATAAAAATACAGTTTTACAGTGGTGTAACCTCTGAAGTGTATATTTTCCGCTTCTTCAGTGTACAAAATTCGTTCCATTTATCTTAAATCATAAAATTTTTGAAGGATTTATTATTTTTAATATTATTGAACTATTTATTTCTTTCAAGTTTGATAAAAGGTAGTTAGATAAAGACTCTTCATATAATTTTGAGAGCCCTTAAGGGTGGATTAAAACATGAAAGCTTTTCGTAAATCCTTGGAAACGGCATCTTTGATTTCTCGGCATGACTTGGAACTCCATGACTCCGATGGCTCTGCTATAATACATCTTATATCTTATCAAAGTCTGGCACACTCAGAGTCACCTGTTCGATGTCTGTTTTTCCCCCTTTTAGCGGCATGTGTCTGCCTATCACTTACCACCTCAATTTTCCCGAAAAACCAAATGCATCTAATAAATAGGCGCACAATTAACAAGTTCCTAGTGATTTATGCCGCCGTCGCCGGATCGCTTGGGTTGGCTGCCAGTTGTTGGTCGGGTTGGGTTCGGTTCTCCGTGTTTGGTGTTGCGGGTCTGGGATTTTATGGGCACCCCGACCGTGCCACGGAACAATGCAAGAGATAATTTTTTACGAGCCACTCGCCGGGTCTGCTATGTGTATGTTCGAACGCCATATGTTCGGGATGGGAATACATTCTGTAGGGCAGGTAGTCCCGGTCCCCGTCCAAGATTCCGTCCCTGAACACAGGGCCTCCTTCACGGGCCGCGTGTGCAATTAAACGAATTCGGGAAGGGCGTTGGGCATGCGCTCAGCCTTGACAGGGAATCTCATTAAGGCAGCAAAGTCAACAGAGGAGTCCTCAGATCGGATCCGGAGAAGGGTTGTCTTCGCGGGAAATTCAATTTCAATCCAATGGCCATAAAGCAGCTTCTTTGTCTTTAAGTGCTCTATTGATTTTTCCGCGCAGGCACTTGGGAAAAATGGTCATTAAAATTCTTAGGAAATGTTTCAGATTAAATAATTATCCAGAGTAACTTACTATTGAACTTCTTTTTCAATAAATATTGTCTTAGATCATAGATGTACAATTGGAAATCCTCTTTTTCTTTTTTATCTTAAAATGTTATTTTAAGAGATAAGATTTTTTATAATTTAGTTCTAGGCGTAAGTTAGAAATGAATTATTAGTCTTTCTGTTTCAAAATTGTATGTATTCAGATATAAGCAAGTTTTAAATCCCATTTTCTTTTGGTATCCCCTATTTCCTGAGTGCAGTGAAGAAGTTTTCTCAAACCATCCGAGACAGTTGTCCGGGGCAAAGTTTTCTAATTGCTCCGCCTGCAAGTTTTCCCTCATAATTTCCAAGCTGCGGCGGCGATTGAACAAAGCAATATTTGCCCAAGTAATTTTCGGTTCAAAAAACTTTCCACGTTCCTGCTCGAAAGTCGAGCTGAGATGGCAGAAAATGTGCGCCAGAAAATGATTTCCCAGCCACGTACTACAGCACGTTGCCAACTTTAATCTCTCGGGCTGATTCCGTTCGGTTCCGCCCACCGGCACCCGCTCCCGCCTCCCACTAATTTTCGTTTAAAAGCGGAATTTATGTGAGCTCAGCAGTTTTGCTTCTAATACGAAATCAAATAGAACTTTTCCAGAAAAGGCTGGGCCGGGCCAGCTGAAATACTCAAACGTTCGTTCGTATATTTCCGCGAGGAGGAGAGGAAAAATCGCTTTGTTTGGCCGGGCTCATCTTGATTTATGGTCAGGGGAAGTTCGCACATTGGAGATGCCATTATTTTGCGTATTTATACAAATGCTTTCCCTCACACATGCACACACGAATACGTATACGTATACGTGCCTCGCCATAAATCAATAACTGAAATTTACACGCATATTTCGTGTTACGTGCTGGGTGGAAATTTATTAGATAAAGCTTTTCTTCGGCTAACTTTCCCCAGCGGAAACTTGAATCTGTCGAATCATCGGTGCAATTCATTTTTCTTCATTAAACGCAATCCGGGGTTTCTGCGGGTCATCCCATCGGGGAGCACAGAAAGCCGGTTAATTGCTCCGGCGACAGTTGTGTTCAATCTACATCATTTGATCAGCTTGCAGAAATGGAATCCTTAGAAGTTCCTATCAAAGGAAATAATTTATGCCGTCGCTTCTCGGAACGAACAAAGCAAGAGGACGGCGAACACGATGACAGCCCGAAAGACCTTGAAGGGGGATATACACACTGCATCTCGAGAGCCCGGGCAGTCGAGACAATTGCACTTGGTCAAAAGGGAAACCCTAGAGCCACAGAAACAACATCTACATCTTCTTCAGCGGGCCATTTGACACCCAAAGAATTTTTAATTAAGGCCGCGGAACGAGTGAAACTGCCAAGCTGGCAGCCGGCGTTGAGTTGTTTAGAGATGCTGTGGCTATGGCAATGAAACGATAACAGTAGCACATAAAGCCCGGTATTTCGATTCATTAAATATTTAATACACTTTCTTGGGCCTTAAATGGAAAGATACAAATTAATGATACAAAAAAAACAGTAAGTTAGTTATCTTTAGTGAGTGGGAGATCAGAAAATGATGTTAAAAATCTTATTTCATCGTAAAACTTGACTAAACGGATGATAGTTTCAAAGAGTTTAAACTGTTTTGAATCTGTTTTACCCTTGCCAGATGTACATATACGAAATAAACACAATTAAAAACAAAAATATAAAAAACTCTTCTAAAATAGTTAAAAGGCATAAAAGAGAATTAACTTCAAACACAGCCTACATTTGTATTTCCTTACCAAAAGTTCTACTTGATAACTTTACTGCTTTCAGCTTTTTTCACTAAGTTTTTTTTAGCTAGGTATATTAGGTATTCATGAAATTAGAAAAACAATTTTTTTGTAATATTCAGAATTAAATCCATATATCTTAAATACATATTTCTAAAAATTACAAAGGTAGGACAATTTTTTATTCGTGGGGGCTACACAAATAATAAAGGGGGTTTGAAAACACTAACCTAAAACTTCAAAATTAATGCTATAATTCAACAATTTACACAGATAACACAATAACTTGAAAAATTGGACTGCAAATTTTAAAACACCAATTAAGGGTTTTCGTAACCATTGAGATTTTTTGAAGCTCCCTAGAGATTAATGTCTATACCTTTTAGATTGTTTCTATGGAATCATGTGATAACTATAGTTATCTGATTTGCACAATAACTAAATCGTAATTCTGAAAAGGCCAGTTTTCAGAAAAAGAGTTCAAAAACTATAGTTTTTATTTTAGAATTTTCAAAATATTCCTATGCTATAACTACATAATGATAAAGTAGTTCAATCGGACTTATACACTTACTCAATCCGAATAATAAGAAAGAGAAACAAGACTATTGGCTTCCTTTAGTTTTATAACTGACTATATTAGTTCGGTTGTTGATGGTGATTAAGAATATTATAAAATACTTTATAATTTCGAATATGTCTCCCTCCTCGCTTTTCAAACCTCTTAGCTTCAATTATATTACCCGCTTCAAGGGTATTAAAACACGTATACCCTTTCCGTGCATCCACAATTACCGGGTGCAAGAAAAGCAGCCATGGCCATAGACAGATATGCCAGATTCGAGCCAGTGAGAGCGGGAGATATATGGGCCTATACTTATGCCGCAGCCCCAGAATGCCCATAAAAATTGTCCGCATTGTTGTTGTTGGAAGTGCAGTTGAAGGAAGTGACAAAAACAACGGCAGCGGGGGAAAAAAGAAGCAGCGGCAGCATATAAACAACAATGTCATCAACATAATTGTATGTCAAGTGAGCGGCAGGCAGCGAGGAAAACGTTGAAATACGACCAGGGGCGTAGGAGGAGAATGTTTTCGAAGGAAGCCTACACAGGGACTAAATCGAAAATATTAATTACCTGATGAAGTCAGATTCACAACTTAAGAGAGTGCTTTTCTTAGCTTTGAAAGCAATCGTTGTTGCTAAGCTAATCCTGTATTTTAAAACTCATTCACTAAATGTAGCATTAGTAGTTCTATTATTGTTGTTTTTGGCTTGATAACTATTCTTATAATACATATATTATTAAGAAAGAACATTGGAAGTCTATAGACCACGATAGTTAGTAAGAATTCCGGTCATATTTCCCCTATAATTTCTTTAGAATATTTTTGCACCAAGTACCCCCATGACTGCACCCCTGAACCGTGGGAAGGGGTAGAAGTAGAGACATTGAGGGGCTGCCTGCACAATGGAGTGAGTGACAACTATAAAAAGCAAAAGGAAAAGGCAGGGCTAAAAAATGCGATGCCAGGAACCACTCGAACTCGAGACCATGACGAGACAATGCAATCAAAGGAGCCACCAGCAGACGTTGGATTTTCAGGGGCCGAAGGGCGCTTTCCGAGGGGTGGGATAGGGGCATTGCAGGCTGGCGGATGGAGGAAGAACCGACCAATAGACAGTCGGTTGGGGCAATGAATGAATGACGAGCCGTGCATACGCAATATTAAGCCATCGCAAAATGAAAGGGAGAGGGAGGAAATATGCTTTCCTTGGAGTACGACAATTTCTTGGGTATCTTGGCATGGTTATTTTTTAAATTAATAAATTTAACCTTATTACAATTATTATTTAAAAAATAATATTTATACCAGGCAAGTTTCTAGAACGCATGATTATGACGACGTTCCATAAAATTTGGTGATAAGTATTTGGGGCATGAGGTTAATGATTGATTGAATTGGTTGATTGGTTCAGCAGAAAATAAATATTTTAAATGAATGAAATTAGACTAACAGAACTTTATAATTGTAAACATTGTTAACTACTTATTAGGAATTAAGAAACTTTGTAATAATTGTAAATTGGATTTTACGCGCAATAAATATCCCAAGAAACGTTGAATAACTTTCACACGAATGACTCGTAAGGGGAATTTTTATTTCGATTCGTGATTTAAAATATTTAAAGGGAGAAAAACGTGTTTATGTTATAATTCTGTTTTAATTCTAAAAATAAACAAAAAGGTGGAAATGAAATGCACTATGTAAAATCAATTATTATTAATTATTAAAGCTTAATTCTGTGGTTAGCTTTGGATGTGAGCAATATAAGAAATAAACATCCTAAATTATCAATCCCATTGTTTGATAAAAAATGAAATCGATAGAGCTTTCGGCATTCGTTGTCATTCCAAATTGCTTTCCGCCTTTGTGGGGTTATCTCCTCCGAATGGAGCTCGTATCGGATCATATGTACAATGTGCGGCTTAGACGATGCGGGTCGGCCGATGACAAAAACACGGATTTAGCTGCTGCTGCACCTAGCATTTAGTATTTTGCCATTCACGTCAGCAGCATCATCAGGCGGCGGCCTCATCATCGTCGTCCACAGCCTCATCCCCTCTCGGCCTCACAGCCTCCAGTCCCCCCAGCTTACCCCCGGCCCCCTCATAGTGTCCCTCGTCACCACCATCGTCATCAGCAGAAGCAGCAGACGTTGTTGGTTTGTGTGTCATTGAAATGAAACGCCGGGCGACGCCTCTTGAGCGGAATTATTATTACCACTTATGTAGTCGCCATCGCCAGCAGAAGCAGCAGCATTGTTTTCCCACTGCGAGGCTTGGTTTTGTTTGCTTTTCTCCTTTTTTTCCTCGTGCACTGCGAGAAATGTCACTAGGAGTGGGCGGTAGTTAGCAGATTAGGAGTATTGTATAATGCAGATCCAGATTATTTCCGTTTCACATACTATTTTAATTGTAATTCTAATTATAATCAATATGTGATAAAATTAGCATTCATATTTCAAATTTATATCTAAGCTAAAAATTGAATTAGCTTAAAATTTGGATCATAAAAATTTCCTTTCTAAGGTTTCGCATGAAACTAGCAGCTATGCATTTTTAACAAATACTCGAAATGGATCCCTTTTTATTCTTCTGTGTATGCAACTTTGTGTGCTGACTGCACTCATTTCCACATGAATGCACCGGCAGCAGGAGGCAAGGGGCTGTGATCGGGGCAGGGGCCCATGTGTGGCATACCGCACGAAACTGTAGACCCATGCCCATACCGTGTACCCATTCCAGATCAAAACCTAACAAAACCGACCCACCATAAACCGCAAGTCGTTAAAAAAATTGTTTGAAAATTGTAGCAGCAGCAAATACTTGTAAATAGATGATGATGATTCCGTTGCGGATGCGGATGCGACGGAGGTGGAGGTGCAGATCCGTCCTGCACATGTAATTCCGCTGAAAACATATGGCCACTCCGATGCCTCCCCAGAGAGCCGTTCGGATACTTCCATTGGGAATGTAATCCTCGCAAGCAAATGACTCTCTATTCAACTCTGTTTTAATTTAAAGTATCAAGATAAAGAACATTTAAAATGGTCCCACAAAATCGATTTATAAATTCTTAGAAACATTTATTTGACTTGAACTACATATTAAATCTAGAATAAGACATACATTATAAATTTATTAAAATTAAAAATATAATTTGTGGGCCACAAAGGCCTCCAACAATTAAAAGCAAAATCTATGAAGATTATGATCACAAATTCGATGTCCCATCATCTGAGTGCATTATAAAACCACCATGTCTTTGCAAATTAAGAATAAATATATATATGTGCTTAATTTAAATTATGTTTTTATATTTATATCAAACATATAGTTTTATATAAAAGAAAAGTTAAAGTACTTATGGTTTTTTTTAATAAATCTTTAGTTTAAAGATAAAATTAAACCGGATTTTTCGTTTCGCAAGGAATTGCTTTAAAAACTGAAAAGTTATAGCTGTAACTATGGGTAAATGGTAGGCTTTTAAACACAAGGAGTTCATTGAATAGATACGTGTAGTGGAACGTACTTGTCAAAAGCAATTTACCTGGTGAAGTTGTGATTTGTGATCAAAGTATATATTAAGTAATACGAAATATAAAAGAAAATTGGACATAAACATATTTTTTTTTATAAATAAATACAAACTTTCTATACAAATCTTTAAAAAAGTACAGACCAACGCTTCTAAGTAAGCCATGGATATTTTTAGCTGCGATTGTTGTTTGGTGATACCTCCGTCACGTAGGTCATAATTCAAAACACTAAAGATTTCAGATCTTGTACGCTTTCTACCTGCAAGCCAGCCTTGTTGTACAATGAACATTTTTATGAACATTTTTATGTTCATTTGCAGAGAGGCCAATCCGAAACAGACATCCGTCAATAGCTATTTTCAGCATAGAATTCTCGGTGATTTCTCCTCGATGGCCACTCGAAGAGAATGGCAAGTGGCTGTCAAGTCGAGTCGCCTGCTCTATATAAGGTCGCACATATGCCTACATAGCATCCGCAGAATGCCCCTAATGTCCACTTACCCGCAGCCTACTTAAATACATGCCGTGCATACGAAAATGGCAATCGCCCGAGACTCCGGCCTCAGCCAGCTCACCAAACTCGCCAGCAGACGGAGAATCGAACGCAGACGTCGACTTAGACAGAAGCCACACATCAATAGTCCGGAATAAGCGGCTGAAAGGGGAAAAGAATGATAAAGTGCACTGCAAAAAAAAACTAGAAAATCAGAATCAGGTGCATAAAATATATGTTTGGCTATACAATTATGACTTACTACAAATATACACATAAAGACAAAGTAGATGATAATTTTTAAAAACAAAATATATAAAATAAGTTATTTTATAACATAAAACAAACTATTTTCATTCAGTTTAAATACATTTTAAGGAAATGTAGTTACTCGATTTTTAAACAGACTTTCCATATGCAAAGTTAAAAATTATATTTTTTAATTACAACGACTGCCAGGGTTAGATGTAAGCGCTTCCTTAAAATTAACTTAGGTAATGACCACCAGACACCGCACAATTATAATTATAAATTGTAATGAAAAGATTACAAAATCGATTCTTGGCATTATATTTTTACGTGTGCGACAAGACAGGCTCTCATTAAATGCCAAGAACATGCGACACAGACAGCGGTCGTGGGGACGGGAGCTTGGACATGAGAACAATACGCCTGCAGATTGGTAGTCGAGGGCAGCCCAGCGAGGGGAGGTCGATGGGTTGATAGGGCGATGTCTTTGAGTGGGCCGCACGTAGATACACCGGGGCAGAGGGAGGGTCGGGGTATGCTTAAGTGCGTCGCGCGCCCATCGGCCCGTTTCAAATTCAAAATGCAATTGCCGGTCATGCGAACTTTAATTACACAACTGCGCAACGGCTGGCTAACGACAATATGTCCTCTATCGGTGGTCCTCCTGCTTCAAACCGATCCAATTAGGGGTTACAATCCATATAGCGGCGATATATCGACGGTAAATATTCATAAATTACTATCTAAAACTAGTAAGCTGCTATGTAGTAATACTTCATGCTAAAAAAAGGGTGTATTTTTTAATATTCCTTTTAAAAATGAAAATCTATTCTGTATTACCGTTAAAATGTAGTATCCCAGACGCTGTATATTGCATTGGTGTTCAGAATGTCCAGATTTTGTAACTAAAAACCATTGAATTACGGAAACTTTTACAATATAAATATCATATTTCCATATATTTACCATCCCTAGATCCAATCTTAGCACACTCCTTCCCTGGACACCGGTTCCCTTGTCACCGCCCGGCCATCTGGAGTTGTGGGCCAACTAAATGTTGCTCATTAAAGTAAATTACAATTGCTGTTTCGGCTTTTTTCTTGTCTTCGTTTGCATGTCGCATGTGGGCGTGGTGGCACGTATTTCTCCAGGGGGTGAAGGGGGGATTTAGGGGTGGACTGGCGCGAGGTTATGTGTAATTAATTTTGATTAACGGTTTCTGCTCGGGCGAAAACTTTTAACTTAACTGGAAAGCAAATTACACGAACATTTCTGTGCCTCGCATTTTCCTTTGTGGCCTCGGCCAAAGGTATTCCCGCGGCAGGAGCCGGGAGGAGGGGGGTGAATTAATAGTTGGTTGCTGGGATTTGGGGGTAATGTCAAATGAAAGGTTGCCCGTAAGGGCTGTCAGCCATGACGCCGCCGGGAGGCGGCTGATAAGTTGCCACAGCCTCCGGCAACCGGATCCAAAGATTCTAGACTTTGGAGCGCGAGAGGAACTTGCAGAGGTGGGAAAGTTGGCAACTCGATGAAAGTGGATGTCGTTCTGGGGGGGAAATCGGAACAGGTGCTTTATTGGGATGCCAAATTGAAAGTAACTTCGTTGATGTAGAAGCGGGGGAAACACTCCAGTCTTAAGTTTGTAAATCCTGCAAATAGTTTCTGCTGCTGAAAATTGGATTACGCTGACAATTCAATTCGAGTGCAAGAAGTGTCATATCAAATGCCAACAGCTTTTATTGATTTTTTCACTTGTCTTTTTTCCTAAGGTTTTAGGGAAGAAAGTTGGGTAGAGAAAAGGCCAGCATCCCATATAAATTCTCCCCAATAAATCCATAATTGATTAGCTGCTGCATAACCCTGGCAACAGTGCCTTGATTAATTAATCCACCCACTATGCAAATTGCACTGCCAACGTATCTCGTAAAAATCTGGCACAGCTGGGCCACTGAACCTATGGCCTCCAATTCCCCGATTCCCTGATTTCCGACCTCCCGGCGAGGGATAGAGCGTCGGAGACAGAGAGGAGATAAAAATGATTGCCTTCGGTGTCATAAATTAAAATCTAACAAAATAAATCAATAAAGATTAAATCTTACGTGAGGCGCGCTCACTCTGAAGTACTCGTAGTTTGGAGGCATAATCCCGCCTGCTTTGTCTGCAGCCCGTAGATGTATCTGTATCTGTCTGCCGGCATCTGTATCTGTATCCGCACATGTACCCGTATCTGCATCTGTATCTGGGGCCTCCTCCACTTTGTTGCTGTAACTAACGAAAACGTGTGTCTGCATATGAAAGCGCCGCCTTGTATCCCTTGACAACCGTACACATAAAAAAGAAAGTCTATTTTTTAACATCCAAATAAAATATTAAGAAAGTCTTTTGCCTATAAATTCTTCCTTTAATATAAACCAAAAGGAATTTACTTAGGTTAAACAATATTACTAATAACATGCCAAATAAACTTGACCAAATTTATTTTGAACTCATTTCCTCCAAGTGTATCTGTGCGCCTTTGTCAGCCCCTCGGAAACTACTTAAGTATTTAGGTCTTTGCGCTGTCGCTTCGCATTTTGAATGCTGAATAGGTATTTAAATTTCATACAAATTCTATGAGCAGTGTCTGAGGGGCTCTGGGCCTTTTGTAGGCCTGCAGCAGAAGCGGTTCAGCAATGCAAAAAGAGCCAGACAGAAAGAAGCTTAAAGTCACCATCCCCCATTCCCATCGTTCGACATCCGCCGACTGTTTTTGCCTTTAGAGAAACAACAAAAATCACTCAGATACACTCACATATATTGATATAAAGAATGCAAGCGCTTGAATAATACGCAAAATAATAATGCGAGTAATAAAAAGCTGCCATGCAGCAACAACAATGCGGGAGAAACAATCAACTTTGGGCCGCACACAATGGAGGTTTTAGAAAGAAGAGCCCTCTTTTTTCCCGTCTTTCCCGGCTATTCACATATAGTACATATATAGCAGAAGTCGGCCTATTGTTGGTTCTTGTCGGGCATGACATAACTCAGCTTTCGGCGCGGATTATCCGCAGCGGTGTGTAAGCTTAAACTGGTCCAAGATTACGAGGCGATATCAATGGGTGGTCCTGAAGAGATGGATGGGCTGGTTGCTCGGATGCAACGTGCGGATAAATAAGTTGGTCGGAGGCAACGTGGCCTGTTATTGGTTTCGTTAGGGATTCATTGGATAAGAACGGAAAAAATAGAGGAAGATGTTTGTTACTCGAGACGGCAGCAATTCAATGTCAGGTGGTTATGCTACCAAAACACGTTCAACTCTTGTCTAATTCTGTGGAAGCTGGGAAATAAAACCCCGAATTAGATAAATTGTTGTCTGTTGGATGTTTCATAGTTACATATATGTACAATTAGTTATATAAATATTTATGATTTTATATATAATTTAACCAAAAATTTATAGAGCTTGCGAGCAGAAAACCAACCCACCGACCATTTAACTAAGCTTATAATTTAATAACCAGAAACATTGCCTACATCTTGTTACCTTGAATATAAAATTATTGAAAATAATTATATAATTTGTCTAAGCAGCTTAATGAAGAAATGTGTTTCATGCTTGTGCGCTAGTATAGGAAAATTATATATAAAATAATCAAAAAATTTAATAAGGTGTTTAACGCAAGAACAAAAATTAAACAATGAATCAGAGCTTAAAATACCAAATTGTAGAGTTAATTAAAACATTTTATTACTCAAATCTATTTGATTTAAAAACATAACATATTGAAATAAAATATTGTTATTATTTGTCCCATTTCTACACATTTTTTTCTATTTCTCATACAAAAATACAAGTCCAACATTTCAAAGTATTTAATAAGTATATAATTATAAATAATAACATATTTATATTAATGATACATTTACTTGGCTTGAAATAAGTTTCACAAGAAACTTTAATTACTTGAACTATTATTCGTAGATTTATTACTTCAGCTCAGAGAACTTGTCTACGAAGCCAGGCGAGTTCCCAGATCATTTAGAAGATTAATTTCTGTTGACTCACTCCGGGCGGTTGTGGATTACAGCATTGTGTTCCCTGATTGATAGTGGCCCGGCTTTATTTTTGTGTTTCCCCCATAAAAAACAGAACCGCTGATAGCATTTGGATTCATTTCCAAATGCGCGCGCACAAATCCACACCCACCAATTCTGGACGTTTTTTATTCTCCGTCCGCGGATCGATCCTTTGACACTCGTTCGCCCAGTCATCATCGTCGTGACCAGCAGTCCGGGCATCCGACCATCCGACCATCCGACGGGCTTCAGTCAGCCACGACTGAGCAGATAAACGATAAACGAGAATGGTGCCCGGGCACTTATTATTAATAAGTGCACATTAATGTTTGCTTGATTAAGCGCTCAATCAAATGAAATTCTATACGCATGACGGGCCGAACCAAAAAGTGGAGGAATATGCAGGAAAAGGAGCCGGGCGACCGATGCACAATGGCTGAGAGCGGCAACGAACAGTGTGTCCAGGACCCAGTAACAATCCTAACTCGCGGAACAATCCCACCAATTCCGATGCCTCATTGCGAGTAAACATAATTTATAACATGTGAGGGACGGGACCAGACCGTTCTATGGATCTGCTCCGCTTTTTTGTTCTGGTTTCGTTTTCCTTTCGCGCCCATCAATCATAATAATATTCCAGTGCACACACATCAAAGGAGGAATCTCGGTCTGCGTTTTATTTTCGGCACTTGAACGAACGTCCGCTTCTGTATCTTTTAGTGCTGCAGATACGGAGAGAAATTCTTCCCTAGATTATAGTAAAAAAAGTAGTAATATTTTATTTTAATGTTTTTGAATTTAGGAAATTGAAGATGTTAATAAAAATAATTTAAAGAGCATCAACACTAATTGAATTTAGTAAAATATCTTTCTCTCAGTTTCAGTGCATGCTCGTTTTTCTCAGTGCAGCTGAATCTGTGTCCCTCTGGGATTTTTTTTCAGCGGAAGTGCAACGGCGACGAGGAGCTGCAGGCTGCACCTTGCAATAATGTCCGCCCCTCAGTCGTCGTCGTCGTCACTTTAATTGTTTGCACAGCAGCCGGGCTCCGAGGGATCTGAATCTGGATCTGGTTTTTATCTGGCCCGACACACATTTACCGTTCCGTCTGTTGCCCCGGCCATTGTTTGTCCGCAAGGACCCCGGCATCGTGTGAATTTCTTAGGATGCCGAGGCAGGGAAGTGGATTCCCCGTTTATTTGCAATTTTTTGCATTCATCCGAGAGTTCAGGATGTTTGCACCTTTTCACAGTTAGGATGGATGGACGGACGAACTGACGAACTGACGGATGGGTGGATGGATGGATGGATGTATCTGTGTATCTGCCGTACGGTATCTGGTTGCCTAATGACAGGTTGACAGGCAGGGCCATCCCCCTGGATTCATTAATGCGCCATACGAAAGCAATTTAATATATGCACTTCGTGTCGGGGAGAACAACCCCTAATGGAACCCCTTTAGAAAATTGCTCACAGCGTCCCCAAAATGTAAATGCAAATACAATAAACTCAAAAGTATCTCAAGTATTAAGCATTTCACGACTTGAGTACGAGTTGAATTTTAATGCGGCCTTCTCAAGAGGCCAGCACAAAAATCAAATGAAAAAGAAGAAAAGAAGCTCAAGTGCCCAAGGAATCGGAATCGGAATCGGAATCTGAATTGAAAAAGCGCTGAACAACAAGCAATATAAAAAGCAATTGCTATAAATCAAATAAATCATGGGAAGCCTCGCCATAAGAGCGCCGCCGCGTATTTGCACATGCTGGGAATGACTTTGACTTCGAGACTACTCGAGAGTCCGAGATCACAGAGAACTCCACTCAGCCAGCTCGGCCAGGTCTGATATCAGCCCTCGGCCGGGACAGCCCGGCTCAGCTGGCTTTTGAACCCGCTCCAAAGCCGAATCCGGACCCATTTCCAATCGAATGCAGCGCACAGCGGATCGCATAAATTCAGAGATCACATCAATATAATTAAATCGAATAATGCGCCCCTCAAACGGGGGATTAACGAACATGTTTCGTTCATATTTATCTGCCAGCCCCGACCACTCAGATTTATGGTCCACCTTTGCGATACCTGCATACTAATTAGTTTGATTACAAATTGTCGTAAAACGTTTCAGAGCTTCTCGCAAAATGTGCACTTTGACGATGCTGAATGCCTAACGAGTTCTCTAAGCAGAAGGCGGCCTTACAAGTCAGGAGAGGAATGTTTCAATCAGATTATAGAACTTCACTAAACATACTAGTTTATGTTATCGAATTAACTAAAGAAGTGCAGTATAATTCATAACTAGAAAGCTTTAATTCCCTTAAAATTTGTTTATATTTATCCATAATATTAATTGATAAGTCGGTTCCTAGCACCTATGAATTATATTCAAGATTCCAACATTATTATCACAGTAAAATTATGCATTTTACACTCCCTGAATAAATTTGATCGAAAGGTATTAAGCGGAATAAGATTAAAAATATATGTATTTATGTATTCCGCTTAATTTTAATATGCATAATTTGTCTCGGCCCTAATTCCATTAAAAATGTTTCTCATTCGTTTCACAGCCATTTGGGACTTGCCAGCGCAGATGAAAATCGATGGACAGAAATTTGAATATTCAAATGCAAGCACATACAGCAGAGGTGCCCCGTGAATGACTCCCTTTTATAACCATGAATGAAAGCAATTGTTGGAATTCCTCAGAAATATTTACAATACTAGGAAGCCTCGTCTCCATTTGATTCGAAGGAAATGCAAATTTCGCTTTGTGTGTTATTCAATTTGGAAAATAAAAAGCAGGCAGCCAAGGAGCAGCTCTGCATTTAATGAATTATCCAGAAAATGCAAATGCCAAATGGACCGCCGCCGTGAGAGGCTGAAGGCTGAAATGGGAAGATGACTGCGAGGATTTAGCGGGCTGGATGCCTGCCAGCCTGATTTCCATTCCGAATACCGAGTGCTCAATGCTGAATCTTGAATGTTGAATGCTGGTGCTGCCGCCTGCAATTGTTTGTGTTTACTTAAGCGCTTGGCCCGCTCCTTTGTGCCCTTTTCAATGTTGCACGTTCAGCTCTGGCCGAGTTCCATGCCTTTCCCTGGGCCCAGGCCCAGTCTTGGGCTCTGCATTTTTTTTCTGGCTCTGGTTCTGGTTCTGGTTTTCTGCTCCCTGCCTAGACGAGTGCCAGTGCCAGCTCGAGTTCGAGGCCTGCGACTCCGTTTGAGAGGCAGCGCAGCGCACTTAATCATATTCGATACAGATAAGCTTCAGTGCCGGTACGTGCATAGAATTTAAGCATACATAATAATCATCGACATGCTCACGGAGAGGACGTCGAGCTGCTGGGCAAGGGGGAGCGGGAAGGAGCTCACCCAACTGACAGCACACTGCGAGAAAAGCTAAATACATTGTATATGTATGGTTAATGTCTGTTAAAGTCTAAGTCGAAGTTGTGACTTTGACTTAGGTCCGAGAAATCCAAGTTATTTCATCCCTTTTTCAACTCACTTTATTATATTGATTTGATTGCTGTTTAATTAAAGTATTTGAAAGAATACTTCCTCCATCATAGATTTAAAGAATTAATCAATGAATTAATCCATATCCTCCATTAGTTTAGCTCCTGCTAATTCGCTTTAGTAATAAGATGCATAACAACCATACACTTGAATTGATTGACCTAACCAATTTGTCTGCAATTTGTGAGGTTTAAAACCTTAAAATGGAATTGACTTTGGTTTTTGTCTGTCAAATGACACTGATACCGATCCAAGCTTTTTCTCTCTGTGTAAACTTAGTGAAAACACGATTCATGTAGCTAGAAAAGCCGTATCATAAAGCAAACAAAACAAAGTTAGAAGGCGAGGAGAGAGCCAGCCGCCGACAGGGACAGTTTCGGGAACAGACCCAAAAGACTGGGGATCAGAAACCCCGACCCAGAGCGAACCATTTATAATTTCATACTATTATTATTCTTTACGTCTTTTGCGTTAAAGAAATTGCAGATACAAAAGGCCAACCCCCGGCGGACCCGTGTGCCATTTCCTCTCCCCGCTCCCCTGTCCGCTGCCCGAGCCATCCCTCCTAACTAGTGGTTGGGCAGCTTTTAAGTTCAAATTATGTGCCGTGTACCGTTGCCATAGTGTGGTTAAAAATTTGAACTTGGCTGCCTGAAACGCTGGTGAGATGCGATGCGATGCGATGCGACCCCGACCCCTTGCTGCGGTTAGTTGCCGGGCACAGAGCCATCCAGCTGAAGCTGATGCCGAGGCCCAGCCCAATCCGCAAACCGCAGTCGAAAAGTATCTTTGTATCTGCGAGATTTGCGCCATTTGATCTTTGGCTGGCGGCATGGCATCTCTTGCTTTTTCAGCCTTTTTATTTTTGTTTTTGTTCAATTTTTTATTTTCGATATTTTTCATTGGCTTTTGTCTCGGATTTCCAGCATATGCCGTAGGAGCTGCGGAGTTGCAGATGGCGGGGCATCGCAGGGAGTTTAATCAGTCAATGGAAGCAGCCGGGAGTCGGGCACCGAGCGAGAAAAAGTGGGGGAATTAGGTAGCAGTGGCTCCGGACTGCGATTAACTCGGTATCCTGATCAATTAGCAGTACGATCCTTAAGGGTACAGCAGCAGCAAGACGTTTGCAGATATAACAAGTTCAAATGGTATTCACCTCGAGACTCAAAGTGTTCATTCAGAACACACATTGAGGTTTAAAGAGTATTAAAACCAGTACAAGAAAACATATATGAACATTTAAATAAATAAGTTAATTATAATTATAATAAATCAAAATATATAAATTTAAAACTCTTCTAGTCATTTATAATGACTGAATATTTGCATCTTAAATTTCAAAATTTAAACTGATTAAAGATAATAGTAGAGTAGTGACAGAACAAATCAAATACTGCGTTGTCAGGGCAAAGTTTCCCATGCGCACCTCATTATCGAATTTCAATTACTTGCATATATTTTTATCAAAACAAACCGAGAACCCGAGAACACGTTCGACTCTCCACGGACATCGCCAGGACAACGAGGTCCCACTGACCCAAACGAACGGCACAAAAATCTAATTAACAAGAACTATTTATATTGCCAACGGAAATGCCAGGCGTTGTCCTTGGGAGATAGACTCAGATTGCCGATTAAAGGACATCCGGGGAAGAAATGCGACGAGAATCAAAAATATTCTAAATACTGTCGAATCAATGAAATGCGAAATATCAAAGCGAAATGTAAATAGCAGAGGGTGACGCTGATGAGGCGAAGGGTGCTTGCTAAGCGCTTAATTGGCATTAAGCGAGTCGAGGGCAGCGATCCTGCGGAGCGGTAAGTGCTGTCAGAGCCAGCCAAGCGTTGGCCATTGTAATTAGGACAACGAACGGGAAATTTAAAGCCTGCGCCTGAACCTGAGCCCGAGTCGGCCGGATATTCTTTTGGGCGGTCCTGCCATGTCCGGGATATTTATTTAGGCACGTTGTGTGAGCCCGGCGGAATCCTTCAGCCTTGAGCCCTGAGCCGTGCGGCAGCAAAGCCTTTAATGCTCTCGGTAAACAACGGAGCGATTTACGCACACAGATGCTGGCCGGAACTCGCCCCTTCCTGGGGCACAGTCAGAAAAAATGGTAATTTTGGTTCGGATTGTGAGGATATGCGTACTGAAACACTCCTCCATTATAGTCTGATTATAATGTTGATACGTTAAGTAATAAAAGTAATAGTTTTCACAGGCTTTGATGCTACCTTAATCTTAGTTTGAATATTGCCAATTTAATATAAAAATTATTATCCATTTATTTGCCCTAATATCACTATTATTTTTAATGGTTTTTCTTCTTTTTTTTGTGTCGCATTTAATTTCTGTGAGTGTACTTCCTCCTGTCCCTGGGTCCTTTGACTGGGCACTACCCCCTGTCGACTCCTGCTGTCACGTTGCATGCCACCAGAGTTGCTTAGATGCTGCTGTTGTTATTATTGCAATTATTATAATTGCGCACACAGGAATCGACAGTTAGACAGGATCCTGGCCAAGTCCTGCCCACACACACACACACACCCCCTAGCAGTGTCACACATAAATTGCACGCTGAAAGGAGCCCGAGAAAAGGGAGCAAGAAAATAAAAACTAATTCACTTCTTGTGCTTCACATTGCGCTCGTTTCCTGTCCTGTCGTCAGCAGATTTGCATAACTTTTTCCAATTTCAAAGCTCAAGCTGTGGCCAAGGCAGTCGTATGCTATATATATATATATATATATATATATATGTATAAGTCGCACCAAGGCCCTCATCCTGCGGCATCTCCGGTTACAGGCGTCGTCATCGTGGCGCTGACGTTGCCCAGGCTGCTTCTTATTTACGTCAATTGCTTGCGCATTCGCTTAGCCAACATTCAGCAAGTGCACTCTAAAAAAAGATAGAAACTTTTCCCTGATATTGGGAAAAAGGGTTACCAACAGAACTATATAATTTGATGTCAAATTTTATATTACGAATTTATAATCGTTGCATTGCAATATTTGGGTTATTTTATAACTTTGATTGGAATATATTATAATTAACAATAGTTAAAAATATGGAAATTAAAATGCTTTAAGTAAATATTTGCATATTTAATGTGTTTTCGCTGTGCAGTGCGTGACCGAGTGGCCAAGGAGGTGGGGAATAGAGTGCCGCGGAGGAAAACCCATCAGGAGGGTGGGCCACTGAATGCGAGAGTTTTCCTCCTGCGTGGGCATTAGGTGTCAATTTTCAGCGTGGCAGCGAAATGCTCCGGGAAATCGCTGAAATTTGCCTGGCTGCCAACCCCATGGGATAAATGGAAATGAGGGGGCGATGGGATGGGAGGTTGGCCAAGAGAAACCACTGAATTTCGCTGAGGTCTACTTGGATTACCGACGCGATGGCAACACTTGCAGTTCGACAGCACATGGAAATGAAAGTGACCAAGTTAATGGCATTCCAAGAAGGGAAAATTAATACAAGAACCACTCTCTATTCCCCCTCAGATATTGTGTTGCGACTATTCTGCGTAATACTGCTTCAATCACCAACCCCTGTTAGTTTAAGTTAGATTATAATTTTCTTTAATTACAAGTTAAAGCAGAACTATAATAAATGTTTGGGAAGGGGAAAACACACAACTTCAAAAGTTAATTTTAATTCACATCATAATATATCGACTGACATTTAGGCATCTTTTATGCCAGGATTTTCTACGCTTCATATTCCATTGTCAGCATTATACTTTAATATCACAAATCTCCGACTTCATGATGCAGAAACATTTCATTTCCTATAGAATCTGCGGCTCAGAGTTTAATACCCATTGATAAAGTATAATTTAAAGTGCAGCCGTCGTTGCGCAACTTTCTTTCCCAACTTCTCCGAAGGATCATCCCCTCAAAGAAGCCCCGTCCGGACGCCGCGGGCTACTTCCCATTCGTGACCAATCAATAGTTCAATCCCAATCACGAAGAGCCATCCGAAACTTCATCAGGCAAGTCATAAAATTTAATTAGAAAAGCATTTCTCCGGCGAGAGTGGCTCGAAGTTGGCATACGAATACGAACACAAAAATCTCCTTTATTGTTTTATGGCTGTGCAAAGAGGAAATAAAATAAAAGGAGCGACTCGAGGCTGGACTCGAGCTGGGATCATAAATGGGCAGGGCCCTCGAGTTCAAGGGATAGACAAGAGCCGGGCCAACTCGTCGGGGAACCATTTGAGCGGCAGCAGGAACAGAAGGAGCAGCAGCAGGTGCGAATGAAAAGGACTCTGCAAGGCGAAGACGAAGGCGATGTCTTGGAGAGGGAAAATCAATCGTGCAGCAAAATCAAAGAAAATGTACATGCCCGCCCACCTATATAAAGATTTGCACTGCCGAAAAAAATACAAATCTTTGAAATTATTGAAATATTAATAATCACAAACTTTAAATACACAAATAATTTAACTAGAAATGGAAATATAATAAAATTGCAGTGAATGAATATCTTATTATTAGATTAATATTTCCACAATTGAATAGGTTTCAAAAGTAATTTTGTTCACTGCAAGTATATAAAGATTTCATTTTTATTTTCGTTTTCCCAGACTTTTTTATTTAACAGCAAATTTGCGCGACGCGTTGAAATGTGGGTGGGCGTACTGCCGCCCCCTCCCCCGAAAACGCGTTTATCAAAGTCAGTTCCCGGGGGTGGATTTTCGACCAAGGAAGCACGGAGAGCGGGGGCGTGGCAGGTCCTGGCATCGTTACCGTTAGTCTGCGGCTCCTGCCGTCGCTCCTAATGTGATACGCATCAATTTATGAAATTTGAAATATTATGACTGATTTTGCGCGTCTCAAATGCGGTTATTGTGTGGGCACAGACTCGGATTCTGGTTCGGGTTCGCGTTCGGGTTTGGTCTTAATCTGGCCAACAGGTCAGGCAGCCTGGAGGGGTTGTCCGCAGGACGAGCGGCTGCGTGAATTCAAGTAGCTGCGGCAATGAAGCGAGATTTCTATTCTTGTGACAACGCCAAACAAAGGCAGCGATTTAAAGTGATGGTCGGAGGAGACTCGGCGGGCAGGGTTGATTAATTCCGTTCTCTTGTACGAGATCCGACGGGATCAGGGGTCAGGGCATCCAGACCATGCCCGTCTGGCCTCGCCTGCAAAACAAAGGACATACGAGGCGACGGGATCAGCAGGATTTTATAAATATATGAATTCAGGACTCTGATTTATGCGGGAACATCTCAAAATTGGATTATTCGCTCGAATTATGCAGTACAAACTTTTCGGGCTTAATTATGCGAGCCATGTCTGCCCTCAGATGCTCGGGGAATTTATGTAGCATCCGGTTCTGACAGCCGTCAAATGGATCTAAAATTAATTTGAAATATGCTTTTGAACTTATATCAAAGTTATAGAAGGAAAGAATTAGTCGTGGTTTCAGTGTCGCAATTTCAGGAAAATCCTAGTAAAAACACGGTGGTACAGTAGAATTCCCTTTACCATTCTTCGATTCTTTACAAATTTCATTTAATAAATATGGCCATAATTTACTCAGTATAAGATTATGACGTGCTGTTTTGCGTAAAACCATTTAGTATGCAGTTCTTTTGTGAACTCTTATGGCAAGTGTTCTGGTTAATATTATTAGAAGATAATTACTAACCTAAATATCTCATAATTCATTGTTTTTTATTAAAAGTACTTGTAGAAGCGAGAGGCAAACCTTAGATCGTACAACTTTAAAGCTATTATCTATAAACTTTAGTTGAGAAACCGAAAAAATGTGGCCATTGGCTTTAAAAAATAGCCACCCTGTAAGCCCTTGCTAAAAAATATAACTTTTTAAACCCAAAATATATGTTATTTCCGAAATCGTATGATTTTAATTAGCTCTTTTATAGGTGCAAAGATAAATTTTTTATATTTAAAACATGGATACATTTTTAATAATTGGGCTGCAAGGCTACAAAAACTCCAAAATGCCAAAGTTAGCTTCTTTTCTAGTTTTAAGAAATAAAATGCAAAGCTGATGAATTTATTTTATAATATTTTTGAAAATTCAAATTCGGCAAAGTTCGCCGCAAAATATTCGGATGGTTGCCGTACTGCTAGAAAGAGCCAATCCGAACTGCTTTCTCACTTTGGGTTCCTTATTACCGACCGAGCCAATAATAGTGCGGATCCGAACCTCGCTGTGAAAACAAAGTGAAACCGTCGCTTTTTATTTATCAATGTTATAAACCATTGGGACGAACTTGACTGTTATCTGACTAAAGAGTATTTTTGCCAACTGCGGTAACACTTTTGACGAACAGCTGTTGCTGACTAATATTTTCAATTATCCACACAAATTGGAAATTTTTATTGTAAATATAAAATAGAAAAGATGCACGGACGCGTGAAGGTACGGACCACGGAGGAGGAGCGGGAGCGGAAACGGAAGGAGCAAGCTCTCAAGGTGCGGGCCTACCGCGCCGCCATGGGAAGAATTCAAGCGAAGCGGGCTGCAGGCGAGCTGGACAACGAAATGCTCGGCCTGACTGTGCAGATCCTGCAGCGAAATCCGGACGTTAGTACGCTGTGGAACATTCGCAAGGAGTGCGTGCTGGAGAAGCTTTCAAGGCTGTCCAAGGAAGAAGAGCCACAGCAGCGAGAACAAGCAGGGGGTCAAGGCGAGCCGGAGGAAAAGAACGAGAAAGAGGCGGCTACCCAGTCCAGTGATAAGGTCCAATCCGTGTTCAGCTGTGAATTGGACCTCACCGAGCAGTGCCTGATGGTCAATCCCAAGTCGTACAATGCCTGGCACCATCGCTGCTGGACGCTGGAGCAGAATCCCCTGGCAGACTGGCAGCGGGAGCTGCATCTGTGCAACAAGTATCTTAAGTTCGATGAGCGCAACTTCCACACCTGGGACTACAGGCGCTATGTGACCGCAAAGGCCGGCGTACCAGCTGCCCAGGAACTGGACTTTTGCACCGAGAAGATCAAGGTGAACTTCTCCAACTACTCCAGCTGGCATCACCGGAGCCTGCTGCTCCCGGAACTCTATCCCAACGAGCAGAGGGATCGGCCCATGAGTGAGGAGAAGCTGCAGCAGGAGTTGGAGATGGTGCTTACGGCCGCATTTACGGATCCCAATGACAGCAGTGCCTGGTTCTACCAGAGATGGCTGCTGGGCAGCGGCGCCCAGTTGGATAGGTCTCCCAGAATAGCAGCTTTCCGACTGGATTCCAAGGGAGCCGTGCTTGCCTTGGACAAATCCACCCCAAACCTAGATGAACTCAACATCGAACTGATAGCTGGTGACCAAAAAGTGATTTTGTCACCCTGGCTTCCAGTGGACAGTGCAAAGACCACTTGGAAATCGCAGTCAGCCTTTGACTACCAAAAAAACTCAACATACATCCTTAAGCTGTCCGACCAGGAGCTGAGTCTCGTCCCTCTTCCTGGACCCGAAGAAGGGGCCTTCTACTTTGCGGCACCGCATGCCGCTGCCAGCTGCAGCCAAGAACTACTCGCAGAGCTGAAAACGCAACTACAATCGTGCCTAGACCTCCTGGAATACGAGCCAGACAGCAAGTGGACCCTACTAACCAGCGCCCTGTTAATGCGAGCTATTGACGTTGCAGGGAACCACACAAAGAGCTTGGAGCACCTGGCCAAGCTAGAGAAGGTGGATGCTCTGAGGGAGGGCTACTACAAGGACTTGGCGGCGCGGTGGACATTGGAGCTGGAATTGGCCAATTGGCCTCAGACTCCTGGATTCCCAAGGAAGTTCGAATTAGGTGAAGAGGTATCGCTAGCATCGCTGCCTTATCCACAATATCTGGTCATTTCCGATGAACTGAATATGGCTACGAAACTCAGGGAAGATTTGGGCGACCGAGTGCCCAAAACCTTTTTAGAACTGAAACTGTAAAAGAGATTTATGATAAATTCCGAACGGTAGATAAGGTTATCATATATAAGTTTGAATATGTGTGGCAGGCTTTATTTTCCATTCGGTGCTTTACAAATGCCTCTTCATACACGCTTTATCGTGCTGATCAGAAGTCAAGTATATAAATCTAAAACAACATTCAATTTAGCAACTATTCCTATTTATACAGACATACGTTTATATATTTTGTACATAATTGAACATATTATTACTACTCTTTATAAATAAAACTGTGTGCCGGAGTCACATTACAATTTGATGTTTATACATTTGACATATGTAGGTCCCTTAAACTTTACCCATTTTTCTTTTTGTTCAAACATATATTTCCGGCTAATCAAATCAAACCAAAATAATTGGCAAGCCGCAGCCATCCATTATCGAATGATTTTCACAATAAATGGGAAAACCATCAATACGCTGTTGTCACGTCACCGACATGCAACCAATGGCTACTTTAAGCGCTCCCTCAAGCTGCCACATGGCATCTGAAGCATTCGATGACGTTGCTGTTGCTGCTGCTGCTGTCGCCGCTGTGCTGCGATGTTGCTGGTGGCCACCGCTGTCGCCTTGTGTGTGCAACGAGGCGCTGCGAGATTTGCGGTTTTTTGGCGGCTTCCGTGGTTGTATAAATTATGCAAGGCCCTGGAGATGGAGGAGATCCTTAGCGCTGGCGATGGAGATGCGAGGCGCTCAATGCGCGTCCACAACATTGGCAGCCGCATGTCATTACGTGCAGCAGCCGCACAGAGGCAATATCACTCACAAAAATCATTTCTATTTTAGTTTTATTTAATTTAATGCAGAAAGTGTACCCACTTAGGGATATTTATTTGTCTTTTCAACTAGCTTTGTTTTATGTACATCTGTATCTATCTTTATATAATGTTTGAATTTATAAATATATATACCTGAGATATTGGAAATATTAAATTAACTTTCAGAATAAACCTTTTTATCTTAAACGTTTCAAGAGGCTTCTGATATTTATTTTCCTAAGTGCATGCGAGTAAGCTGATGGAGGCGAAGGAGAGGTTGGAAAGACAGCCAAGACGGAGCGGCGTTTGACAGGCGTGTGAAAGGCCGCCAGACGTGCCTAGAGCGGAGCTCCGGAGAGATGGCATTCTCACTCAGGTGTTAATACACACACGCATACCCATTGGCTGGAGGGGAGCCAGGCGGGCTGGGGTACTCTAGTAGGTGCATCTGTCACCTGGCAGGCCACACCGACACACACGTCGCACGCTCAGTGTTTGTGCATTGGAATTTAATGGAGCCGGGTGGATATGTATGTATGTATATCCGCCTGCATATCACATTAACATTAGCACACGCCTTGGCATTCAAATTTCCGCCTCACTCAGCTGACACTATATCCGCTGGCAAGGCTCCCAGCCTCCCCCCGGGTCCTCCTATTCCGACATAATCTTAATTATGCCAAAGCCATTTCTTGCAAATATTTTGCGTTGCTTCTCCGACTCGCCGGCTCTCTGGCACTCCTTCCCCGTTCCCGTACCGGAAAACGTGACGCTGACAAGCCGACGCTCATTAAAATGTTTGGGGCCAATTATTAAGTCAATTGCACCGCCAAAGGGGCTGAGGTCTGGCAAATGGGTGGGGCTGGGATTGGGGTTGGGTGTGCGGCAATTGCAGCTTCCAACGCGAGGCAAGTGCATCTCCATCTTATCTGCAAGCACAGGATCGCAGACTTAATTAATGGGACCCGTCAATGGGAGTGGGCGGCGGATGAGGGATAATGATGCAGATGCACGTTAAGATGCCATCTTCGGTCGGTATGAAAGAGATTTATTTGAGCTTCATTTACCACGATTACAGAGCCATCAATATTAATCCCTCACAGTTAATTAACTTTATAAAAGCAACAATATTAAATCAAATAATGCAAATTATAATTATTATTATGGTAAATTATAACTCAAAAGTTAAATGTAAGCAAGTTAATCGTAAGCTTTCCCATTTATTACTTACTAGCTTTTGGAACATCATTATCTGGACTGCAATCAGTCTTAAAAGGATAATGAGTCAACAACAACATATACAATAAAAAATGTTTAAATAAAATATAAAAATAATTAAAGTCAGATAAAATATAAGTGTGTATTTTAAAACTGTATTTTAATATTTTACTGTAAATTATTTTCCAAATTTAAATGTTTTTGCACGAGCCTTAAACTGGAGTTTTAATCTTAAAAAGATATTTTTTATTTGTGAGCTTTTTCCTGGTGAAAATAATGGGTTTGGAAAATAACAAAAGAAGCAAAGTGGCTGAATATGGTTTATTTACTCCCATCTGAATTTTGTTCAATTTTATTTTTGCATGTTGCTTAGAGAAATTCGTTGTATAATCCCTAAGTTGGTTGTGTTTGCAAATTTTTAAGCACCTTTATGAAAATAGTTACACTTTTAACTTAGCCCCAACAATAAGGAGAGATTTCAATCTAAATGAAGAAATTTTTGGCAAAAGTAAATTACAAACTGATGGGAGCCCAACACAATAAGCCCATCCCTTATTTTTCACCATGACACTCCATCTTGGATCTCGGACAGACAATAAAATAGAGTAAGTTTCTGCCACCCGATGCGAGTATACAAATAAATATTTGTTCTCCCACTAAGAGTATTTCAGGGTTCGGTGCACCTTGAAGGCACGCCTCTGCCCTTCTGAAATTGACTCGAAAATTGTATTTGTTTACCAAATTTCAGTGTTTGCCTTACCTAACCAGCTTTGGCGAATTTCGCCACATATCTTCCAGCAAGTCATGTGAGTCCTTCGTCCTTCCCCCGAGCACTCATAATTTATACGCTGCTCCATGGCAACTATTCGAGCGTTTCCCTCCTCATTTTGCCCTTAAATTATGTTTATATATTGCCTGAATTTCCTCCAGCACCCTTTACCTCCCTCCCGCCCCCCGGCCACTGACTAGACACACTGAAAATGCCCCTTAGTCCAGACAATGCACACAATACACATGTTTTAATGGTAGACAGTTTTTAGACGTGATAATGCAAGTGGAAAATCAGAAAAATATATTGTTGCTGCCATGCCAGTCACCAGCAGTAGACATCGCAGGAGGGAAAACCAAGCAGGACAAAGCGAAGAACAAAATTCCCCAGATTCCCATATGTATGCACAGGGAAAAAGGGACAGCATCTGCAGCAAAGAATATGCGCCTGATGATGGAACGTTTAGATATTTGCATTAGCGAGACTTTCTCGAAGTGTAACCCTGGCCATCCCGCAACCATATGCAACATAATAATTTTCTTTCCGTCCGCTATCCTCATTGGTACCCAGAGACCACCAGAGGGTCATGGAGTGATTTCTGTCTACAGCTGTCACATATTGTGTAGTCGAGGGATCTGTCTTCGTCGTCTCGCATGTATGGAAAACTCATTACCAGCAGCAGTTGAAGCAGCTGCGGTCGCCCGAGTTTTCCAGCCAAGTTTTCCACCAGAGTCTCCCCACCGAGCACTTGATCCTTAAATAAGTTGCGGCAAATTGGCTTGCTGTCGGCCAATTGAATATCCGTATCGATTTGGTGTGGGTTTTAGTGCCTGCACTTTTAATTGCATAACACATAGTTTCACGCTTCTTGCTTACACTTCACTTCACTTCACTCCACTTCGCGCCGAACAACTTGGCAGGGCCAAAGTTCACTTTAACAAGTGAACAACTTTCAATGGGCAATTAAAAGGGCATACAAACCGGGGGACAACAGCAACGGGCCTCCGACGCGGCTCGGATCGGGGTGAGAGAGCCCGGGCAGGGGGCGACAGGCGGCAGGACGTCACCAGCGAGAAGTCACCGGAAATGTTAACAAAATGCATAGCAGCACAGATTCAGCTAAAGTTTTCGGGCCGAAAGGCAATTAAAGTTTTGGCACCGACACAACACCACCGCAAGAAGTACACAGAAAATGAAGGAAAAATTAAGATTCAGTGAAAAGTGGGTACATTCTTACATAATAACTTCACCTTTAAATCCAGAGCATTCTTAAGATAATGAAAGCCAGAAGGGTCTAGAAATTTGGCAAGGACTTGAGAGGCACTGCAAATTACTTAACATACATATTAATAATACCTTTTTATCTTGAATTAGTAACATTTGTAAAATCAATTATACTAATTTAATTTATAAAAAATGGTTGCAAATTTATCTGAAGTTCAAATGAATTCAAGATTAAAAAGAACAGGTTTAACTGTTTAAGGAAACAAACAAGTTATTTTCCCTCTGTGTAAATGACTTGAGGCAGCACCACCGCAAGATGGTGCCTTCGTGTCCTTGCTGGGGGCCTGACTGCTGTTCCGCCAGTTGCTGCAGGTCCGGCCATAAATGTTTTACCATAAAATATAGGAAATTCTCGCCATCACGGATCCGCAATTAAAGTTTGTTAATTTACAGCACGAAGCGTTCGCAACCCTCTTAATATATTAAACATCGTTGGGTTCGCATCTCAAAATAACTTATTAAACTTAACGCTTGATTCAGCCAAAACAGGGCGCCATCAAACTCTGAACACTGTGACGTCATTACACTCACACACACACACACACTTAGGGGGGTGGTGGCGCATATAAATTGCATATTTATGCACTATAAACATTAATTTAGTTGCCATTTAGCTGGACGCGCAGTTAATTGAAAACAACAATATCCGAGGCAGTGCAGCAGAAGCAGCGCCACCATCAAATGCTGGCCTGACACGCCCCCCTTTCGGCCCCCGTACAGAACCAGCCCCTTCCACCATAATGCAACAGCAGCCAAAGCAAACAACTTTAAATTATGCAAAGAATAGGAAAATGCAGCGTGCAAAAATTGCAGCCATCATTAAATTTGCGTGGGCCAGCGGAGAGTTGAGAAGATGGGGTAAGGGGGAAGCGGTAGAAGATGGGTGGAGGGAAGTGAGGATTTGCGGGGGTCGGAGTAATGCCAAATTTAATTGCAATTAATGTGCAGTAAAGCGGAAGTGCCATAGAAACGAGCAACGCGTCGGCCATTGCAGTACGGGCTGGCACTTCCGGTTGGCGCCATGTTGGAGCACGTTATATTCCCTGTCGTGGGAAGGGGAGAGGCCAGAGGGGTTAAAGGGTAACTGGGTGGGTTAACCCGATACTCCGGGCATCACGACTATGAGAGCCAGGAATGCCCTTCTCGGGTTAACCCTGGAGATTACACTAATTGGGTTAGCTGGCAAAAGTATGCTGTGGGTAATGCGATACCTCATTTATTCGTTACCTACACTCGTATTTAACGCATTGCATGCACACTATTCACTCACATTCAGGCGGATACAAATTACACGAGTCTTTTGTTTCATAAACGTAAATAAGAGCATTTAGATTTTCGTTGAAATTTGGTAATTATCAAATTAAATAGTAATGTGAGCTAAACCTGTTTGGCAATCACGAAAACAAATACAAAACAATATTAAAGAGCTTAAAGGATAGCATGTCCTTTGTTTATTTAAAATTGTATTTAAATTGAATCACAGTTTTAAAACAAAAATTAACATGTTATTGTTGAATCATTAATACAAGGGTCATTGTTGTTATTATTCTTTTCAAAAGTGTATATTTAAATAATAAGAGAGAATGTGGTCCACCTGAAACAATGCTCGGTATACCCGAATCTATCTCCGCTGTTCTCTGGCTTTGCGAAATTGCATGTCCTGGCGGAAACGGATGCGCGAAGTAAGAAATCAAGTTTAAAGCGTCCCGCCACCGTTTTGCAACATTGAAAATTTGGGAGGGGTGGTGGAGAGACAGTGGCAAAGGGTTAAGGGAAGCGGGAGGAACGGCGCTACATGTTACAGGCTACCTGGTTGCATTTACCTGGCGCCGTTGCGAAATTCAATTACTCGTGCACCATAAACCGATTAACTTATATAAATATTTATATCGCTGAAATGCAGTCGGTCGCCAATGGCTTTATGGGTCGTAGCTCTGCCGTTCGATGGGCGTTCCCAGGGGCGTTGGAAGGATGTGTGAGTGGGCGTGACCTATCTGCGGTGTGTCCCTGCATATGCAAACAGTTTCCCACCAGGGATCGGCGGGGACATTCAGTCATTCGGAGAAATGGAGCTGCGGCTGCAATAATTTCATTTGCATTTGCATTTGTTGCCGTTTATGGTCCACTCAAGTGCTGTCAGTTGACCCATTCAACCGTCGGAGTCCCTGCTCCCCTCTATCCAAGTGTTTAATGATAACACGCTGGGTGTCATTCACAGGCAAGGACACTCCAGGAACAAAGCAGACACGGCCCGGAAGGCATATCACTGCACTGCCAACACGTGTGGGCTCTTTTAGATGTAGTTGCAGTGCAGAGGCAAAAATTAGTTGCTAAATAGTATATCAAAACATTATTAAAATATGTTGCAAATCAGAAGAAGGCATATGCATAATTAAATTAAGGTTCATACATCATGAAAACAACAGCGAAATAGGTTTTTAAAACTATTTTATAATTAATTGATGTCAATAGATAAATCCATTGTATTTGGGTCCCATTTAAACTTCTAAAAGCATACTGATCCTTAGAATATTTCCCTATGAAATACATATATGAATTAATTTGCAAATTTTAGTAATTTCTCCCTCTGTTGTGCAAGGCTGTAGTTGGCAAGTGGCAACTACTTGTCTTCATAAATAGTTGCTAAACAGCGATGGGCCCCTGTAAGTGGCTGGTGAGTGCAATGTTCTCGGCAGCAAGGGACATTCGGGGTGCATGAGGGACAGTGTCTGTCAGGGGTTAATACAGAGCCAAGTGCCCCTCTCCGCCTGACTAATTGAGTTAGGCGGAGTTCGAGGCGAGCATTGATTGCCTCCGGGCTATGAGGTCTGTATGGAATGCGTTGTGTGTATATTAATCACATGACTAATTTGATAACTGATATATAAGACGACTCTTCACCAATTAAGAAGGTGTTGACCACAAAATTGGCAATATCCTGTTTCTAAGATTAACTGGAAATGTCTTTTTTTCGTGGGCTGCATTTGGCTATTATTCTCAAAAAATTGGACCAGCAAATCCAAGGCTTGAAATACTTCCAAGACCAGCAACATTTATGTATTTACTCATTTGTTATAAATTTAAAATATTTGTAAGATGAAGATTATAGGTTGGATTGTTGTATTATTGTAAATGTTAAGGTAAATATATCACCAAAATAAAGTAACAAAATTATTTCCTTAAGAATGATTAAAATGTTTTATTAAGAACTCACCCTCTATATATGACTTTCCATACTTAAGAAGCTTTTTAAATTTCTTGATCAACATATCTTTAAAATTCAATCACATCCTCATCTTGCAAACATTTCCAAATAAATTATTCAGCAAAATTCCGGCTGTGTTGGGTTAACTCAACAGAATTTAAGGGCGCCATGAAAAATTCAATTCATCAACTTTTGTGTATTTAACTTCTCACAACCAGCTGGAATCGCGTAAGTACTCGCAGCCACCCTGACACATGTAATTTTGCATTTTGAGCCTCTTGAACCACTCAGCAGCCCCTCCTTTAAGTGTTGGCACCAGAGGCCCGGCTTCTGGAATCCGAGGCCCCAATGCCGTATGTCTTTCACAGGTCCCAGGTGCGGCCATATTTCACCTGCAGCCGCTGGAGGAGCTGGTGCATCTGCTCCATGCTCTGGTACGCGCGTCTCTGCCTGGCCAGCCACTGTGTCACCGTGCCACGCTGCAGGTGCATCAGTTCCTTCCGGATCCACACATGATTCTTCTGCAGGCTTCGCAGCTTCTCCCACACCTTATCCACACCTTGCGAATCGACGCCTTCTTCGACGTTCCCCGTGGCCACATCTATATCCGTATCGTTGCCAAAATCCGGCTCTATATCTATGATGGCAACGGCTGTTGAATGCGCGTTCATTCTGAAAAGATTCTCTTTCGTGCTGCACAGAGAACAAATTCTTAGAGATTGAAATCAGATAGCCAACTTAGTTTTTAGTTTTAATTTAATTTTACAGTGATGTTTAAAACAGAGCACACGTAGTATATGTATATAAATATTTAAACGCGTTTTAAGGTTGTAAATATATCATGCATTCTTGAAATCGGAATACCGTATTTCATTTGAATTAAAGTTAAATTAATTATCAAGGCTGTTTTGATGTTCATTTGATCTGAACTTATGCTGCACATCATTTTTGTAAGTGCTTAAGTCTGTTGGGGACAGAAGCGGAAACTAGGAATAATTTATGCTCGCCAACTGGGTGGCAAACTTCCATCTAATCGCTTAATTCCGTGTTGTAAAAACTTTGAGCCCAGTTCCCGGCATCCTAACCCGGATCCTTTTACGCAACGGATTTGCGCACCGCGTGAGTGCAACTTTTTCTAGTTGATTGACTTAAAAATCGAACATTTTCTTCGTATTTGGCTAAGACGTTCCTATATTTTTTGCCAGCCGGCTAATGCCCTCGATTGGTTGTGAGCAATATCCAGTGATGCGTTGGTAAAATTTGCAAATCGTTTGGCCTAGTGAAAGTGCGGGGGACATGCTGCTCCAGCTCCTTGAGGTGGCACAGACCGAAATTGCTTTTCCGCTCTCTGGGTCAACGAAGCAGAAAAATGTCTGCCTTGCTGATGCCAGCTAACTTCGATTTCCCACTAGCGTATCGATTGATTTGGTATTCATTCGGCTTCGCTTGCCTGCCACAACTTTAAACGCTACATGTCGCAGCAACTTAGTTCCTTCGTAGCCTTTGTTCAAATTGCATTGCACCCGGGCGACCCAGTTGCCTTTTACCTCCTTTTTTGGGAGAGCCACTGACGCAGCTCTGCCTCAATTCGCAATTCGAATCGCTGAGCACTGGGCAAAATTTGGTTTTTTCGTTTAAAGCTTTTAGGATTTGGGTAACAAAATGTAGTATTTGTTATTCGGGATATATGGTACTATGTTACAGACTTGAAATAATGAAATGAAAAGGGTTTTGATTGATTTTGATTTCATTTAATTTTTAATTTTATTAAGGCTTTTTATAAATATTAAACAGTTTTATTAACTCAATAGTAAACAAAAATTTTGTTCAGTGTTCGCCGCGTGGCAGAGCAATTTGTCGAAACTCCGCAATGACTTTGATGCTAATGATCGAGCCACCTCAGCTTGAGACAAGGCCAAACAAGGCTCTGACAAAAGAATGTCAACTGGGCGTGTTTGCTATTGGGAAATGCAGCAGTTTTCACTTTTCCTTTCTTTCGGCTCAGCAGGCGCCAAAGGAGCGACTCGGGAGCTAATGCACAGAAACGCCCCAGCCTCGATGTTGTGGCTGCCAGCCGTGCGTATGCGTAATGTTCGGGAAATGTCTCCCAATTCCTTCCAGCTGAAATGTTCGACAAGCTGTGTGCGTGCCTGTGGATTGGATGTGTCTGTTTGCTCTCTATTTGTGGTCCAATGCCCGGGGCCAATCCCGGATATTACGCATACGTTGCCAAGGCGAGAGATTACCAATTTTTAAGTCGGGGATTGCAACGATAATGAGAATTGGGCATTTTGGCCATGCCCCCGCTTTAACCGTCTGACTTTTGAGCTGAAAAAATAAAGTTTTCGAGAGCCGTTTACGAAATCAACGCCAGCTGTGCGGGTTGGCAGCCTAATTGAAAATCTATGCCACTAAATGTAAGCCCTCCCACTGCACCCGTCCCTCCCCCATCTCAGGCTGTCTCTGGCTCTCAGTTGATATTCTGTTTGCCGGAATTGGCAACTTAATTATTTCAGCGGCACGTCGCCAGCGCCTGGCGCTTAAGCCAAACCTCCCGACAGCTGGGAACGCGCTGGAGGAGCAACGACAAAAAATATAAGAATAACGGAGTGAAAACAAATACAAAAGAATGGGAAAAAGCTGCGAAATAAACAGAGCTTGCTTGCAGCATGCAACGTCAGCGGAGGAAAAAAAACAACAGCTGCTATTGAGAATCTGTGCCGAAAGATAAAGTTGCCTGGCAAACGGATTTAACTGCGCAACTGGCGAAAGAAACAGTTCGAGCAAAAGTAACCGACGTCTCTATACGTCTGCGGGTGTGTGTGACCCCATTAGCACCGACATCCTTCTGGCACGCCCACTTATTTTAACAAACGCCCACACCCGACCACAGTTATAGCAGAGCGAAAGCCGAAAAAAGTCTGAGACCCGCTTGTGGCTTTATTCATGGACATGATTCATTAGCAGACATTCAGAAGCATACGTTCCCACAAACGGAACTATCTGACAGAGGAGTCATTTTCGGAAATAAATGAAAGAATGCGTCCGAGCTGAATTTAGATTTAAATTAAATATTCAAATTCTAGGGAATACTATATATTATAATGTATAACAAGCATGGATTTTCATAAAACCCAGCACAACTTTCACTCAACTTATTAAAATACTATTTCTTGTTTTCTTATAGAGTTTATTTTACGTTTACATAGATAAAGTATTGAAGGTTTGTTATAAAAATATAAATTTTATATTTCTATATTTTATTTTCTTCTTTTCTACTTTTTTTCTACCATCTACTTATTCTATTTCAGACAGTCTCGCCTTTATAAACTTAATTCGAGATTCGAAACTCATCTAATGGATGGAGTTTAATAAAAGCAAACTATTTAAAACCGTTTTTGCCAGGGTTCATAAATATGAATATTATTATTTTTGATAAATCAAAATCAAGAAAGTTTCTGAAGGTCGTTGTTGATCTAGATCAGTGCAAAAAAAAAAAAAATAGTCCTGTTCAATGTGAGGATCAGCTGGTTAAGCTTAAGCTTAATTCCTTTAGGTTTTAATATATTTCATAGATAAAATTAAATGCATTAAAGCAATTACGAAATCGTTTACAAAAACGATTTTCGGAACACACTTCTTTTTGCCACGTATTCCTTTTCATTCGAGCCATATTTGCGCTCTTTCTTTTTCCAATGACTTGGGCAACTTTGACAGGGCAAAAGTAATTAATTTTTGGCAACTAACTCAAAACGGCAAAAGGCGCAGAAGAAACTGCAAGGAAAAAACGCAATAATAAGGCAAAAGAGGCGCCACAATTAACGCCTGCAACTTTAATTGCGTTTTAATGTGCATCAGGCCGCAGAGCGGCTGCCTGTTTGGAAGGTGGATGCAGCGATGGCTGGGTGGCCAGGTGGCTGGGTGGGCTTTAGCCTAACGGGCTGGGTGGTCCAACGTGCTCTGTCAACCGCAGGCGGTGGCTCAAAAGCGTAACAAGCATTTTGCCGCGCCTCAGCAACATGGCACTCACACACGCTTACGCTCACAAAGGAGCGGAGACAAACACACACGTGAACGGGTCCTGTGACGGCGGCGACTATGGGTGTTCGTGTGAGTGTGGAATTGGATGGGCCTGTGCCTGAGTGCCTGCCTCAAAAGCGGCTTAACCCATACAGACACACACTCGCACGCCCACAAAGCAACATGCACTCAAAGAATGTATTCGATTTTCCCATTAATTTTCAAATTTATGTGCAGTGTTCTGTGTAAAAATCTAAATGTTTTTAGATTGTTTCTAACTTTTATAAATTTAATTTCTAAAAGCCTATCCTCGAGTTAAAATAATCTCCAAAAGCTTAAAGCCATTTCATATTTTCATTTAAAATGTTTAATAAATATGTTGAAAATATATATTTCCCTTTTATGGTCATATTTTTATAGATACAACCCATTATTAACCGATCCTAAAAACTGACAGATAAACTTTTCCAAGTGCTTCGGACTCAAATCCTAACTCCGGACATGGGAGCGGACACGAACACTAAACCGTGCGCCTCCGTCTGGGCCAACTATTTACACGGCACCCCATTATGTCCGGACTCGTAGCTGCGTCTTTTGTGTTGTCCCAGTCGCAGTCGTTCTCGCTCGCCCTAAGTGACGTGATTTAAATTTTTATGCCCTTTGAAATTTTCGCCGCCCTGCTTATCGCAACGTTGATGTTGCCATCTCTGTCACCGTATGCAGCTCTGTCCCAGTCTCCGCATCCGCATCCGCATCCGCATCCGTCTCCATCTCCGACTTCGTCTCGGTCTCCGTCTCTAAGGATTCACTTCCGGCGTACACGGGACAAATCACGTAATCTGGCCTTAGTGGGTCAAGCAGCAGAAGCGGCAGTAAACTGTAAACCGTAACCCGTAACCGTAATGTAACAGCCCGCACGGAGAGATACAAAGATACTTAGGTGCACGGGACAAGTACAAGTAAATAGACATAAAGATACACGACATGAAAACCACTGTCAACATGGAGTCACATGCTGGTAATGTCAAGTGTAGTGCGACTTGTGGGCCGGCACAAAACCCCAGGTCAAATAAGTCAAGGGTGCTTCCGAGTGGAGGGCTCCGACCTAAAAATACTCTGCAATAGAAATCGGCTTTCAAAGGCTCCAAAGTCGCTAACTTCCTGTCAGAAACGTATCATAGCTACGCATATGAATTGGGGACATAAATCAGAAATAACCTATTCAATAACCGTCCCCGTTTCCATCAAACAAATAGTCCTTTCTCTTCTGGCTACACTTATGCCACAAAGTTTATCTCTTAACAAACAAAGTAATTTGTGATGTGGGAATTTACAGGACAAATAACACTATAATAATTGGGAATTTATCTTTTCATGGCTGTTCGCATGATAATATAACATAATAACTTAATTTTCTAGCACACTCTTTGATGAATAGACAATCACATTACATTGCAGAGAGCTTTCAAATTTCTGGTTAGCTTCCTTAAATTGAAATTGTTTCATCCTTTGTGATCCTTGCCATGGAGATAGTGCTTGTTCAATAGAAGTAATTCCCTGAGGTTGTCATTCTTTCAGCTTGTTATATGTTCTTATAAAAAGCAATGCACAACGGATTTACCAGTGATTTTGTTGTGCGGTTGTGGCAGGTGATGTTGTTAGTTGCGGTTTTATGACAGCCTTTGAAGTGCATAGTTGTGGCTTGCCTCTAACTAAAAACGCACACGCATAATAAAAATGTCCAATTAAGCCACGGAAAAACATGCCACTCAACCGAAATGATAGATTCCAAGAGTTTAAATATTTGTTATTAAACTTGAATATATTAAAAATATATTTATTAAATATATTTATTAAAGAAATAAAGAAAGAATATGTTGTCAAGAGTAATTATTTCTTTGTTTATTTTATTTAGTTGACAATGTGGAATTCAAGTCGACTTGGCCTTAGGCTATCACTTTTACTTCCGAAAATTGCGCATGCAACGGACGGCAGGGAGTGTCCCTGAAGGCGTCCATTAAATTGTTACTTAAATCGAGTTCCTGTTAAATGATTAATCCCTTCGGTTTCCGGCAGGACAAACATCATCATCGCCCTTAAGTAACGGTTGTCACGTCCGCTCGGCCCCAAACAGAACTGCGCGACGGATCAACAAACCAGGTAAGAGCAAACACCGTCGAGGGCTGCCTGATTTCGAGGGCTACTGAGCGATGCAGACAGACAGACAGACACACAGGAGGCAGGCAGGCAGGCCGGTGCAAAGTGCAAGGGACGACTGATTGAACGCGAGGGACACCACCTCTCCAACGACTCCAGGAGACGCTCAAGGACACGACTTTGGCTGCGACTTCAAGTTGAAGTGTTTAAAATTGTTCGCCATTATCGACGGCCGTCAATAAGCGCATTAAAACATTTCTGCACTTCGCACACCCCTCTGACGGTTGATGGCGATGACACGCGGCTGTCAGCTGGCAGCTGGGAAAGTGAAAAGAGGAAAACTGCAAGCGCAGAGTTGCTGCACTAACGAGTCCCATTGATTTTCCCTCGCCGGAAAGACGGTGGGAAGCGAAAAGAAAGCAGGGCGCGCTGGGATGTGCGCACGATGCGTATGAGTAATGGGAAAATTCTTAATGGGCGAAGAAAATTGGTTGGGCATAAACAATGAGATGCCTGCGACCGGGGAGAATGATAATGAGTTCACCAAAGAAGGTAAACCGGAAAGTGGGGGCCAAAGACCAACAACCAAAGACCAACGACCAAAGCAGGAGGACATCATTAGGCAAGGATCCAACGCAGCCAGGTGTGTCATGCACACCAAATATTCTATTACAAAATGTACATTTTGTACATTTTTAAACCTCATCAGATATGCCTCGCATGCGGAAGCCGTTGTTGAACCTTTTGATGGAAAACGCATTTTTGCTCAATTAATGGAAAATAACGGGATTTTAAATTCATAGAATAACTCTTTATTAAAATGTTTTAAAAATAACTTAATTTAAAGATTCTATTTTCGTTAGGCACTTTAAGATCCTTTTTAGTGCATTTTAATAATTTGTTGATGGCCTCCTTAGCCTATTATAAAGTAAATGAATAATTAATGAAGCAATCTATTTTCAATTTTAAATAATAATGAAAAATCAAACTGAACTAAAATATATTCCTTTTAAATATTGAACGGTAATTTAAACTATTTAATTTTAGCTTAAAAAATCCAGCTTCTATATATTTATATTATATTATAAATCATTTGGTTCTGTAACTTTAATTTATTTTATTCGCCACCCTTGAGGCTTATTAACGTTATTTTTAATAACACAATTAAGATGATTTTAATTAACCACCGCAGACCCTCCGCACATTATCCTTTGTGCACTGCCCACTTCTCGGCGTCTCGCCAGAGTCTCATTATTGCGATACGTTCATTACGCAATCAATAAATTATGATTCATATTAATGCCATATCGGAGCACTTACTGCAGCTCCTTGCATTCTTTGTGTCGCCCATTCGCAGTTTTAAGCCACTTCTCTTTGCAATATTTAATCAGCATTTTCCAGCGAATTCAACAATTCGGTATCCAATTATAATGATTTCGCTGCCTCCTTATTTAATTGTTTAATTTTCTTTTAATTTTCGTCCTTTTCCAGTTTCCATTTTCCCTCCCTTTTTGTTGACCCAAATCGAAGTCGTGCCGACGGAAAATTGTGCGTTATGCGAATGGGTTAATATCATCGGGTTGGATTCGGTTCTCAGGTCGCTTGTGGCTCAGCCAGGAATCACTTTCATAAAAATAAAAGATAATGGATAACGGTTCGCAGAAGGACTTATCAGGTTAAGTGGACGGCCCCCTTATTAACCCTGGGGCATTTGCAGTAATTACTTGAACTGCTAATTGTACACGGAGCTGCCAGTGTACCTGGAAAAACGGTCAGGGAGGGTTAATGTTTGCACGATTTCATATTTTACTTTAAATTGTGTTCAAGTAACTGCTTTCATCTCCGTTATGCAGTTTTTTTCTTGCTGATAAAAATATCAATTTAAATATAAATTCAAAAGATAAATAGATCTTAATTGTTTAAGAAAATTATTTCAATTTAAATTACATTTAATAGGTAAACAATTAGGCTGTTAGGCAAAAAAAAGTATCACCATAAAAAAGAAAATTTTTTATATTATGTTACACTGATGTTTAGCATAACAGTTTAATTTATTAAAAGCAGAACATTTTTTCTGTGCCTGATTTAATTTCGCCTGCCAAATTGTTCACTATCCACCATATGCCGGTCTAAAAAATAATCAATAAAGAAATAGGCGCATGGTCAACACCTGGAAACAAGGTTTGGTAAAGGGAAATCGATTTAAATTCAAATGAGTTTCAAACTTTTCAATAACTGCTATTTAATACTATTAAGTTAGTAGTTTATTAATTAACGAGGTAGCGATAAACATTGAATATTAAAAAACAAATACTTGTTTTTTTTTTAATATAAAGTTTAAGTCTCAGTCAGAACTAAAGAACTTTGAACTCTTAAATTCAACACTATATGTATTTTTATTCCACGAATAAAGAATCTGAGGCAACGCCATGGGCCATGTCCAAATGACTATCCATGGTGGCAGAAGGGAGTGCGACCCTTAATAGTTTAATTTTCCCAGTTTATGGCAGCCACTATCGCCCAGCATTTATGCTGAACAGTGTAATATTTTATTTAAAGTGCGCTGCTGCTGCTGCTGTTTGCGCCGCCTATTTGTCCTTCGCGTCCATATATCATTGGGGGAGCTGCCGAAAAAAAGACACTGACACAACGACAAATTTGCTTGCCATTTATGCGGCGGACAAATTGGGGAGAGCCCTGGACAAGGGAAACCGACCCCGAACCCAGACCCGAGCCGGGGTCCAAAGTAGGTAAACATATTTAACATACGCATGTGGACAGTGTGTTTATAAAAACAAATATGCAAATTATCGCGGCTAGCCTTTGGCCCTCTGCGCACTCGTTCGGACAATTCGCGTTATTTATAATGGACAATTCTCGTGTTGTTGTTTATAATTTATTTATGCAAATTTTCAGCTGGACAAGCCACTGCAGTGCTGCTAGAAATCGGAAGGAACGCGGGATCGAGTATGTAAATAGTTATTGCCAGCAAAATCAAAACTAAAGCGATTTTTAAAATATAATTAATTGCAATTGACCCGATTTGTAATTTATTTATTTAATCCACGCCACAGTCACCGGGGAGCAAGTAAAGAATTGATTTATATTAATTTACACGTGCGCAAACGTTGGCATTATCCTGCCATTTGTGGGGCTTCCCGCTCCCTGGCTGCACCAGAAGCCAATTAAATAGCCCGTCCTTGACAGGGCGGGGATTCCTCAGCAGCCTCCAATGGCGTGGATATAATTAGTACGAACTAGTCCTCAAACGGGCTCAATGAAAGCCCTTTGAAGGGCTCCTCCACTCCCCATGGGGCTTTCGCATAGAGTTCTGTGAATTCGGGGATTTCAAACGCATCGCCGCACAGGAGGCTCCCGACAATTAGGCCACTCTGTATAGGAGATAATCAGCTCATTACCATTAAAGCCCCTGTAAACTGAATGTAAAGTGGGGACCTAAACAAAAACCCCCCCTAAAGAAAACAAGTCGGCCTGTGAATGTGCGTAATGCATATTGTATACTATATGTTATGGCTTCACCTTCTACACAGCAGAGTACACATGTTACGTGTAACTGACTGTTCGTTCATTTGCGGTATGTATGATTTAGCAGCTCAACACTCGCCACTTGGCCACAACTCACTTAGTGCCGAGCCCTGCCGCAAATGGGCATAATATTCAAGCATCACCAGGCGGAGATCTGCTCCAGATCCAGATGGGCAAAGGGATGGGCTTCCAACGTGGCCCAGACCGAATTTATTGCAGTCCCAACCCCCCAACCAGGGCAAGTCAAGCCAAGCCAACTCGGTGTCTGCGCTCGAAGGGCTTTTGTGTTGAAACAAACCTGACACATACCAACCCAATCAGCAGACTTTAAGAGTTTGCCACAATTTCCGCAACATTTGATTGGCATCTGCACTCGAAAAAATAGACAAGTCCTTGATTGGATTTTAAACACACGATTGGGCGAGCCCCAACACAATTCAATGGAAAAACTATTGCAAGTAGATGGAATCAGAACGATGTTCACTTGAAAACTTAGAAGGAGATTTAAATTTAAATGTCAACAAATGTCAATAATTGGAAATACCCCTGTTCCTGATGTTTATGTTGAATGAGTAACTGTTTTATGAACATTTTCAATTTATTTCCACTTTCAATTCCAGATTTTAATTACCTCGAAAATCTTTGTATTTATCGAAAGGGAATATTCCGTCAACATTGAAGAGCTCCGAGAATAATTTGATTGTAGAATAATATTTTCCTCACCAACAATAATTTCCTTTTATTTTTTCGAGTGCAAGTAGTAAAGTCGAGAATAGCAGGGTAAGCTGTTTTAAATTCCAAATCAAGGCTCGCACCTTTAATCAATTTTCGGAGCCCTTTTCTCGAAATAGAGGCTGCTCAATGCCAAGCACCCTCGAAATCAGATACAGTCGGGAGCAGAAACAGGGGACTGGCCGAAAGCGCGTGGAACGGGTGGCGGAAATCTGGAAATCTGGCCACCCGCAACACTCTGTGGAGTGTGTCATAAAATGCCAAAACAAATATAAATTTTCACACAATTCAATTTATATGCCCGCAGCACGAGCTCGAGCACCGAGAAAGGATGCTGGATTCAGGATACGGTTTCAAGAGCCCGGCTGTATCGACAGCACCAAAAGTAGTCCCGAGCTGTTTGGAGGGGATCTGCCTGCGCCCCGCCGTATCCCTTCCTTCGCCGTTCTCCTGGCCCTGGCATCTCCTTTTAGCCATCTTTCGCCAACCATTGTCTACTCATTTTACCACTTGATTGTGTTTGCACAACATTTCGGCGAAAGACGCGCACGATGCAGCCAACAAACTCCGAATAAAACAATATACCAAACCACGAAAATTTGAAATGCAAAGGCGGTGCTCGGGGCAAACGTTTAACGTCGTCCGCCTGGCACGAGGCATCTTACAAAACTGGGGTTACGGCAATGCTGACTTTTATATAACTAAAGAGCTAAAACAAAAAAAATTGGGTTTCATATTCAAAGTTTGGTTAGTTTGTATTCAAGTAAAAGGATATTTGAGAAATATGGAAAATGACTTGGAAAGACTATATAATTGGTATAAAATATGGCTTAAAAAAGTGTTAATAAATGAGAAATAAAAAAATGAGACATAAAAGACTTGTTAATTATTCTACCTTTTTATTTTTAAACCAATTAAATTGTTCCACAGCCCCTTTTATTTCCTAGAAATGTGTTTTCTTAATGTTTTGACACGTGCTGTCTTTCAAAATATATAATTTATACATACATATATGCAAATATCAACGCATGTCTGGCCAAAAATGAAACAAAGTTCAATCAGAGCTCGTGCCTTGCCAGTAAATCAAATAAAGAAAATGCATACAAAAAACAAGGACGGCTACAAGTAAGCCAACAAAAGCGTTGTACCAGAAACTTTTATCAACTGCTACGGCCTGAGAAAAATCGAAATAGGACCAAAAGAAATTGTGGCCGACACTTGAGAGTTGTTTGTTAGCTGAATGTCAACCAGGAAAATAAAATAATTTAAAATAAAATAAGAGTAACAGCCAGGATATGCAAAGCAAAGGCTTGTTCTTAAACTCTCATTGAATAGAGAAATTGAGTCTTGAATTAAGGCAATTGCTACACTTCCCCAGGTGATACTTTCTGGAAAGAAGTTCGGCCTTTTCTGGATCGAAATACATTTGGGATATTTGCTTGGCCGGCAATCCTTTGGGGTCAAGTACAGCAGTCGGAATGCACGTCCTTTGTTGTGTCCAGCAATCAATAATATGCACTTTCAAGTAAATATGCAGTGCACAAATCCTGGATGCTTTGGCCCTGCCGCAAATAGTGTGATAAACTACGAGCAGAGTCAAGAGTTTTAATTAAATTTGCATACACAATTTCTGCAGCAGCCTCATCAAAAGTTATGGCAGCTGCACGGCTCCAATTGTTCAAATTAAATGCGAATGCACTGCCATTTGGCCGCTCATCCGACCAGGTGCGACGACGAGCTGCGAGGACGATGGGCGAAAGGATACAGTCGCTCATATGACTGTCATAAAAGGCAGCGGCTCATAGTGCTGCGTGCAACGCGTCCTATTTAAACTGTTTTTAATGACGGCGCAGCTCGTTGAGAATTGAGTCCTGACTGGGTAAATAAGCAGCCGACAATCAAACAGAACATGATCCAGACATATAGTGCATATGTCTGCTGGGGCGGGGGCCCGGAAACCGGAGCTGGGCGGCTGCTCCTTTCAATTTGCTGCCTCTTTTGAGCACTTTATTTTTTAATGGCTCCTGCACGGGCCTTGGTTTCAAGCAGTCATTCAGTCATTGTATCTACCTTGTAATATGAAAATCGCTTTGGCAAAACTACTTGATTGTTGCTCTTGCTCTTGCTCACGATGCCCTTCCACTTGCAGGCCCTTCACTTTGTGCATTAAGCTGGCCTTTGACTCACATTAAATTAAAACTTTAGCAGATTTTATGACTGCAGGTCTCATCTTAATGATTATTATTGATAAAATGTAATAAACAATCACGATTGAAGAATGCTATTATATTATAAAAGATTAAATATGATTCATAATTCATGAAAATCAATGTTTGATTATAAAATGTAAGTTTTTAGGACAAAGATCAAATGATTTTGTGGTTTAAAAATGACTTTTGCCATTGGCCTCGGCAAGTCCTTTGTATTTTCACCTGATATGAGGAACCCTGCAGAAGAGTATGGAAAATCTCTTTGTTGGCTTAAGTTTCCTCTGCCGTTTCAGATTTTTTGTTTTTGTTTTGCGCTGCCAATAAAACATGCATTTCACTTTCAGCTCAACCGTTGGCAAACAATGGCGAAAGTGGGGAATTCTCGAGTAAACGGAGACCGGTTGCGGGAGCCGTATCACAAAAACATCACTGCCATCGCAACGCGAGGATCCTTTGTGCAGTGTGCACTCAATTATTTGGTCGTTACTTGTTTCTTATTACCTTTTGCCTACCGACACTACGACTATAGTGCATTATAACTGGAGGACAGGCTTTGTTCCTGCGGATCGGCGATACAATTGGGTTTTGCGGAATGGCGGAAGTAAATGCGAATTTAATATGCAAAGGAGTAGGGCGGAGTCATGCCGAGATTGTCCAAAGGATATCGATTAAAGATTGCTCCGCAAAACTTTTGCAAAATGAACAAGGCGAAAATTGACAGGAGTGACAGCATTTAAGTAGGAGATATCCTTGCAAGAATATACTTCAAGCATAGATAAAAATATATTTGAAATTCGATATTTATATTCTTAGCCAAAAATTATTCAGATAAACGTCTCTTTAAAAATCATGAGCCACAGCCTCCTTTGATAAACACTTAAATAAGTTTCTTATAGAAAATCAGATAATTAAAACCAGCTTCTTTTGGTATTCAAAGGATTTTAACACTTACTGTTTTTTTTATATTATTTGTAAATTATTTGTATTTTGTAAATGTTATTTGTAAATTATTTGTATTTTGTAAATTATATTTGTTACTGCCTAAATGTATTTCTTACTTCAAAAATTCATTAGAGGATGAACGTGCATTGCTCTTTCCTTTGTGAAATATTTGCTACAAAGGACACTAAATACTGGTTTTAACTGCCTGTTGATCCGAATCGGTTAACATCATGACTGAGAACAGCCAGCAATAACAGTTCCTGTTCCGATTTCACATTTTCCCCGAGTCCACTACCCCTATCAAAAAGGACAACGTAACGAAACGAAATAGAACGCCCGAAGGATACCAATCTAAAGCGGAACGAACTTGTTGTGAAACACCAAACAACCCCTGTGTTTCAGATGTTCGTTTCCCTTTGGCACACAGACTGCTTGGAATTGGAATACAGGGGAAGTTTGTGGTCCAAGGAATCGGAAACAGAACGCAAAGGGATGCTGCGAACGAGATGGAGATGAAACCTCGGCCACGAGAAGGGGCACAAGTGGCAGAAGTTAAACATCAGAATCGGAACCTGCGAATTGCGAAATGTGAAATGCTCCGAACTCCGGACGAAGCGATTCAGTTAGAAATTTGCATGGTTCAGCGGCGGTTGTCAAGCGGGAAAAATCGGGCGGATTGTGGAAAAGCCAAAAACGAGGCTTGAGTTTGAATTGTTTCGCGGGCATACTTGGATACTACTGTTAAATGCACTTAAAGGACTCAGACCCGAACTCAGATTCCGGCTCGGTACCAGACTGAGATCCTGGTTCATCATCTGGCGACCGGCCTTTGTTTACGCGAATGTGTGCCAACCCGGATGTGGGCGTGTCCGCCGCTCGAATAAGTAAAGTCTAAACTGGAGTGAAGTGTAAGAAACCCCATTTGTTGCCCCCTCCCTCGGTCGGGATGTGATTGTGCGAGTGAGTGCAATGTGTCTTTTATAAATCAAGGAAAATCACATTTTAAATTGCTGCGCATTAGAACGGATACAGATACAAAGGCAGGGCACCGAAAGGAGGCAGCCTGGCTGGCAAGGATCGAAAGTCAAACGCCGTCAAACGTTGATTGCGTCGTCGTCTATCCACGAGAAAAAGCGAAAAAGAACGTGAAGGATTTGACTGATGTGAATGGAGTGAAGGATGCGATGTGACCTAGCCCGGCCCTCAGCCCAACCCCAAACCCCATTCCCACAATCATGTCCTCCCCGCTCCCGCAGGTGGCACGTGCTATTGTCTGGCCCCCATGTATTTCAATTCGATTATATTGATGAGCATATGATGTAATATATGGAAATATAATCTGATTAGAGACAGCCGGCTCTCGCGGCCTATCCGGGACACCTCCTCCTGGGCTTGCGATTTGCAAATCGTGCTCTGCCATAGATTTTAAAACTCATTAATGTGCAAAGACGGCAATCCCCCCTAGTCCTTGGTGTCATTAGACAGGCGTAAGGCGAAGAATAGGCCGAGGAAGGCTGGGAAAGAGAAAAGGCTGACAATGATACTGGCAAATCAATAAAGGTGTTGGAACAGGTGCCAGACTTGGCCAGGATATCGGATAGCGATTCTAAAAAAAAAAACAGGCGAAAGGATTTTGCGCTTGGCAACGTCAAGAAATTCTGCAAAAATATCTTATATCCCAAGAGTGCAAAAACGTTGATTAATTGAGGGGAATTCGACAGAAGTGAAGTATCAACAACTGTCAAGTGCTTCTCGGGGAATTCAGTTATGCTTGAGTGTCGGGCAAAATAAAATAAAGACGATGCCGAGGACAATAAGAGATGAGAACTGTTTTGGTCCACATTAAATGGCAGACGGAGCTTTGTTCAGACTGTCACCAAAAACTGTAGCAGAGGAAGCAGATTAAAAAGACCAAAAAATATCCAAAATGAACTGAAATAGAGTCTCGGTTGCCTGCTGGATAATAAAGTTGTTATGATTTGTTTGCTCCATAAATCACAGAGGCTTAAACTAATCTAATCTATTTATTTAGTAAATTTAAATTTTGTTAGAGTCAAATGTGCCAGATAATATTAGTAATCAACTTGGGAAATCTCTTGTATTCTTTTTTTACCAACAAAGTGCTTAGTTGTCATGCAGAAGCTTAGTTACTAAAACTGAGGTAGAACCTTAAGTGGCTAAATAGCCACAAATATGGGCAAACATTGGCCTAGAAGTTAGTTCAGGATAGGATTAGACACTCTATTTGGGCACATAATTACTCTTCTTTGGCAGTCAACTCCGGCTGTCTGCGAGTAAATTAGAAAAGCCGTGCAAGCTAATGGACCGGACTTCTCCCTTCCAAAATAAATATCAATTTGTTGCTTGGCTCCCCTAATTACTCGCTGGCAAGGCAGACTCCTGCTAATCGGCCCAGATTAGAGAGTGCAATAATGCATTTTGGTTTCCAGACTTTCAGATTTTTATTTTGCTATTCGGGGACTTCGATTTCCCAGCTATGAGCCGAGTAAGCCGGGCTTCTGGCACTTTTTTTGGAGGAGAACGACGCAGTTTTATGGGCGAACCGAATTTCTGGCCAACAAAAAATAACGAGGAGGCCATTAAAAATTTGCCAAGCTCAGCAGCAGCGGAGGAAGTGGAACTAATGGAGAGTGGAATCGCAGGAGCAATGGGGCTATGCAATTCATTAATTTATTGACTTATAATCAAGCTAGCCAAAACTTATGCCCGAAGGCAGAGCCGGATAAATATCCATTTATCACATAAATAGAATGCTAACAGCAGCGAATCCTTGGTGGCTTTTCGTTTTCCTCGGACCAAACTTGTGTTTTCGCCTCTCCAGCCTGGCTGCTGCTGCGGTTGGCTCTGCCAAATAAAGCAAGAAATAAGTTAAAACATACTACATGTTCTTTGCGGTCTAGCTCGACTCGACGAAATAAAAACAAAAACTGCAGACTAAAGTCACGTTCGTGCAACTACATAGAATCCCCTCTAGGGGCCAGTGCGGTATGCAAATTCAACCGAGAAGACTTCATAAAAGCAGTGCAAATAATTAAATAACAGAGCGAGAGCAAACAGCAAAATGACATGCTACTCGAGCTGGCGAAACTTGGATTAACTAGCTGCGAAATAAATAAATACGAAAGCCAAAAGTAAATCCCAGAACCAATCCAAGTTCCCGCCAAGGTGCGACATCCGACAGATGCCCTCGCCCAATAAGATGTCCTGGCGGGAGAGGGAACGTGGAGCAGGCGGCGAAGGACGAGGGACAGGGCTCCTGGTGGGAAGGAATCCGGGAACTGCCAGCATACTGTTGGCATTTCTGGCAGCTGTCAGCTTTCGTGGCATGCGAACGCGTAAGTGTAAACTTCTTTTACTTTGGCTGAAGCGAGTATCCCTCGCACATTTCTCCCCAACGATTTCACCACAATTTCGCCCAATTTCTAGACGAATAAATATAAGTTAGGAAAATGTGTGAGAAAGAAATAAGAACCTTTTTTTCTATATTTATACATTTACAATTATTTTAATTTAACAAATGTGAAATTTGAAAAACGAAATAATCCAAAAATAAAAAAACTTAGAAGACATTAATATTCTTTAAGGATTGTTGAACATTTTAGTTAATCTAAACCTAAATAATAAATTGTATATGTTTGATATTCTGGCAATGAAGAAATAATAATATTTAAAAAAAAAACTTGTAAGACAAGAAATATTCTTTAAAGTTTTTTGTTACCATTTAAAGCATGATTGTATTATTATTTACTATTAAAAAATAGTAAAAAACTGGGAGTTATCCATGGTGTACCCGGATAAATATGTTACAGACTTAAAAAACAGATACCTTTAACCTGATTTCCACATTTGTGAATCACAGCCTCGTTTGCTGGAATATTTACACTGAATCAGGTAACACTTGAGTTTGCATATTAATCACAACTGCATGAGCCAAGTTAACCCTTCAAGAAATCCCTATCAGAGAGCTACCTGCTGTGGAGTACCCACCGTAAGCCGACCAATCGCGTAACCAACTACACGGCAATCTCTTGATCCCCTCGGCATGCGAGTCCGCCGGAAAATCGCTTCCAGGAACGCCCCAGAGACCTTGTGTTTACCATGCGAGCCCGAATCCAAATCCCTGCCCCACTGTCCAACTTTTGGCTACGTGTTCGGGGCTCCTCCGTGCTGTGCGGTGCCGGGGACCCGGTTCCGTGTTCCCTGCTAAGCTTTTGTTTTTGCATGCATAGTTAATTCAATTTCGCACATTTTTGTGCAAGTGTCGAGTGAAGCGTTTGCCAAATTTAATTTACATGATGAGATTTGCTTGGCTGCATTGTCGTTGGCAACTCGTTGGCACGATTTTTATAAGCTTGTCGAGTTAATTTAATCGTGCAGTGCAAATTTTCATTTAGTCGAAAGCACACACACGGGCACCTACACAACATGTGAATGTCGCACACCTGTCACACGAAATCAGAGGAAAGCTCCCTTGTTGGGCTGCCGGAAACTCATTACGCATACGCAGCGTGTGAAGACTCCAGCTCCAACTCCGACTCCGAGTCGGCTTGATATTTCCCTTCGCCTTTCGAGTAGTTTACGAAAATACCTGGCATACTTTCTAGCCCGGCCTAATTGGAGCGGCGTCCTGGCAACCGCCTCTGTTTCTGAATCTCGAGTTGATTAAATTTTGTGCGTGCAAGTGGGGTGAGCCGACGTCACAGCTTGTTCAACAGGTCGTATGCGTGATGTGAGAGGGCCCCCTGTGAAATTACAATCAGTCCGAGCATGCTGTAGCTGTACTTCTGCATTTTGCTATCATCAAATTGCCTAATTGATGGTTCGACATAATAGCACACTTTCCCCTTAATTTCTGAGCCTTTTCCCAGAGCGAAGATTGAATAAATTATAAGAAGGATTTCCGTTTCGGCATCGGTGAACACTTGCCTTTAATTGATTTTACTTTTCCTGGACCTCTTACTTATTTACGTGCTGTATTTGGGACAAATATTTGCGGACTCAACTTTCTCTTTGACTTCACTTTGCCCCTTAAAGCCGCTTAAAGCGCACACCGAGCTCCTGTGGCTGAATAATTGCCAACTAATATTTATCATCTCGTTTTTGCGCTAATCTCTCAGCTGCTGCTGCCAGATCTAATCAATCTCAGTTGAACAGTAGTTCCCAGGCAATATCATTAACAACACATGACCCTCGGCCAGATTTCCGCACTCATATGTATGTGATATAATTAAATTGGGCACCAGCAAAAACGCGCAGGACCACAGACACAGCAGCCAGCAGTGGACGGGAGTGGGTGAAAATTCGGTGAAAAACAATGGGACAGAGCGAGAACAGAAATAAGTAGACACTCAAATAACACTTAAGCCATCAATCAGCGCACTGGCCAAGGTCAAAAGGAAGGGCCACGCCCATGTCCATCTCTGTTAATTATGCCAGGACAATGGACCGCATACAAAACAGCCGAGGAGCCGGCGAATTCAACTGGAGACACAACTATGTTTTATATAAGAGATACAAGTATTTACCATAGAAGGGCTCCCAAGACAAATGGCGGTCAAATGTCACGTTTAATTTATTTATGGCCAAAACACATAAATGTCGGAGTGGCAAAAGCCCGGCCAAAGCGGGGCTAAGGCGGTGGAGGTTCGAGGAAGGGCTTTAATTAAATAACTGCGCTAAGTGGAGCCAAAGAGTTGGCGTCGCTAATACAGCCATTAGCCGAATTCGTTGAGAGACCATAAATTTCACGCTCCAGCTCAGGAATCACAAAATAATACCCGAACTGTGTACTCGCCGGAATAAATTTCAACTATATTCGCTCAATTTGGAGGCGAGGCCGTACTCCAGACTAATAAATAGCTGGTGGACGTAATTAATTCACTTTGGATTGTCGGAATGGCCGGGCGTAAGTTAGCAGAAGCCACCAATATGTTTGGGTAAAAGTGACCCTTTTCTAGAATATTATATATGTGAGCTATTTAGCAAGTATAGATGATACATATATGTCTAGAGTCTAGACAATTGAAATGAGTATATAATTAACAAAGGGAAGAAAAAGTCAAAGAGTAGAAACATTTATTTTACTTTTCCTTATCTCTTGCTCATTCTTAGTAAAGTAAAGTATTCGAAAGTATTAAAAATATTTCATATATACAAAATAAAAACTATACCAATTTTAAATTATGTAAATTAATAACATTTTTTGGAAAATATGTATAGATTTCATGGCGAAACAGTACTTAATTGGTCTTTATTCAAAACAAGTTCATATCATTTCCAATGAAATTTAATTAATGGTAAAACCGCACCTAAAGGTATGGCTTAGAGGTATCTTTACCAATTACAATTTTCAATACCAACGCCTGGCACTGTTCGCGGTGGGAATATCGAATATCCGCTTATTCACACTCGCCAATTAGTTTGAATTTAGAATTCACTCAGACATTACATAGAGCTCTGGGCAAGTACATATATTCGCTCCTTAATGGACCCACACGCGGACGTTTGGGCCACGTTTTCGCATCAAGTGCGTAATGAGGAACAGCCATCGATATTAAGCCTAACCTCGGCTGGATATTGTTATGTATTTGTTTATTCATGTGTGTAAATTATGAGCAATAACAACGGCAGAAAGACAACAATCGTCAATCAGGAGACACGCAGGCAAAAGACCGTCAAAGTTCTGTGGGGGGAAAACGGCTTTAAAGCAATCGAAGCCAGTCGAGTGCTAAATGGGCGCACCCGCGTGCCACGCCCATCCGCCCCTCCCCCTATCAGCCCCACTCTGCACTTAAGCCGTGTAATTGCTGTGTGCGAAAGCTGAATGCCACAAAAAGTCCAAGTCGGCTCACCGTCGTCGAACGTTGAACGCTGAAGTGAGCGACACGACGCGTCGCCATTTGCCTCAAACAACAACAAAAAAAAAAAGGGAAAATAAAACAAGGCTCAGTTATAACAAGCAAATAGATCGATATGCGACAATTGAATGCTCTGTGGGTGGAGCCCAGAGGAGTTCGTTAACTTTTCTTACTTCCATTTTAATGAGGTTTACTTATGCAATAGGCATTCCGACTTTATTTTCAGAAATTCATTATATTTGGAACACGATTGCAACCAAGTTGTCTAAGACGATAATAGCATTGTTAAGAACTGGTCTTGGACCAAATTAGTAAACTATTTATAGACTGGGACATTCCATGTTTGATAAATATAATTTAATTTTGAATTTGACTAAGCCATTATTTTCTAAATCATTTTACTCTATTTAAAACCTTTCGTTTTAATGCCTGCCAATAATAAGTAACAAAATTCTTTAAAAAGTATCAAGAAATCCTCTTATATGTATGTACATCATCGGTCGAGCTAAAATCCTTGCTCCTAATCGTGTTCGTAACTACTTCTCAATGATTTATACATTCAAATCTCTGCAATCTGTGAAACTTAAAATACTTTGTTTAAAATGTACAATTATGTTTCCCTTAAAACCCAGATCCGAGAAACGTTTTATTGATCCACTCGATTTAAAGCCCTACTGCATAATCAGTATGCTGTCATCAATCCATCATGGAGCTGTACCCCTGTCAGAAATCGGTCGCTATCGGGCCACCATGGAGCACCAAGACCATGTTGGAATCAATGTGACCACTCGGAGTTAAAGGGTAACCACACGCAAACGTGCAACCATTGATAAAATGTGCGACGGCTGCTGATGTAGGTCGGAAGCTGGATGAGGGGACTGGAGGCGCACAAGGGGAATGCAGGAGAGCTGGAATTTATGATTCCATTTTTACTTTTCTTCTCGTTTTGCCAAACAGCCTCCGGCCATGTGAGGAGTTCCTTTGCGGAATGGGAATGTGCGGAAGCGGGGGAGAAGGGAATGCAAATGGTTGCGGCTTGTGAATTTCTCTCGCAACAATGAGAAATGCCTCACCGTAGCCGGGAACCCCCTGCCGGCGTCATTGGCCTAAACCCGCCGTGTTTTTCCCCAGCCAGCTTCGCTGCCACAGCAAGTCCTACACGGACACAAAAAACGTGAGGGGACCGGGTGTGAATCTTCAGTTTAATAATGATAACCTGTCAGATAAATTCAAAAGCCGATTTCTTCGTTTCAACTTTTTGTGAAAGCAGACCTTGGGGTTAGATTGAGATCATTTCTATGGAATTCATAATAATAATTTTGGAAACTAATAAATTAAGATTTTATCTTAAAACAAACACTTCTATGGAACGTCTTTTTCATTTCTAGCATATTTCCGACTTAAGAGGTGCCTTTCTGGCATTTTCTCTCTGTGCACCCGTCTCCTGTTAACCCTCCGAGTGTGTGTGACAACCATTTGAACTGTTCGATTATGCATGTATGGAGCTTCGGGTGGAGAATGGAGAAAGTGGGAGAGTGCGGGAATTGCTAATATTTGCTGAATGCTGTGAACCAATAAATGACAAGTTATGCCCTCTAATTAATGCGCTTAAACATGCGACAAGCATGTGCGGCTTTTGGCTGGACCCAATGGCCAACGTCCCTCCTGCACCGCCGAAACACCCTTCTTCGGCTTAATTTCGGGACATAAATACGGGCGGATCCACGGCCCCCGAGGCGCCAAGGAAACCGGGAGCGGATGGAGGGCAGGAATCTCACATGGAGCCAGTTTTTGTGGCCACAGCATGGCCGTGCCGGCGTTTCATTTTTCAACTGTCAGACTACCCACAAAGCCAGTGACACTTTTGACTCGGGCTCCCTACTGAAGGAGAAGGGGTTATCTGGTGGGAGGCGCCTGGGGCGTGAATACATACATGGAAATTAAAATGACATTAGGTCAGGCGAGCGTAAAAAGCCAGAGCTTCTTCTCCCCTTCTTTTTTGTTGTTTAACTTTGCTGTTTTTTTTTTTTCGAAAATTTAATGAAAGAAATCGGGCAGAGAAATGCCATTTTATCTTCAACGGACACTGGCTCCGGGGCAGCCCAGAGAAACCTTTAAACTTCATAATAAATCAAGACCGATTAGAATCTGAACAAATGATGTACGAATTCTACTCAGTGATACGTATGGAAACTATCATTAACTGGCGGTCCGCCGCCATGGCACTGCATGCATGACTCTACAAAATTATACGTTTCTTTAAAATATTACTTTCAATTTTCAATTTGAATCGAACTGGAATTGACATACATAATAACAGGCGAAGCTGACTTTCCACTAAGACGCCGCTGGTGCTATTTGCTTTTCTTGTTAAGGATCACGGATACATAACTGTTCCATACGAGCGCAACTGCCTGGACATAGATAGCGTGGTAGTCGACCGGAACGTAGACAAAGTTGATAAACTGGGCAAACGGCCACACCAAGCAGCTGAGCCCGAGGATGGGAAAGTAGCTATTCCGAAGGCGCTGCCTGATCTCGTTCACTGGCTCGCCGTTAACCAACGGCACCAGGCAGGACATGACGAAGGCATAGGGCGGCGAGAAGACGACCTGGTCCATCAGCACTTTGCGGAGGGCGCGCTGCACCACCGGCAGCTCCTTAGGCACATAGAAGTCCAGGAAGAAGTACCAACGCCGCATCAACGGTCCTGAGAACACGAGGCCAAGACCGCCAAATCTTAACGTTCGGCCGGTGTCCCAGTCCTCCAGCGGCTTGTTCTCCATGTACAGTTGTGCCGTTGTGTCGCTCAGTGCCATTATGGCCCCCACTTTCAGGCCGTCCATCACGTACGCCCTCAGCGCCATCGCTATGCTCCTATGATCCGCTTTCTCAAGCTAACAAGTTTTTCGAAGCATCTCAAATCCGAAACAAAAAAATAAAACCCAGTTTGTTGACAGTTGACATTAATAAGCAAAACTTCTTTCGCGAAAAATGCAATGCAAAGCTACAAATATTCATATAAAACTAAAAAAAATAAACTAATTTTATATTTTAAAATATAATACATTTACGACTCCTTTAATATGGAATTTCTGAGAAAATCATTAGAATGTTGGCAGATTTATTAATAATAATGAGCATTATCATTGATATTAGCATTGATATTATATTCCTTGTGACCTAAATCGCATAAAATGGGCCTCGTCCCTAAGTTTTAATTAAAATATTGCAGCAAAAGAAATGGAAAGTGTTCAAGCAAAGCTTTTTTTGTTTAATTTAATTATTTTTAATTTTAATTATTTCGCTTCTAAAATCACAGTTCAGTTATCGGTTCCAAAACTTGATCTAGTTCAAGTGCAGCACCCAAATTATTTTAAAGAATTATGGGAAACTTAAATTGTTGATAACCAATAAAACCACACATTCATTTAAAAACAAATTTTTAAAATAAGAGAAACAAGCAATAAATATGCCCTAAAAACTGATGGTAAAATTAAGTAATGTTATATAAAACAAGCTCTGAAGTGAACTTAACCTTAAAGTATGTAAGTTCGGTAGCCCTGAAGGGCTGATTCTTAAAGAACTAGTAACTCCGCCTGTGCCCTATTTTACGTTGCGATCTTAAAGTTATCATTAGGGGCCGCCATGTTAGCTGCTTCGCAAATTGGTCAACCCAGGCCAGAGACCGCCACTGTGGAACAATTGTATAACACCCTTCGCCTTTGCCTGAGATATTGTACGGATGACACCGAAATCTTTAATAGCCTTATCAACGGCTTGGACAGTATTTACTTCATCCCCATGCTGTGCGCCCTGTCGGAGGCGGAGCTGCATCGCCTGATCCCGATGCTGAGTCAAAAGCTAAGTTGTCTCCATCTCCAGGTGAGCGACATACCCAAGCTGCGAGACATTTGTCGACAGCTGGTCAACACCCGGTCCTGTAAGCTCATCGCCGAGAAGGACGGTCAGAATGCTGCAAGGAAACACATCGAGTTTCTGGGCGAAGTGCTGCCTAATCTAGAGGTATTGCACGTCTCCTGCTCTATCGAAGATCACTTCCCAGTTCTGGAAAAAGTGCACACCCTTTACCTGGGGAACGCCTCTCAAGCGACTTTGGATGACTTGCTCCAAAAGTGCCCCCAGCTTAAGCACTTTGAGCTACGCAACAAGAAGGATTCAACAAGTTTGTACGATTTACGAAATATCACACTTTGCAAGCTTATAAGGGATCTTCTGCTACCATTGGAAGTAAAGACTCCGCTGGCTATTTGCCATTTGGCAAACCTTAGCCAACTCTCACTGCAATGGAAAAGACTGTGGTCAGAATCGACCTGGCTACCCATTGTGCTGGCCATCATTCAGGCCAAGCGGTTTTCTCTGGAACGTCTCACCTTCGACGGGACTTGGCTCGTGGGTCCTCTCGTCGTCTCCAAGCTGCAACTGGCCCAGTGCACGGCTCTCAAAGAACTGAGGGTGAGCAATTGCAAGGTGATCTACGGAACCGGAAACCCCCTTCCCCTCATCTGCCAGCAACTCAGCTTCCGACGATGCACCCTGCACAGGCTCCATGGCTTCCTTGCCACCCAGCAAATGTTAAAGCATTTGAGCCTGTTCGAGTGCCAGGTTGAGTGGAGTGGCTCACTGCTACGGTACCTTGTGGGTCTGACTCAGCGCCGGCTCGGGCCGGTACCACTTCACCTTCACTTCAGCCAGTCAACGCGGCTGCGATCGGAGTACACCAAGTGGGAAAATGAGGAGCTAGAGGCTGCGGCGCCTTGGTTGCAAGTGAGGGAAGTGGAGTCAGGAACTTGGAAGCAGCCCCTGGGAATGATCACCATGGAGTTTGGGCGCCCGATTGACTATCTACCCAAATACCAGCTCCCGTTTGAGAGTATTCCAGTAGCTGCCGAAATCCTCAAGGATTTTGATAGAGTAAATGTTAACTTTTAACTTGTACCAATGTTCCAAATTATTAGTCTTGTTTGGAATTTTGTATTGAAACGTAATTTTGGAATATATCCATGCATAAGATTTTCATTTTAATTAACGAATCCACTCAGTTTACACTAATTGTTAAAAACGATGTAAGTGTGTATTATCCTAAGTTTACAAATAAGAATGTGCTTAAAAATTGAAATCCTAAGTCCTAAGTCTAAAAATGGAAATGTTCATTATTATTTAAGTTTAAAGTACTTATGTCAGTGTACAAGTTTCTTATGAGACTCTAATTAAATGTTAATCTGCGCTCTTGTTTGTAAATGAATTTCGCAAGTGAAGTCTTGGAAAACACTCTGGTTTCTCCACCCGTAAAATATAACATTTTTGCATACGCACAAAAATAACGAATTCAAATCCCATCTAAAATACCTTCACTCGGCAGATGCTCCCATTCACTTCGAGGGGCATCCCATCCGGGACTCGAGTGTACAGCGTACGAAATCTAACCTCGAAAGGCTTTCGGCATGTGAGCACCGTATTTGCTTTGGGATCACCATTTTTCCAGTTGGCTGGCTTTTTTTGTTTATCAGCGACCACATAAATAACGAAAAAGTTGCCAAAAGCGAGGAGTGAAGTGAAATTTATGTGTACCGCATGTAATTAATAATAAAAGAAATCGCGCAAACAAATTAAATGGTTCTCTGTGTGTGTGTTTAACTTGCCTGTTAGCCTGTCCAGAACGGCGCTTAATTAGGCCAGCCCCCCACCCCCGCACGTGGCTCAGATTTTCTCCCCATGGCCCTGCCATTTCCCCCACACTTTATATGTTCGAGCCAACTTAATGGGATCCAGGGCAGCAGTGCTTCAGCTAATCGGGTTAACCAATCCCAAAAGCAATGCTAACCAGTTGTAATTGGGTGTTACCTGGGCGGTGGGTTCGACGGAAGTTTTGGGGGAGGTGGACAAGTGATGGCCCAAAGCAAAGATCGTAAATTGTATTAACGCTGGAAGGATGGCGTGCAGTATTCGGTAATATTACTTTTCTCCCCTCCTGAATGCTATGGAAACATTCTGTCAAATTATTTGGGGCTAAAATAGTTACAGACACGAGATGGCAAAACATTTTTATATCGGAAATAGCTTTCTCTTTAAGGTTTAATGTGCTTATATTGTATATTGTATATATTATTTCATTCAAATACTATATTTTACCAGCTAGCTGCATTTCGAATATATGTATGTTACTTATGCTATTTTTAAACGGAAAATTCTTATTTCCACCAGATAATGAACATTTTAATTATTCCCACTATTTGATCCTAGAAACGAGTAAAGACTTTGGAGCCTGGCAATATCTCTAATGAAATTGCTGCAAACTGGTATTAAACGTTCAAACGTAATCCCGAAATGTTAAGCCCCGCAACATTTGGTTTTAATTCCTGCAGTGTCGCAATGGTTGTTCAGTTTCCAAACGATATAATCCATGCATCATCTCATGGCGGCAGTCCGATTAGACACGAACCCCCTCGGACTGAACTGGGTTTGGCCTTTTTCAACTTTGCACTCGAATGAATACGAAATTCACGCGAAATTCCCTGACAGAACCCACGACAAAGATAAACTTTCCAGCAGCAGGCACCAGGCAGGAGCAGCCATACCGTACCCATACCCGAAAATCCCGCCCACTTGAATTATTATGTTATAGCGCCTCGGAGGGAGGGTCTTCCATGTTCCGTGCGCTCTATGTTTCGAATTCGGGGCCGGCGTCCCAAGCCCGGAAAGTTTGCACCAATCATTGCTCAACCATTTGAGTAGAAATTTTAAATTTATTGCTCTGACAATGCGACAGCAAACAATAACATTAACAAAGTAATAATTCAAGGCCCCTTAAATGATTTCAATTATATGCCCAAAATGTGTGACGAGCTCCACACGAAGGGACGGTCGATGGCAAAAGCCCAGAAACCGAAATCAGTTTATGTGGTTAACTGAACAGTTACACTAATTACCGCACAACAACAATGCTGTAGGTCTCTCATTTGCCGCACTTCGAGTTGTTGTCGGTTTGTGTTTTTATAAACTTTTGTGTGCAAATAGTTTTTAATTACATACATATGTAGAAATGCTAGCAGCATGAAAAACAATTGAAAATTTAACGAGCAAATAAAGTTTAAAGCAGTGGAAATCCAATTACCCAGCCGCCAGATCTGAAGCGCTCGATACCCTGTAGGGGATTATTGCTAATTATTACTGTTTATAGTCTACTCGATTGACTTAATATTTCTCTGAAATATATGAACGTATCGGTTTCCTAATTGTTCGATTCAGTTGACTAAACAGTTTCCTGCTCTTCGTTAGGAGGTAAGCTCACTGCTGCAAATTTTCTGAAGTGCTCAAAGCCTGTGGCCATGCCGGAAATTTTGATACTTTGAGCCCATTAAAATCTGGTGCTAATAACCGAACAATTGTACCGCAGGGAAATCAAGAATAGTATTTAACAGGCATTAGCACAGTAGGACTTTCCTGCATAAATGCATAGTGGTCAACGTTTGGTCAACTTCATGTGTTAAACTTCTTGGGTGCCTGCACTCAGAGTGGGAAGAATTTAAGAACTATTTCAAAAATATAAATAGACAGCTTATATTTCATTCTATATATATACACGTTTACCTTACCACGTTTGACTACTAGAGTCACTATTTTTTATTTTAGTTAATAATTACCCAATGCTGGCAAAGATTTGATGCTCCTCCTCGCTTCTGATTTAAGATTGCCCAAAATCGAGGCACAACTTGCCTCGAATCCTATTTAGGCATTCGTCCAGGCCCCACGGAAGTTGGCTGCAAGTTTAAGTTTAGGTTTAAGTTATTTAAGGCCCGCAACATCAGCTACGGCCTGGAGCTTTAGCAGCTCGGGCAAGTGGAAAGTGGAAAACTATTTTAGCGAACTGCTCTCGCGCGGAGCATTTAATAAAAACGTAAACTTTAGCGGAAACTCCACTGTGTTGCATAGTGTGTTCTGCCGCCTCGCAGACCCAGCACTCTATGCTCGCTCTGTGCGAGCATTTGGCATAATATTATTTACATAATAAATACTTAGTTGTTATTTGTTGTGCTGCGCGTAAATTTGCCGCCCGAGGCGAGACAGCAGAACAGGCGGGCGACGCCCGAAAGTAGGCAACTGATGGTGGGATGTGGCTGTGGCCGAGGACGGGGACAGGCCCTGGGTGGCTTAGAAACAAGGAGGCGGGGCGTGTCCTTAGCCCGCTCTGAATGTATAATGTGGGCGGCATGACTCTGTAATTTCAGGCCCATCTGCGGGATTTTATGCTCTAATAAAATTGCAATGTGGCCGCGAGCTCAGAGCTTGATTGGATCAGGCAAAGGATGGGGCACAGTGACCAGCCCCCAGCACTCCCCACGGTTTCATTATAACTCTCCTATAGAAGTCAAGTGCCCACAGTGAGGCAACATAAGAGTGAACTAATGAGCAGTAGGAGTATGGACCTTACTTGCCAAGTAATGCTGATCTTCATTTCGGAAGCGATAAAGATGCTTTCATTTACATTGCTTTTAAATGCATTGGAATTTAGTAAATTTATTTCTTATAAAATATATAAAAAAAATTTATTGCAATAGGATATTCATTCCCAAAGTCAACCCATCAACAGAGTTCCACACCAGCGAACCACCAGAATTTGGGGGTTACATTCCACACGTGGAAGAAATATGCAATGTTTAGTTCAGGATGTTAAATGTATAGTTTAAAAGTGAGAAATTACACAATTATGGCAATGTTTATATGTATTAGGTAATAGTAATTTCTAATGCATTTTGACACTACAAACTTACCTGAACCACCACATCTAGGCCGGCCAGCAGGTTGACCGCAAAATTAGTAAACGGCTGTAGGAGGACTAGAACATATCTCCTAAGCTGCTACTGCCATAGCCAGAGTTGCTAAGCGCTGGTAGGACACCTGCTCCACCGCTGGCATTAAGCCACATGACCTCCTCGCCCAGATTCCCGGTAGATCCCCAACTGCAGCCATGGGGTCACCGTTTCAGGAGCCGCCTTAGCTTCTCCCAAGATATGTAGTTGGAGCTGCCCCAAGCCGCAAACTCCACTCGCAGGCAAAGTGATTTCTCCTAGCGTCCCGGGCTGTCAGTTGTGGCAGTGATAACAAACGGCCAGTGCCACTCTGAGTAATCGTTCCGGTCTGTTCAGAGTCTGTGGCACATCTTGAAAAGATTGCTCCTTTGCGGGGCATCCGAAGAGGCCATTTTCCGGGCACAGCTGTCTTTCCCGGAATAGTCTCAGGCGGGAAAAATTCATTTAATGATGTACCGCAGGCCAAAACACCTTTTGATATTAATCTAAAACTCCAACTCGCGCCAACATTTAAAATATTAAAAATTCGAGTTATGGGAAGTCGAAAAGGGGTCCTTGGTACACAGAAAAAAATATGACTTAATATGCTATAATAAGCTTTTTATTTCTCCAATCAGGGTTTCTGATTATTAAATTTCATATTTAACATAGAAATATAATTTTAGGTTTTGTTGTACTTTTATTTTTTGTAAATACCTCTCCTATTTCGCATTTCTCGAAATATCATCAGTAAACTAATTCATAAATTGGATTCAGTTTTTCATAATTTCCCCTTTGGTAATTACCACTCGAGCGTCATTCCATTCCCCTGACGCCAAACTCACAACCCACAGCAGCTGGTGTGACAAAATATAATTTCACACGGAATTATCCCCATCAGTTGCGATATTGTTTTGGGTCCAGGGAAAAAGGAAAACCAATAGTTGAAAACCCCTCCGCCTGCACTTGACCCGAAATGCAATCTAACCAAATGCCCTAAGCAAATAAATTTGCATTTTCCATGATGAATTGCAATTTGCTGCTGCAGAATATATATACATTTTCTAAAATAATTCGCAATTTGTCAATTAATAACCAAAAAGCTTTGGCTAATACGCTCAATTTTATGGCGAGAGATAACTGAACGGTTTTTCGTTGCTTAAAATGCGAAATAATTTACCCTTTGTTGTGATACGGCCCACAGGGTATCTACAAAACCTAAACTAATTAGGAAGAATCGTTGTGCTTAGGAAAAATCACTGTATTTATTAAATTGAAAGGGTTTACTTTTCGATCAGTCTTTACATAAAATTAATTCAATATAGAAACAAATTAAAAAGTAAGCTAAGGCCTCAGGTTGGGCCTCAACACTTATACCAACCTAAGCTAAGGATTGAAAATCATATTGTTAAATTGTTAAATAAATTCATATTATTATTTTATAGAAAAAAGTATAATTTAACTTTCATTTAGCCAAGAACTTTAATAGAATTTAAAATTCCACTAACACCTACTTTACTTATACATTTTCATTATAATATATATAGTTTTTAACTCCCAGTATCTTCATCTTACAAATGCTTAATGCAAACGAAAGGGTATTATATTTCCCTCACCGATTTAATCCAAACTCTCGACAAACAGTCGAGTTTGTCAGTGCGGCAGCTGCCGCCATTTATTGTTTACGCAGAAACACTTCGATAAACCATCTATCTGATGTCCTGCTCATCGTTCTTGACCTATTTTGCAGCTCTGGCATCCGCTTCAACTCTGATGGGTGAGAACGCCTCGCTAATTACGCCGCCGACGTCGAGGACAACAGCATTGACGGCGGCCACAGGCCCCACCGGATCCCATGTCCTGATACTGAGCGAGGCCCAGCGGCAACAGCAGCAGGAGGACGAGGAGACCACGGTGGGAGACACTTGGAGCGACAGGCCGGACACTGCGACGCTGACAAAGGGCTTCTCGATTCCCACGTATTTGCCACCGTTTCCGGACTTCATACCCGCCGATCTGCCGCACCTGCAGAGGAATACCAGTGCCCGGGAGTCCAGCCCCCCGGCAAATCCGGATGTCTCCCGTTCCGGCAGTCAGGCGATTCCATCTAGCGAGCAGTCTCGCCTGCACGCCTACGACAGCGAGCAAAAGGCCCAGCAATTGCGGCGCGAGAAGGAGCTGGCCAAGGAGCGGGAGCTCCTCCCACGGCGCCTGCTCAGCCTGCCCCCGCTGAACGCCACCGTCCAAGCTGGCCAGCACGCCTATTTGCCCTGTAAGGTGAGTGGTGGGATGGAAAAGGATGTGGGAATGAAGAAGGCATAGGAAAGCTAGGACAATGGGGAACCATCCAGCTGAGTGGCGTAATTGAAAGCTTCGAGTGAGCTGGCTACATCGTAAAAAACCGGGTGGGAGTTTCAGAAACCAGAATAATTGAAAAGATCGTGAAAAGAATTCAAACAATTGAACAACAAAAAAAATATAAATTATAACTTGTTTATTGTATAAAAAATTAACTGAAGTCTAGGTTAACTTGTGCTTATTTGTTATTAAAAATTATATTAAAAAGTTGCAAAATAATCATAACATTTACAAATAAAAATAATAATAACTACTCCATTCTTTAAAATACTTTAACCTTAAAATACCTGCTTTGGGTATTCAGTTTCCCTTCCGTTTTCCATGTGCGACTAACCGAGCCACTGTCTCGACTCTCTTGTCCTTTAGCTCAACCAGCACTCGGGTAAACCGCTCTCCTGGGTGCGTTTACGAGATGAACATATCATTGCGGTGGATCACACAACCTTCATCAACGATGCCCGCTTCGCCTCGCTGCTCCAGTCATCCGCAGCGACGACAATTGCATCAGGAGCCAGGGCAGGGCCAGGGGCTACACTCCCGACTACTGAAACGGTCTTGAATGCCTCGGGAAATACCACCGCCCACGATGGGCAGGAGAGGGGCAACGGGAGCAGCCTCAGCTGGACACTGCAAATCAAATACGTGAAGCTGGAGGACGCAGGCTGGTACGAGTGCCAGCTGGCAACGGAGCCCAAAATGAGCGCCAAGGTGCAGCTGTTTGTGATAAGTAAGTGAAGCCGACTGAAACGACCGACAAATTGCCTTAGTCAGGGGCCCCAGTATCTATGACTTTGACTGGCGGTTGAGGTTGAGTTCCCTCCATTAAGACAGCTCGAGTCCTGGCTACTTGTAAGCTGGTTAGCGAGCGTTTCAATCAAATGTCCGGAGCGGTATTTAGTTTGGGGTTTCAAATGCGACTAAGCCTTGATATTTAAGCCATTTGCTTCGAAGTTATATGGATATCATCTTCCGCCAAAGACAGTTGATTAGCTTGTTACTTTTGGGGTGTTCTAAATCAAATGCAAAGTTTATAATCCATTAGAAAGCCCCTTTTTTTGACCAAAAAATTTTAACATTACCCTGCAAAATTCGCAATATTATTATTATCATTATTAGCACTTCCCTTGAAATACATTTTTTATAAGTTCCGCCACCTTTTATTCCAACAACAGCACCCCGAACCGAGTTAATCGGAGATCGGCAGCGCTTTGTGAAGGCCGGAAGCAAGGTGGAGCTTCACTGCATCGTGCGCGGCACGCTAGAGGCTCCCAAGTACATATTTTGGTATCGCGGCGACCAACAGGTGACTGCCGAGAACGAGGCGAGCGGGACTCAGAGCGGATGGTACACCCAAATCGACCGGAATATCTTTGGCAGCACCGAGCATAACCGGAACACGGTAAGCGGTTTGAGATTGGGATTGGGTCGAACCTGTAATTCTTAAGAGGATTTCATGTGAATCTCGATACGCAGATTGGTTCGCTGGTCATTCCGCTGGTGCGCAAAATTCACTCCGGCAACTACACGTGCGAGCCGGAAAACAGTGCGGCAGTCTCAATGCAATTGCACGTTCTGAGCGGTAAGTAAATCCCATTGTTTGGAGATACTGCTTGGTAAATTATATAACCTAACGTCTCATTTCAGGGGAATACTCCGCCTCGGCCATTAAGTCAACAGCTGCGGGTCTCCACAGACTTGGCCATGGCTATAGCAGCCTTCACCAGTGGCTAATCTTTCTGCTGGTGGCTCTGAACAAGACATGAGTGGCCCTGCTGGAGGTCCTTTCATGGATAGCACTGAAATCATCATCCGGGCGGTGTGTTTTGTCTAAGACATAGTTTAATTTTTAGGTAAATTGCACACGACGATATTCTTTACTCCGCTGACACTTCTCAAAGTCTAAGCTCAACTTTCCGAATATAAACAAGATTTTTATACAAATTCTAGGACTTAGTATGGATTTCCTTTGCTCTAGCAATTAGGTCTAGTTTACTAAGCATATTACTAAGCATCTAATTCCGAGTAACGAACATTTATTTGTTATTTGCGTAAATAAAGCCTAAGGCGTCTAAGTAAGTTCTGGTTGTAACTTTCGAATGAGTTTTTTGTTTATCCGATGTGGAATATCTTTTCAGGTTTCTGTTAGATTGAAAACTTAAGCAAGGAGGCTGATAAATGGAATTAAATAATATAATTAGTTACGAGTTTTCGATTTCCTAAATGAATGATTGGATTTAATTCCTTCCTTTTGAAAGACGGGTTTTATGTATATATTTTACAATCATCATTTTCAATTTATTTTGATTGAAGTTATAAATACTATTGAAGCTGTGAAAGCACTGTGCTTCTCTTTAATATTCCGCAAATTACTAACACCTTGCATCCATAACGGCATCATTTGCATTTATGTTCGGAATTCGCATTTCTATTTACATTCATTATGGCCCTCCTAATGCCCTTCTCCACTTGGAATATCTTTTAGCTCAACCTAATACTCTTACCCCTTCTTTTGGGCCAAGTTTAACGTCTTAACCCCAATCCTCGCTCATTAAAATGAAACTCACCCTCGACCATTCCACTCGACTCGTCATTTCTGGCCGGCCAAATTATCTGTATATATTTTAAAATGCAAATAAAGAAACCTGTCATAACTCTGGAAAAGCTGGAGCCAGAGAGGTCCACTAAGCCGGCAGACCGAACCAAGAAAGGGAAATGCAAAAACTACAATTGCTGATGCCTTTGTCTTGGCCATTGTTTCGCCTTGGCCATTGTTTTATGGCCTGGCCAACTATAATTCTGTGCGATTTTTCTGATTGCCCGCGCACTTTACGCTGCTCATTTATCAAGCAGCCACTGACCAGAGCGAAGAGTCTTAGCCACCGTGGCCAAGATGTGGCGAAAGTTTTATGGCCAAGTTTGAATTTCCCTTCGAGAACAGTTGGCTTCGCACACCTTGCTCCCGCATTCGCCTCCAACTCCTGCCTAGTGTCCATCTCCTCCTCCTCCTCCCCCTCGGGCTGCAGCCACTCAACAGACAATTTACAGCTAGACAGATGGCGTGAGGATGAGGGGAGGTCCTGAGGTCCTGCGAGTCAGAGAAGGGAGGGGGCTAGGGAGAATGGGCTAATCACTTTTTGATTTATTTGCCATAGCAGCCGCATCCGGAAACTTTTGCCCACAGTTCATATTTTTCTTTTCGTTCTGCGGCTTTCCCGCAGTTTTCCTGTAATTTTCCCTGTTGCTTCTGCGGCGAGGTCCCCATTCCTGCCATCTGGAGGATATTGACAGCAGCAGATCGGGAATCTGCAGGGGGGATTAGTCCCGGCGAATATTGAAAAATTCCGCGGCAGGCAAACTGAATGCCTGCAAGCTGGCAACTGTCAACAATTTCCTAAAGTTCAGGCCGCCCAGCCAGCACTGATTATGGCCAAATTCCCCCGGCGGTTGTGGCTATATCAAAGAGATTGGCGCATTTTAATAATTCACATGGCAAACTGCTGAAAAATACATTTGGTCCGCGCACGCGACGCCGAAAGACATTTCACTCGGAGGCGCTTTAAAAACGCCCGCGCCTTTATATTGGCAATTCACCTTGCCGGCAGGCAAAGAGGTCCCGGTCCCGGGTTCCCTGCTCCGGACTCCTGTTTCCTGTTCTTCGCAGCAAGTGGTTAAAGTTTGCCGGTTGACTTTTAAATTACGTTGTGGGCGGCCTATGCGTGGGGTGGTAATGAAACTTGGCCTGCAACTTTCCGGCCTTGGCAGCAGCCAGAAAGAAAATGCGTGCGAAGGTGCCCCAAAAACCGAGAACCAAAAACCGGTCCACTACGGAGGCTACACTTGCATAAATTGGCAGTTGTCAGGAGTAACTATCGGTAAGTTTAGAATTGATAACGATTTACCTAGATTTATGTATATTTACATTCTCTGGATCCTTAGGACTTGTTGATCTATCTTAATTTTATTTACTATAATTTATTTTACTATAATATAATCATATTTAAGAAGATTAACATTATTAAAATTGCTAAGAATGAATGTTTTTATTGAAGTGCATAATCAGAAACGGGGACAAACTTGGTGCTACGGCAGCGTTCAAAGTGGTTGCTGCTGAGCATGTGGCTGAGTTGGCAATTGTTGGGATATTCCTGTCAAAGCGGCAATTGAAGTAATGTACCAAGTTTTCTTGGGTGCCTGCAAAATTGGCATATAATTTGCCCAAATATTTGAGCATTCAAAGTGAAAGTTCCGCTGCAGCCCAGCCCAGCTCGCTTCGTTTTGTTTCAGTGCTAGCATAATTCACTAAAGGCATTCTTCAACTTTTAACGCAATTATTTGACCTGCGTAAACTTTGATTTCAATTTTTAAGCCGCCAGCTCGGCAAGTGGCAGTGGCAGCGACCAATAGTAATAAGTTGTCAGCCGCTTGACCTGCCTTTTTGAAGCCTCATGAAAAATGTATTTAGGTAGGTCAATTCCCGAACCTGTTGATGCCTGGGAACAGTTTCCACCGCTTGTGGGCATTGCGCATGACTCGTTCCAGGCCTTTTAAATCGCTGCTGGGCGCGAAATTCAATGTGTTCTTAGCCAACAGCTGACTCTTAAAAATAAGTTATTTATAATAAAATTGTAATATTAAATTTAATTATAAAATTACACTTCTGAAATTCTTACTTATGAATCGGGTCCTCCAAAATTTTTAATTATTTTCTTCTTTTTATTAATAATAGATTTTTTATCTCATATTCATAAAAAAAACAATTCTACCGAATTTAAAAAAAACATCTACCAATCCTTAAGTTTCTTAAAAAATAATAAACTGCAGTAAAAATCGAAATACCATCTATTTGTTTATCCCATTTTGTCCTAAATTATTCGCACTAACGAAACTTAACAGCAAAAAGTCAAAAATACATTTTTGTGGAGTTATTTTATATCTAAGACCATAAGAATTTAGAAATACAAACAAATAAACAATATAATGCAACAGAAAACTATCCAAACTATTTCACGAATTATCAAATTTTGTTCAAAATTTGTCATTTTGCACAAAATTATTTTCCCCAAGAAAATTTAATTTCGAAGAGAATTCTTTATAATGAACTTTTTATTTTGCATTAATATGCACAATATTTTCGGAATCTTTTGCGTTTTGATATAATATATATAATTGTAATATTTAAACCTACGCGCGCTTAATGTGAAACTAAACGAAAATTTTCGCATTTTTATACAGAAGTTAATTCGTACATAGATTGCAGGTTGTGTTTATTTTATTTTGTTTTGTTTATCTTTCAATATTTATTTAAAAAATAGTTTTGTTTATTAAAAATAAATCGCGTCTTATATAAATACAATTTTGTTTCGATTTGATATATATATATGTATATATAATTTTAAGTTTAGCTTGGTTCTATATTTGAAATACTTGGAATGCACAAAAATATTTTGATGCTAATTTGTGGTCGGTTTTCGAATAAATTTTATGCTAATAACAAAGAGCTTTTATGCCCGACATCCAATAAATGGGTGAGCGGGACTCTGTTCCTTTTGTTACTTTAAAGCCATAAGGTTATCGTGTAGTTGAAATCCAATTTGAGTCAAAACTGGTATCTGCTGCTACACATTTTATTTATTTAACAAATTTTAGTTCTTTGTGGTTGCATTCAAAATATGTTCTAAAAAGGTTTGCATCAATTAAAAATATAGATGTATGTAAGACTTTTTAAATATTTCATATCTCGTTCGTTCGTGGATTTGTATATATATATATATGTCTAGCTTTAATAATTGAATAATTGGACCATTGGTTTTAACATTGTTGTTTGTGGCTTACAAGTTCTCTAGTGGATACTGTATATTAGTTCATATACGTTCCTTGTTCCGCACGGTTCCCAGGTAAATATATGTTTGTATAGCTAAACTAACTCTGCTCATTTACACTGCTTCTTTAACCATTAATTCTGTATTCAATAATATGACGTAACAAATTGTTTATCGTAGGATTAGTGTGTAATGTTAATGTTTAAAACGCTTTACAAATGCGGCTCGTCCCGCCACGCTTTCGTTGCCATTGTGCAGGCTCGATATATGGTTTTGTATAAATATAAACATCGCTTTATATAGACTATAAAGATAAACACCGATAATTCTCACTAATTGAATTCAGTTAACATTTTTGTGTGGTAATTAACTCTGAAACGCGATAACTATGGATTGTGGTTATTGCCTTGCTTAGCAAATTCGTTAGGTTTGTGTTTGTTTCTACGATCGTCTGATAAGTAAATAACTCGATATCTATATGTGTAAATATATGCATATTTTGTAGAGCTACTAACGTAACAACTTGGCCCCAATATATTGAAGTTTAAGCTTTGTGTATGTACATATAGCATATAGCAACGACTTCTCTCCTGTTTGATTCTCAGTGCACCGCATCTATATCTCGCTGGGCTCGCGAAATCTTCAGCTTATCCTTGGGAGTGTTATCCTCCCCCGACTCCAGAGCAAACATCTTCATCTTCTCCTTGAAAGACAGCTTCTCGGGCACAGCATCTCCAGCGCGCTGCTGTTGCTGTTGCTGCTGCTTCTCTGCCAGGCGACGCTGGCGCGGATCTCTGTTTTGATTGAATATAATATATATAATCTGTGTTTTGGAGAAACTTGGGAGAACAACTCACCTGTACACCTCTTGCGCTCCAATAACGCCGGGCGTCGATTGCACAGAAGTGTTCCAAAGGGCGGCATCTGGCGTGGCTGGCATGGATGGCAGCATGGAGGCGTCGATGTTATTGTGCTGCAGATACTGTGAGAAAATTGCTTTTCATTGCAATGACAGTTCATATAAAATAAAATAACTTACACTCTCATCTTCTTCAATTTTATCAAACTCCGGATGATGGTCAATGTACTGGTCCATGATGTATTGCTGCTGCACGCTCACCACATTGTTCTCTTCATCGTTGAAGCTAACCCGCTTGTTGTCCCTTTGCTGTTGCAACAAGAGCGGTGGCGGCGCAGGGGGCGTGCCCAGTCCACCCATCATCATCCCGGTTCCTGTGGCCGAAACATAGGCGGCATTCAGTTCCATTGCGCTCAGAGGTGACGCCTGCTGCATGGTGTTATTGTTAAGGCTGCCACTCAAATTGTTGTTGTTGTTGTTGCTGCTGGCCTGGGTGTTCAGGAGGAGAGAGGCCTTCTTGATCTCACCGACAGCGGCTGCCTGCTGATTGCTGGTGGCCGTTTTTAGCAGACCCATGGACGAGGTAGAGGTGGGGTTCCCAGTGCTTCCTCGCAGCTTCTGCTGGGACATGATCAGGTAGGAGCTGTTCCGCTCTGGAGGCGGTGGCGGGGGAACTGCAGCAGCGTCTTGGGCCTCATTGTTGTTATCCTTGTCGAGCATTGTCAGCTGGTTGAGGTCCTTGGCCAGGTTGGATATCGGGTGCTCTGTCTGCAGATGTCGCTCGTCCGCAAAGCTAGCGGACTTCTGGGACTTCGAGGGCGACGATGGAGCTCCACCCATGCCTCCCACTCCGCCCTCCGAGTACCGATTGTGCTTGAGTATGCTCTTCGGCTGTTGCTGGGTGCCACTACTGGCTGGTTGTTGTGCAGGCGCTACTGAGGCTGGCCCTGTCTCCAGTGGACTACTGCTGCTGTCCGTAATCTCTGCCATCTTGATCTCGGTCTGCCTGTAGCTGGTGACGGGCGTTTGTATGGCACTGACCTGACTGCTACCGTTGCCGGTCAGCCGGAACAGCTCCTGCACCACGTTCTCCTTGTCGTACTGCTGCTCCTGCTCATGTTCCTCTTGTTCTTGTAATTCCTGTGCTCTTCGCTCAAAGTCCCGCTCTAGGATCAGGGTCTTTAGCTGCTCCTCCTGCATGGCCGACCGTGAGATGATCTGAGAGAGCTCGGATATCTGCTGCTCCCGCCACTGACGTATGTGCTCCCGTCGCATCTCCAGATCCTTCTCCCGTTCCTCTCTCTCCCAGGGGTTGCTGCCGCTGTGAAGTTGTGGTCTGCTGTTTGCCTGGCTAGTTGGCGGAACATAGCTGCCCTTGGGTGGATCTAGAGTGCTGGCTACGTAATTCATTCCTGGAGCTATCTGTTGTGTGGCCTTAAACAGCGGATGTGTGGCGGTGGGTGGCAGCGGTGGTTTATCCTCCGCAAGCTGGGATTGTCCAAGATAACGCTGTTGTTGCTGCTGCTGCTGCGGTTTGGGCGCTGTGCTTGGTGGAGCATTTGGTTTATTGGGCGACTGCAGAAGGCTGCCCAAGGGCTTCGGAGGCAGTGCAATAAAGTTGGGTGATGGTTGCTGCTGCTGCTGCTGCTGTTGGAGCTGTTGCTGCTGTTGCAGTTCATAAAGCGTTGTTGGGTCGTGCAGCTGGCTGCGTCGGTACTCCAGTCCTCCGTTTTGATAGCTGCCTCCCGTGAAATCGTTAACATTCTGCATACTCTGGCTGCTGCTCATTACAGGTTGCTGCTGTTGATGCAGGGGGAGTTGTTGCTGCTGCTGTTGGTGTTGTTGTTGCTGCTGCTGCTGCTGCTGCTGGTACATGTTGCTGATGTTGGGCATCGATGGTGCCATCATCTGTTGCATACGCAGGGTATGCTGGAAATTCTGCTGGCTCTTGGTGCGATTATTGAGGGTGAGCTGATGCTGTTGCTGGCCATTTATGTTGCTGCTGCTATGGCCAAACTGTTGCTGCTGCAGGGAGTGCTGCTGCTGCTGAAGTTGCTGTTGCTGGAGTTGCTGCTGCGCAGATTGCTGACTGTGATAATAGGCCGAGACGGGTCGAGTGGGTGGTAGATTAGCGTTGGCCTGCAGGTAGGCCGATGGTTGCTGTTGTGGTTGCTGCTGCGGCGCAAGCGGGGAATTGCCATTGTAGGCGCTGCTCATGGCGACATGTGCGGGCATTGGCGATCTGTGAAAGAGAAGCCATTGAGAGATGTTTTATTAGGGACAATGAAGCGGTCATGGTGCTGGCTCAAGTGGTTGGTAATTAACTAAAAAAGTGTCAAGAGTGCGTTGCTGACATAACTTTAATTTCTTCCCCCCCGCTGGAACGGGGAAAGGGCTTGTGTTTATTGCAACGGTGCGTGCCTCTGTACAGCGCAGCAACATTAACTGGGAGAAACGACAGAGACTAATTACTCACGTACTTGGAACATTTCTACAAGTTGATATTCTTTCTTAATGGGTATGAAGCCATAAAGTAATTTCTTTAAACGCACTGTCACCACCCTAAAATTACACACATGAGAGTTAGCAACACATTACTTAAGCTTGGTGACGACCGCACCTACATACATGTCACAACAAGGCCCCAAAACACACACTTGAAATTAGTGTAAATTATTAATAGGACTTGGTGGCTTGGGTTTGTTGAGTGTAAGACTTGATTGCGATTGAGATTTTTGAGGTAGCTTTTTAACATATCGTATGCTGTCAAAAACCGCATTCTGTTAAGATTTGCTATGAATAGAGTCCAGTTTCTAAGCTAAGCATAAACTAAATAAATACGGTAAGGTGGTTTCATAATTATAAAAACATTTTTAGATCGACACGGGTCCCACCTCAATTGTGAACTACTATTAGGATGTTCTACTCACAATATATGTTTAGTTTATGCAAAAAACGCAACAGCAAAACAAACTGAACCAAACGAAATGACAGCGGAAAACGATTTCTGTGGTTAGCTGAACACAACCGAATTTCAAATGACATTTTAAAGTGGATATTGCATATTTACATTACAAACCCAAACGTACACAGAGAGAATTATGTTGCTCTAAACTTTAGGTCTCGAGTTCTCAAAAATTTACTCTATTCGTTTCAAATACTGATTTGATTAAAATTCTTTGCTTTAGTATTGAAATTAATACCTAAACCTAATGTTCTTAAAATGAAAGAAATATGAGTTGGAAATATATAAAATAACATCCCCGTGTTTAATTTCCAGTCGTAAAAATTGTATTTTTTAAATTAAATTATATAATGATAAAAATTAAAAATTATATAATGATATTTTCTCATTTTAAGTCTTTAAATTTCTCAGACAAATTCTCTTGTAAACGCTTTGATTTTATAATATTTTTTCAAATATATATAAAAAAGTAATAGGAAGTTAATAATTATAATAATAATTATTTAGTTTCATAGTGTTTAAAATACATATTTTTTTAATTCCCTTTCTTAAGTTACACTATTTAAGGTAAAATTATACAAACGTTTTAATGACACCCTTTTTAATTTAACATTCTCACAAGAACTTAAAATAGTCAAATGAAAAATAGTCATATTTCTAAGCCACTTTTTCGATTAGACTACAGACTTTCAGTATTATTAAGCTGACCACAATCGTAGCACTAGAGCCCGCATATGTATGTATAGTACATATGTATATAGGAAGTCATGAATGCATTACCTCTCGTTCAGAATCGGCTGGCTTTGATTTTGCGCCCGGTACACGCTGAGATTCTGATAGAATCCTTGCTCGTTGGCATTGCCATTTCCATTTGCATTGTTGTGGCTGCCATTTGGTGGCTGACCCAGCAGCATTCCTCCCGCCACTCCTCCGCCGCCCATGATGCTCGATGTATTGTTATGCAAACTGTGCGTGCTGCGTGACTTGGAATTGGCCAGGGCTGGATGCAGATATAGGGAGAAAGGCAGAAAAGAAAATCAATTAGTGTCTGGCCGACTGCAGTCTGAATTGGATTGTGCTCCGATTACCAGGGATAAAGAGGGGATGGCTATGGGGGCGGTGCATCATTTACTTACATATGGTACCCGATCCCGTGTGGTGATGCAATGCCGGCACCGACTTGCTGTTGGGCAGGTGTGCCGCTAACGGATTGATGATGCTACTACTATTGTTGTTGCCGAGAGTGTTGCTGTTGTGGCTGTTGTTCAGATGTTGGCTAAGACTGATACTGTGATTCGGATGATGGCCGGTGGCCATTAGTGGACCCAAAGACTTGGTCGACTCGGCGCCGCCCATGCGCGTCAGATCGCGTTCGGACATACGTCGATTACCTGCGATTTCCACATTTCGCCAAGAGTTCCCAGCAACATAATCATCATCGTCAGCGTGTCAAGTGCATTTTTGGGGGATTTGCGAGTTGGTGGAGGATTTAAGGTTGGTTGGTGCGCATGGATTGGGGATAGAGACAGATAGACAGTTTGACATTTTAGTACATTTCATATTCAGTGCGATAATCATAAATGAATTAGTATGGTTAATAAATGCATACAAAATGTAATTAAATTACTACGGAAAGGGCAAAGCTACAAAGCCATTGGATAACAGAGAACACAATTCAATTTACAAACATAAATCCATATATGTATAAACAAAAGCCGCTTGTCAATATTTTCGTCTGCTTAAATACATAAACACGGATGTACTAGACTATGAGATATGCGGTACTCAAAGCTATACCTTATCTGACCATAAGGGAAAATAAACGGCAGACATTATCGAATGTTTGAAAAATACTTTCTAAATTAAAAATAATATTTCTTCAGTTGCACATATTGTTTATTTAAAAACATAGTTAACTTGGCGATTTTTAGAATAAAACAATTTTTACATTAAAGTTTTAGTTTATCCGATTGTTCCGCCGCAAGGGTTAAAAATCAAGCCTTAAATTCACTCGGAAACTTTCTGTTTCCACTCAATCATAATGCCTCTGCATCCTGTGGGTGCCAGGTATGAAATAAATTGCAAAAACCAACAAAATTGCGACAATAAAATCCAATTAAATATGAAGCACATATTTAAAATGCGAGAAGAGTAAACAAAATGGACTAAAAAAATAACACAATGCTAAATATAAAAATCAGAGGATTAATAATTAAGCAAAGGGAAAATTCCATTCATAACTTTGAGTCCTACAGCAACATCTGATTTAAAGGATTAAAAAGAATATACATTAAAATTTTAAATAATTTTTAAAGCATTTTTTCCATCCAAAGAGATTGTTTGTAAATAAGCCAGCCTACAACTTAAAGGGATAGCTAAATAAATGAAACGATATGAAAATCTATTTCTAACAACAGGCAAAAACCAAAGGCTAATAAGTACGACAACGAGGGGAACAACATGAACCTCGGTGCAGCTTGGTTGGGTTGTCATCTGTGTGTCGGACACAATGGCGTTGTCGTTGGTCTTGTTGAGCCGGCGCCCAATGGCATTTTGACACCGGGCCCTTTGCCGCCCACATCATCTGCATCCGCATCCGCATCAGCATCATCCTCATCCTCATCATCATCGCCATTATCGCCACCCATGAGATTGCCATGAATTTCAAGAGCATCGCAATAAGTCGCCACACAGCAGCTTGTTGAGGAGGACTCAGCACCAGCCGAGGAGCACGAATCTGCGTCGCTGCAACTGCCTGAGCAGCAATCATCGGTAGCATCCCCGCAATTTGGACAGCTCTTTGAATTCCGCTTATTGCTGCTGGAACTGTGTTTGGTCCTGCTGCTGCTGCTGGAGCTGGCCAGGGACAGGAGCAATTTGGCCGTGGAGGGTGGTGAGGCGGACGCCTGGGGGCGTGACTGCTGCTGATGACAATGGCAATGGTGATGATGATGACGATGACGATGATGTGCGGCGCCCGGCTTAGCCTTGTGCTGTTGCTGCTGTTTTTGCTGTTTGTTGCGCTTCAGTTGGCGAACACTGTGAGCCTGGCGATTGTTGCACAAGACACTCCGGCGGCAGGCGGCATAACGGGATAGTTCCGGCTTCTGTTTGGCCTCCTCCGAATCTGCCTCATCGTCCTGGCAACTGTCGTAACATTTGAAAGTGGCAATTGCCTTGCGTGGCTCCTGTTCCGCTGGCTCCTTCAATGCTTTGCCGCGACAATGACCACAGCAGGGACAATCGCAGCTTGCTTGGCCGCCGGACTTGTCCGGTTTATCATAATCCTTTCCTGCACTGCCATACAGGCTCCACTCCTTAAGCTGCTTGAGGATTTGTCCCTGCTCTGCTTGCGAGAGTTTGTCAGACGGTTTGCTGCTGCCGGGATCGTCTAGTGCCGAGGTGGATCGTGATTTATTCATGTTGGTCGGTAGGAAGTCCTTGTTTTCATTAAAGAAGGCCGCCATTTCGCGGACCTTTCCTTGACCCAATGGTACCTTTAAAAAGCGGGGACTGAGATTCGCATGGCTGCTGGCCCGTCTTCGGCTGTTAGCCAATAAAGAGGTGGTGCTGGTTGGAATTGTTTTAGTTTTTGTGGAGGTGCTGGCACAATATCGATTGCTTGTATTTACAGTAGAAAGAGGACGTGGACGGGTGGTGCAGGAACTTTCGATTTCACACACACTAGGAACTTGGATGCTGACAATTGGGGCAGCGTTGACCACTCCTGCTGACCTTTTGTGCGACCTCTGGGTGTTTAGCTGCCGGTGCTGACCAGGCATCTGATTCGGATTCTGCCGGAGCAGCGGCATCCGTTCGATGGACTCGCTGGATGAACGCTGGCTATTGGAACCGGACCCGCCGGAACTGAAACCATCCGCAGAGCAGTTTGTTGCTCGCTTACTATTCAGCTCCCGGCGAATCTTTTGAATGAGAGGCATCCTCTCTGCTGCCTGCTGCTCGGCCATCAGAGACTCAGTTGACGACGCCCCAGCTGCCAAATGGCTGATAGCGTCATGGGTGTGGTATTTCCTATCGATGCCAGTGGCTCCTCCTCCCGACCCGGTGGCATCTTCTTCTTCTGTCTGGTCCAGATCAAAGCTGACTGTTTTCCGGTAGCTCGCAGCGGGGTTTCTCTTCACTGTGGCGGAGGAGCAACTGGAGCTGGCCATGCAAGGTCTTTGTTGTTGCTGCTGCTGCTTTTCCTCATCCTCGTCATCTATAAAAGGTATCTCGGAGTGAGCCATAGAAGCGATACCTTCCTCATTCAGGGGCTGATGGGCATCGCTGTAGGCAGCGGCAAAATTTCCAAACGACTCCTGCGAGTCTTTGGCGGCCGGCTCGTCCTGGTACTCCTCAATGTAAATAGAAGGCGGCGGCGTTCTCCTCAGCGGTCGCATGGGACTAAAGTGGGTAACAGGAGGAGCCATCGAGGGAGGCGCTTGATGGTAATAACCCCCCGATTGATATTCATTCGCCAGATACAAGCTGCTCGCAGATCTTGCAATGGGTCTTGTATCCCTGTACCTTGGATCGATGTGTAACTGATGGCCCAAGGCGCACAGCTCCTCTTGAAGGCAAGAGGCACTTAGACGCCTAACGGGCGGCGAGGAAGCCCGCATGCAGGCGAAGGACTCACGACGACTCCTATTAAGACTATCGTCCGATATGGAGTTGCTATAGTAACGGGCCTGCTGCTGGAACGAGGAGTGACGACGCTGCTGGTGACCCGGACTCAGATGCTGGAGAAAATTGCTGGCGCAAGCCTCTAGCAGACGGAGCGGCATGGGGAATGGGTTGTTTGGTTACTTGGTTAGCTTACGCAACGTGAGTACGGTAGAGTAGAGTAGTGAGTGAGTGTCTTGGATGAGTGAGTGTGTGAGTTGAGTTGAGTGTTCTTAGCGTCCTACCCAGCACCTGGAGTTCGCTCTAATGTGTGTATTGTTTGTATAGATATGTGTGTGGTCTCCTACTGAAGGGAGCTACTCACCACGCTGGATGACGGGGCTGGGCTGCTGTAGCAGCGTTGCTAATCCATGGTAGATGGCACCTTGCTTGGCCACTTCCAGGCTGACCACCGGACCCGTTCGCACCAGGTAGTCGGCAGCCCTAAAAAAAAAAACATAGAATTATGTAATGACCCTTAAAGGAATCCCCATATCAATATTCCTACCGCTCCTGGGTAATGCCTATCAGACTTTGGCCATCGACGCGTAGCAATTGATCGCCGGCTTGCAGACGACCATCGGCATCCGCCGCTCCGCCCGGCACTACGCTCTTGATGTAAATTCCCAGTTTCTCCTGGCCGGCGCCCTTGGCCGCCACTATGGAAAGGCCCATGCCGTTGCTGTTCTTGTGCAGCTTAATTAGCTGCAACTCTGGCTGCGGCAGCTTGGAGTTAGACATTGCACTGGAACTGCGGGCCTGTATCAAAACGAATTAGTATATTCCGCTTCGGGACTCAGTAACGCAGAACCTACATTGAACTGATGCATATAGACCGTCCAGAGACCAATCGAGGTGGGCTGCGCCGCCAGCCGGCACATGCCCTGCTGCTGAAGCGGATTGAGGAAATCGACGAGGCCAGTGGGTATACCGCGCACTACATCGCAGCTGAATCCATCGTCGGGCAGCAACAGCGCCAAGTGCAGCTCTGGCGACTCCTCCAATCGAACCTCCCGTCCATCTGCACGGGTTAGCTCGTCCGCCACGGATTCGGCCATTCGGATGGCCGTGTCGACCAGGTTTCGTGGAAGCTTCTCTTGCTGCAGCAACGCGGCCATTTGCAGGGAGTTTAAGCGGAAGCAGGAGCAGGCCAGTTGTTGGATTTCCTCCACGGAGGATTTTGGGGCCTGCAGAAACTGGGCGCACTGATTGATCTTGGCCAGATGGCAGTCAGCGGCCAATTCCAGTCCCTGGCGCTCCGCCCACAGCTCAAGCAACTGCAACCGCTCCGTCATAACTTTGCCCCAATCCCCAGTGCACATGTGAGAGTTGGCCACAATCTGGAAGGGATAAATTCAAGAATTAAAATAAGCAAATCTGAAGAAAGAGGTCAAGGCCATTCCACGGCCGCTCACCGTATTGAAACATATGACATTGATGTAGTGGAACAGTTGAGAGAACAACTGGATCGTTAGGGCAGCATTCACGCGGCAGCGTCTTAGCAATGCCATCGCAGAGCCCAAGACGGTCAGCACCAGACCCGCCGCCGAGTCGTGGTCAATGTTCTCGGACAGAAACTGATTGAGGGTCTGCGATAGCTCCAGCCGGAAGCAGTTGACCAGATTGCGGAACGCCGTCTGCACGGCCTCGGCCAGAACTTCCTGCGCCTGGACGCTGAACGCGCTGATATGGCGATCCGACTTGAGGAAGTGCAGGAACTCCGAGCTGTTGGCCATCCAAAAGGCCAGAATTCGCGGATCTGTATACTGATCCTGGACGACGCTGTACACCAGATTGGCCACATGGTGCAGGAACATGGTCAGCTTATGGGCACGCTCCGTGGGCTGCAATTCCGGGCGGTAGTGGGTGGAGGCGCGATATCTGTCAGGATTAAGGACAAAAAGACAGCTTTGAGTTCCACTCTCTTGATGGTGTGAGTTATGCCATGTCACCCCATTCGTATCTATTGATTTTCACGCCTGTCAAATGTCAAAGTTCCCTGCTCCCTCGTGCTCCTGCAGCTCATGGCTCTGCCTGACCACTTTCCGTTTCTCATTTGCCCCGTATCCCGCTGTCAGAACACATTAATATTAATAGCTCACAAATTGGGTCAGCAGCCAAGATAAATCATCATAATTGATAATGAATTGTTGATACTGGCTGCTGCTTCCGAAGCAGGAGGGGGGAATGAACAAGTGCTCTCTGGAACATGTCCGGACATTTGTCAGCTGGCGTTAGCTGCCCTCCTCCTCATCCGCTTGTAACTCTGGTCGTGTCCGTGTTCATGTCCTTGTCCGTAAGGCCTTGTTTAATGAAGCTCTGATTTTGGAATTGAAATGTAAACGGATTCATCGAAGAACAAATTGCCCAAGACAATCAATGGGGTTGAGAGTCAAGTCGAGTTAGTCCAGTTATCCTATCAATCTATCTTGTACATATATATATTTGAAGATTAATTAAATCTGTCAGCACTCTGCTGACATTAAATGAGTCATTAAATAAGCTGATTTGCAATTAAGAGCAATATATAATCAATTTAAACTAATTGGCTTATAGGAATGGATTGCAAATGCACTCTAATTAATTATAGATTCGTCCTTAATTATAAAAATATTTTTAATCCTAGTCTTTTTTGTTTAATATTAAAACATTTAAAGAGCTCATTCCTTTAAACACCAAGGATATTTAGAACAGCGAAACATTTAAAACAACATCTAAAGCCGAGCAAGCGTTTCCTTACTCTCAATATGGCATGCTACTCCCCCAAACAAATCAGATTACCCACCTGGCACACAGGTAAAGCGAGTAAACGGGTGCCAGCTTAAAGTGCGGAACATTCACATCTAGCTCACTGATAATGTGACGCAGAAAGAGTTCCTGATGCGTTTCGGGGAACTCGAGGACGGCTGGTAGAATGGGTTCCTGTCCTTGGGCATCGCCGGAACCGCTGCCACCTCCGGCCATGAGCCCAGAGCCCGGCATTTTGGGGGACCTGTGTTCATCAGAAAAAGGGTTAATCGATATTAGTAGAGCGCACACAACATCAGTAACAACAGAAAATTAAAGCAGTTAAGACCATTGCAGGGTGAACAAATTAAACTGGTATTTTTTAAAGCGCACACAAAAAAATAAAATTTAATCAGACGGTGAACATGTTTGCTTTATGGTTATGTGTGGAAATTTTGTGTATGGATTCCTGTTTTCTTTTTGGGAAAGACTCTTCGAAGAAAGAATATATTGATTTTCGCAGATTAATTTAATAGAGAGCGACAGTCACAGCTTACCGATCTTGACTGTTGGAACCACCTGACTTCAAGCTGGAAATGGACTTGGTTTCATTCTCCAGATTGCCCTCCAGACTCTGACCGTCGTAGTTGGCCGAATTGATTGCCTGCTCCTGTCCAACCTTGCTGTCCACTACGTCCCTAAGCGTGCTGCTCAGCGGATGGTCGCTGGAGTTGTTGTTATTGTTGTGGTAGGCACTCGTCGATTGGTTCGACTGCTGGTGGTGATGGTCGTAGTCGCTCTTGTGGGTCTAATAATCATCAGATTTACAATGTAGATATTTACTCAAAGAATACTTTTAAAAATACCTACCGAACTCAAGGCTCCATCCTCATCGTTCCAGGATCCCGGGGATGTGGGTGAGCGACTGCCGAGTTTTCCAAGTTGTTGTTTTCATCGTTGTGGTGGTGGTATTCAGGTGAATGGAATGTGTGTGTGTGTGGGTTGTGTGCAAATTATTTTGCATATTTGTTTGGGTAATTTTTGTTTTCGGTTTGTTGGTGAGTGCATGAGATTAATGTTTTTACACAAACAATAAAAACAAACAACACGTAACGAAACAGAAACGAACAGCACAAAAGGCGTGTAAATAAAATAAAAAAAATACATACATAAATATGAATAAATGCGAAGAGAATACAATAAAAAAGCACCACTCTCAAATAAATATTGCCGAAAATTCCTAAATGTCTCTCACCTAAGGTGAATTAAATTGTTTTTCATTTACATTTGCCAGGCGGCGTAATATGGAAATGTTAAGGTCGTAGATTGCCTTTGCCTAGCTATTCACAAAGTTAAAAGGCGAGTCGTGTCCTCATAAAAAGGGAGGGTTTCAAGTCAAATCGGTATAAAAAAATATTATTTGCTAAAATTCTCAGAAAAAGAGGACACTGTTCCTTAAACAGAATGTTTAATGACTTTCTTTTAAAGTTAATTAAGACTTGCAAAATCTTGAAAAGCGTTCTGGCATTTAACAAAAGTAATTAATAAGTAATTAGTTCATGTATTCGTATAACGACCCTATGACGAAGATTTTAAGAAATCTTTTGTTTTTAATTTTTGCCTCATTAAATAAAATATCAAACTTTAATAATATTTAATCGAGTATATTCATTCAAAACTAAATAAATCAAACAACAAAGCTTTTGGCACAAGCGTAGCATACATATTTTCGCAAAGGAATTGGACATACTCCTTGAAACCATATTCCACAGCTTACTCACCTTTCGTAGAGGCAGGCCGAGTCCAGTTGGGACTGCGACAGGGCCAGGTTATAGCGTCCGTCCGTGGGCGAGTCGAGGAAGCGGTACGAGGCCACGCGTCCGAACATTACGACCGAACCGTTCTGTAAATGGCAGACAGCGGGATACACATATGAATTAATTACTCTGTGCATATGACCAGAGATGTGACGAGGGTTATAATGGGTTAAAAACCGATTTAAGTGATTTAATAATTGTAATTAAGTGCGGTAATTATTCAGATATTTACACAGCTGAGCGAGGGTAGAGTGAAGTGAACTGTCTGACAGATTCTGGGGCACTGTGGCAGCGATTGGGAAAATTTTGGGGCGTTTCGAAATCAAAACTGCCGCACAGAGACGCCCCTCTCTGGGGGGAGATTCAGCAGTTCGAATCGAATCGAGATTTGTGTTAATTTTTTTATGTTTTCGTTACCGGCTATCTCTGTTCGGAGTGTGTGTGTGTGTGTGTGTGAGTGTGCGTTTCCCCCTAATGCTGATTAGCTCGGTGAAGGCATCTTTGACACAAGCACATCCCACAACAGAGAGAGATTTTCATTTGCATTATTTTTTGTTCAGGTTCATCGAACCGCAGCCAACCCCAATTTGCCAATTGAAAAAAATGTTTAAGCTGATTTAATTCCATGGACAAACACAAGGAAAAGCCAACAAAAATGTCAATGACAGAAATTCCTGAACAGAAAATGCACAAAAAGAAGTATTTCCCTTTCCAAGTCCAAGATATAATCCCTAAAGACAGTTTGAGGTTATTGCCGAGCTGCGCGGCGCTTCAGTTTCATTTCAGAGATGGGGGAAAGGCAGAAGTTTTTCCTGTTTATTTTGTTTCAAATTTATCAAGCGGAAAGTCAAAAACAACAGAGGGAAAAGCTTACACAACGCACTGGCAAATTCGCTGTTGTGTTTTTCGTGGCTTTCCCTCTGACTTTTCCGCTAATGCGTGAGAACGCCGAAAGCCAATTTGATTCATTTCCCCCGATGTCTCTTAACGTTTTGTTTGTGTTTCCGTTGTGTGCCGAAAAGTTGTCAAAACAAAAGATAAATCAGCGGCGACTCAAAGCCATTGGGACGTATTCTACCGCACACACTCACACGCCGCTGGTTTTATTGCCCTTTTCCAAACTCAAACTCGGAGCCGATAATGAACTTGAAGTGCAAATGAATGGGAATTGAAAATTCCAACTCAATGCGGCTCAAGTTCGTCGTAAATTTGGGTTTTGGAATTTTGTCAATGGTTTTACACATTGCGAACAAGGTAGTGGCATTATTCCAGAAGCAGTGGAACTTTACTTCCTTCTCTCTTATATTTGTTTGCTATTAGGTAGAATCCAGAGATTCCTTTCCAAAGATTTATATCCCTTTAAATTAATTTAATTTAGTTTCAGCAAGTTGCTAGAGTTAAATGAATCACTTTTGACTTTTGTTCAACCCCAAAGTGTAAATCAATTCCAATGCTATTTATCTTTCAGCTGATTCCATCGGAAAGTTGGCCCCATAAACGCTTGACTAAGCCAGGACGATTATTGGATTGGACTTTCCCAGACAGCCGAGCCACGAAAATCCCACGAATTTAAAGGGAAAGGACAAATGACAGCCGAGTGGAACTTTGGCCTGGCTTTAAGCAGTTTAAACTTCAAGCGGGTCAAGGTCGCTGTCGTTGGTAAAACTTTTCCCTTAACAGCATTGCCTGCTGCCGTCAAATTATGCAAACATACGCCCGCCTCGGGTGACAAGCGAGAAATTTTAACTAATTAAGCCGAATTATTCGCAATTAGTTAATGGAAGAGATACAAAAAGAAAAGGTCACCCTTAGGAGTGCACATAAGTCACGAAGAGAAATTTTTTAGGTGAAATGAGGATTCAAAATATTCCCAAATAATTTTACTATCAAGTGTGATTAGACATCCCTCTACTTACATGCAAAATCGTCGGCTGGCTGATGTGGTGGCCATTGACAAAAGTCAGGGCATCAGTGTGCAGCGGGGTTACTGTGCAGACGCCCTCCAGCAGCGAGATGAGACAATGCCTTGGCTGGATCGAGGGTCCGAATAGCTGGAGGCAATTGGTATTTGCCGACCCCACTTCCACGGGGTCGCTACCTAGCTTGATCCGCCGACCGCCATCGCCGCTGTGCGTCACCTCTACCAGGACGGGACCCTCGCGGTCGCCGGACATGTGGTTGGCCCCATTCGCAGCCCCCAATGGTTTTTTCTTACGTCTTCGCGGCTGTGAGTCCGCCGGCCGGCGTCGCACATGGAACATGATGGAGCCTAAAAAAATATAACAATAAAATGTATATTAATATGAGTCACAACTGCAGTTTCCAAATATTTACTTGCTATGTTCATATTTAGATAACAAAAGTTAGCGGATTCAAAAATAAACAACAACGAATAGCAACTGCAGCTTATTTAAAAACCTCCAGTGCGCCTCACTGGGAAGTGCAGTTTAGGCTGATTGAGGCAAAATGTTGAATCTCTGCCATAGAAAATGGATGATGATTTGCCTTACAGTCGGGGCAAAAATATTGATTGAGGCTTATTAAAAACTATAAGCTTTCTACATGACTGAAGACTGAATATTAGACATAATACTACTTATGTATAAGGTTCTACTCTTTCTCTTAGAAGCTATATGAATAGTTGTTCAAAAATCTAGAAACGGACTGGCGGAAAGACGGACACGCCTAGATTAATTCCTTTGTGATTTTACACTGCGTTGTAATTTTCTAAGCAAAACAATAAAACCCCAAATATTTTAGAACCTTTAAAATTAAAAAAAAAAAACTACTTTCTGCAAATGTAAATGTTATGATACATCATCGCACCGTTCACAATAAAATTAGCCACTAGTGTTTGAAACGCTCTCTGCAATCTCCCTCAATCCCATCTCATCGCATCGCATCAGTTCGCCTCGAAAGAGACAAAGGCGAAATAGAAATTCCTAAACAGAAATCAAATTCGGGCTGCATCATCAATTTCAGTCTCGATATTAGAGGTTCATTTTGCGAGCCAGCGAAAAACAATCAAATATGCTGGAGCAGGGGCCGAATCGGGGGCCCCGGCTGACTAACTGACTGACTGATTGACTGACTGACGGACAGTTCAGTGGCAAGTTTCGCCTTGCTAGTTCTTTAATATGAAAATTTATATATGTATACAATACTTCGAAACTTTGCACAGAGACGACAGCTGCAACAACAAATCAGCAGACAAACACTCACTACACCAATCTGAAGTCTGGAATAAATTACCAACATGTATAGTCAACTAGATTTGTGTAGTACAGTGTTCACTGTCAAAATAAACAGAATAATTAAAATATAAGGAGTTCTATCTGATCACATAATTAGGTAATATGAATAGTATAAAGAATACAATAGAACGCTATATGTATCATATGCACCATGTGCATAAGTATAAATATACTTATATAAACCATTAAGTTTTCATAAATTTCCAAAATATTTCAACCTTTGATTTAGATACTTTAATTGCAATATAGTTTTTGAGTAGCTTCATGTGCCAAGGCTAACTGTAGCTTGTCAAAGGTGACTTTTTACACCCCCGCCACTTCATCTGGGCTGATGCTGCCGCTGCTGTTGCTGTTATGTTTTGTACAGAATGCTTAACGAAGCATGCAAAATGTGATGGCAGTAAAAGCAACAACCCCTAACCCTGCACCATGTACCGACCTGCCCCGCTTTGGGGCAAATTTCAGTTGATGGCAAGATGCAACACCAAACTTGGCATGTGCCAAATGCTTTTGGGCAATGCAAGCTAAATAAGGCATGACAGGGGCTTGGCATGTGCAACTTATTAGACGTGGTGTGAGTGTATGCTACAAAGGGGATGGTGCTCCAGGGAAATCTAACCATGCTTTCAATTTTGAAAACTTCAACAGAAAGAAATTCGAGCAAACAACTACAAGAACAACAATTCTCAAAAGATCAACAAAACGAAACGAAATACAGCACAACAACACAACATAAAAACCAAATGAATTGTATTTCTATTGTATATAATACCTTTTTTGCGAAACCAAAAGTACTACATCTGTATTTCTGTGCTTTGGCTGGTGTTCTTTGGACGGACTTATTATTAATATATGGCTTACATACACCACACATGGCTTAGAGGGGCCAGGCTTTGTTTTTGTTGGGTTTTGCTGCTGCGTTGTGGAAAACTTTGCGGGAACTTTTCTGGGCGCGCACAGAATAATCAACTCAAAAGTGTGGGGTGGTGTCAAATACAACACACAAACAAAAAGGCAGTCAAAGCTTAAGCAAGGCAAGCCAGAAAACACGAACACGCTGCGTATACTTGATGTCGAGTGAGTCTTGAAAGGGATGACTGAATAATCTCCATGTTTCGGATTGCAACTTGTTCAGAGTTGAGCCGAGGATAGTTGATAGTTGGGTTAATCCTGTGGCTTAGGTGGATGCAATGGAGTCGATCAGAGATTATGAAGGGAACCCAAACTTGGTTTAAAGCTTGTCAAAATAAAGTAAGCTCTCTGTCTGCTTCGACCTTTAATACCAAATTGTTTCTAATAATAAATAAGGTATAAGTAGTAGTTGTAGCAGCCTTTAATTAAGTTCGTACAACAATTATCACTCAATATTTCTTCTTCCATTTAATCAATATAAACTAAATTACCCAAACTCTATTATAGTACCTGAGGCAACTTTCCTTCCCAACTGCCACTGACAGGTCCCAATAATCGAATTCAGCAGAACAGCTAATTTATGGCTAAGCCATGCACGGACACACAATTGTAAATCAATCAGTAAATGGACAAGTTCGACACCGGCGGACAGGTTGTTCGACTGGCAAATGAAGTGGTGCCCCTCATTTCATCGCTCGTCATGCATGTGGAAAACAGGACACGAGGTTTTTGTATGTCGCTTTCGTTTCACTCAACGCCGGGGAAAAGAAAATATAATTGAAAGGAAATTGTCCAGGTTTCAAAAAACAGTTTTCAAAATAATTTAAAGCCACGCTAATTATAAATAAGTTGTGCTGTTTTCCTTTACATATAATATAAAACATGTTATTTAATAATATTTATTATAATATTCTTTATATTATTGTTTTTTCTCTGTACTTGAGTCTTAAATTCCAGCAAGTAAGCGAACGAAAGCAAACAACAGTGCGACCTTGGCAGTTGACATTTGGAAAAGTGGCAACGAGGGCGCATTGATAAAGTGCAGTGCCAAGCAGAGGGCAGAAAAATCATTTTAATTGTTCCAACTTGGTAAAAAGCTCGGTCGGAGCTAAAGGTAGAGCCAGCGCCCACTCGATCCTTCACCGGCAGCATTGTGGACACAAGGAAACGAGTAAATTGCAAAAGGCATCACAGGGAGAAGGGCATGGCGAGTGGGTGGACCGACGACCGAGCCATGAAATTGATTCGGCCAACAACGTGCCAGGATCATGTGCGATGCCTCCAACTGTCCTTGTGTGTGGCCATATGCACGTGCATAAGTGCGAATAAATTGGCAACAGGGGAGAACAAAGGGGGGAAGGCAGCAGGAGGAGCATTTTACAGCACTACAAAAGCTATAGACAAAAAAAAACTATGCTGGGAAATTGCATAACGAGTTGAGTGACTGGGACAGAGTCCACGCCAGGATAGGTAACCCACCGCCCCCAGGTAGCCCGCAGGTAACCCACCGACTGACCATCATTGTGTGTGCATGCGTCGGAGAAAGTGGAAAAGCGAGCCACCACCAAGCGTTGGGTACATTAATTTTTATTAGCCCAGCTTGCCCTAATGGCCAACGCGATTAGAAGAAAGGAGCACAGGCCCCAGGTCGACATTGTTAGAAGGGCTGCCCCTCCAGGCATAAATCAGAAGGCATCCCTCTTGGCTCACCAAGAGGAAAGTGTAATGAAAATAACAAAGATTTCATGGTAAAATATTTGAGCAAGAGTATCTAACCGTTTCAGCAGTAAATTTCCATTTTCAATCTTCTAAATAAATATGCCATGACGAATAAGTCAATCGAACAATATAACTTTTCTAATTTTAAAAAGACTGCAAATCTAAAATATTCAATTTTAAGAAAATTTAAAACATAGTTTATTCATTTACTTCATTTTTATTGCCTACGACTTTCCGGATAGCATTGGGTTGGTAAAAAGCATTGGATAAACATAAAGATTTTGTTTAAAGGCCGAAATGTCTTTAATGTTTGAAGGGTCATCGTTTGTCCCTAAGAACGTGATATTTATTTTTCCAGATATTGACCCAGAAATACTGCGATGGACCTCATCCAGGATGCCCGACAAGGATCCCGCCTGGCTGTCCCCGGAGGATCTGTTACCCCTTCCCACAACCTGCACTGAAAGTTTTCGATAGTTATTCTTTTCGTAGTCGTGGAGGAAGTCCAAGACATTTTTCTTCGACAAGCTGTTAATCATCTGTATTTGCATTTCCACCCGATTAAAGAAATACTCCCTGGTTACGATTTCACTCCAATTCCGCATTACCTCCTCGTCCAAGCTATTATCTCCCAGCCGTTTGCTGCCCACTAGAGATTCTCGAACTGCCGCAAACTCGTCGTCGCTCATTTGGGAAACCAGATCCGACATTCCGCTTCGGAATGTCTCGATGCGCTTTTCCACAAAGTCCGACGCATGCTTCGTCTCTTGGGTGTTGATAGTGATTACAAAGGCCAGGATCCCGTAACCTATCCGCTGATAAATTCCCAAACTGTAGCCCAACTGCTCCTTCGTCCGCAGCTGGTTAAAGAGTGGCTCCTCGCTGATGAGCTCTACCAGATCCATCACGCACTCCATTTTCATGTCACAGGGACCCACCTGATAGTAATTGGTAACGATCGTATTGGTGTCGTTCTCGTTGAGGGAGCGGGCGCGCAGAAAATGTGTCCCCAATGGAATTTGCAGTAGGCTGTTGTCCAGAGAAGACAGATTCTCGATCTTTTCGCTTTTATACCTTGAAAGAATTTTGTCCATTATATTCTTGGCCTGGTCACTTGTGAAGTTTCCCTGTATAAGACCTTGCACATACATATTCTTGGCGAAATTATCCTTAAAATGCTTTAAATTGTCTACGGTAATGGTATCAATAGCCTCGTATTTCTGTATCATGCTAAAGTGATGTTTTTCCAGCACACTGAGGCGCAAGTCGAGGTTCAACGCGTTCGCGTTGAGAAGAGCATTGAATATTTGACGTTTCTTTAGCTCTTTGAAGGAATCCACTTGGGCCGGATCTAATTTAACCGTTTGCATCACTTCCAATATTATTTCCACCAGAAGCGGCAGCTTTTGATTGAAGCCACTGACACGCAGAACCAAGCCTTTATCGCCGCTGTATAGGCCATACGTTAGGCCGGCTTCCAGGGCTGGATACAATTGTTCAGCTATCGCAAATTCCACTAAATAGGTAAAGAGCACCCCGAGAATATAGTTTTCCACACTTTGCCGCACAAGGGGAGTGATGAAATAGAGATTAATATACCCCTCGGGCAGCTGGAAGATGTTGTCTTGCCGAAACCACAGTTCACAAAAGTCATTCTTCAGCACAGTCTTGGGGATTCGCGAAATATATGGCTGTCCGGACTCTTTCCAGTGCAGAGTAAAGTCCGTTGTCACAAAGGGATTGGGTTTGGGAAAGGCTAGTTCCTTCAACACCGGCGGTTTTTGCCACAAAGTTCGCCATTTTGGGGGCATGGGAATGGTCTTGTACGGGGTTCCAAACCATGGCTCTTCCTGATCGTAGGCGTGGTCTTCATACGGAATGTGTGATGAAATCATGATATTAAAATTAAATGCGCTCATGTGCTGTTTGACAAGCTGCAAGTCCGCTTCGTTGTATTGAAAGTATAGATCTGATCCTGTGAGGACATCTTTTGATGGTAGGTAACTAAAGTCCTCGACAATATTTTGTACATTGTCCATGGAGGGCACTTCCACTTGAAATCGAAAACTATTTTTGGCAATCTGCTGAAGTTCCTCGTAGTGGGACGGCAGCTCTGCGCTATTGCTGAGCAGCTTTATCCAGGCAAATGTGGCGCCCAGCACCTCGTCCAAATGCTCGTAGCCATTGTCTGTGAGATATATGGATATGCTGAAGAGGGAGTAGATCGAGTTGGACTCAAAGCTACCTCCGCCCACGCCCGCTCGAACGCTCATGCACCACAGGCGTCGCCGCAGGTAGGAGCACAAACTGCCTACTCCCTCGTTGCCAATAAGCTGCGCAAGGAACGAGTCCGGCTTGCTGCGATAAAACTTTTTCATTGGCGGCAGGACCCAGGTCAACTCTAGCTTACAGACATCTTCAACGGGCTCCACTAGCAGAACATTCTTGAAGAACTGCTCCTGAAAGGCGGTTTGGTAACAGTATATGGACAAGTCGGAAGCCTCCTGTTGACTTCTGGCTATATCTCCACAGTGGCGCAGAAGCATTTTTTCAAGTTCGTCCAATGGCTGCACGGATTGAATCGACACTATCATGCGGTTGGACCCGTAATGCTTTCGGAAGAACGCGTGAAGCTCCTTGTGCAACGTGGCGTCGTCGACTTTCTCCTGCAGAGATTTCAAATTACCCCAGCTAAAGGTGCCATGCGGATACTCCGCATTGGCCAAGCTTGCAAAGACCTGGTCCCGGCGGACCTCATCCCGCATGTGGGTCTGTTCGAACTCCGACTGCAGGGCCGACCGTTCGCGCTCCATCGCATTGGGAAGCATCAATGGGGCCTTTATTAAATTCATAAACAGGTCCATGGCCTTGTTGAGATGGGCTTCCTCCACTTCAAAGTAAAAGCACGTGTGTTCGTTCTCAGTATGAGCGTTACTGAAGCCACCGCTCTTGGTAACAAAAGCATCGAATGCGTTTTCAGCTGGATACTTCTCAGAGCCCATGAAGACCATGTGCTCCAGGAAATGGGCCAATCCCTGGTACTGCCGTGGCTCACTAAAGGATCCAACCGTCACTAGTACTGCGCAGGCCGCTAGTTTACCCTGAAACGGCTCGACTGAGGAGCCCAAACTGGGCTCACTGCCGGCCAGCTGGACCTCTTCCGGTTTGGGGTCTGATATTAACATAGCCCGCAGTCCATTTGTTAAACCCAAAGCACGATATTGTTTCTTATCGCCCTCCGATTTATCAGGTGTATCATAATACTGCTCCACTGTGCTCATGGCAGCTTTCTGACGAAATAACCATTTTTGCAATTGTTTGGTCAGTAGTCCTAGTCTGCTTAACGGCTTCAGGCACATTCTTTATGCAATTTAAAGGGAAAAATGTAAATATTATGGAAGAAAAGGAAACTATTGCTTACATTTCTCACTGCCACGAGGGATAACTCAATATCCTGGGACATTTTTCATACAAAACCCTCTTAAATACCGAAATATTCGTCTCAATTTTGACTAACTTTTTCAAAATTTTTAACGTTGAAAGCAAATGTGTTTTGGATTTGGTCTACGAAAGTAGGAGTTAATAGTTATTAAACTAAAATCAAATAACCGAAATAATTTAGTACTTACAAATGAAGATTTTAATGTTAATAAAAGTAAGCCATAAGATGAAAAGAATTTCCTTAAAGTTTTAAAAATCTTTGGCGGAGCATTAAATGTGCAGCCAGGACATCAGACGCTGTTTTTAATTAGTCCACCCAACTGCAGAAGCGGCAACTTCCGTCCTGGAACTTGGAAGCAGGACGCGCCGAGGAATTTAATTAAAAGTGTAATTTGTATAAACAAAAAAGGAATTCCTTTTTTCGCTCTGAATTGAACCAACTTTACAATGCTCCGTTGAACTAATGTTAGGAGTTGTGAAGGGAAAAACGCCCTTTTGTTTGGCCTAATTGACTGAGATTGATTTTACCAGCAGCAGCCTGTGCTCTCAAATTAGCCAAATTAGTCGTAAAACGTGGCGACTTTGACTCTGAAAACCGAAGAAACCAATGACGCCCACATCTCCTCTGCCCAGGCACGTCGACATAGAAAACTCTGGCCACCGCACTCTCGACCACGGAGTAACCATGCCCCTGCCGCCACCCGCCTTCTTGCCCCCAGATGGGAGCTTTTCACGTGGCGCAAATTAAAACAATGAAAATTTAATGAGCCAAGTTTTCCTCTCATACAAGAAGTTTCCCTCCTTTGACCAGGAACAGGCTGGTCAGGTTCGGGTCCTGAAATGGACAGGAGGCACGAAGCAGAAGTTGAATCCTTGTGTAACCCTCACCAAGCATTATATAAACTTTTCGGTAAATACTATTGGAAAATGTTGCAACTGTGGAGTATGTTGCTCTAATAACTTGAATTTTGAGGGAAATTTCATTAAATACTATTGAAAAGTTTGCATAATTGAAAATTGCATTTTCCACACGACGCCCAAAAGCATGCCAAGCTTGACGATGAAATTCTGACTGAACAAATCTACTACGAAAATCTAGATAAAAATCTATAGATCTAATAAATAAACGTTATCATTATTTATTTAAAACAACATTTTCTTGATATTGTTTTACATTTTAAAGGTATCATTTAAATGACTTCTCCCCTCCATCAGAAAAATAAATCGAAATCGATGCTTGAAACCTAATTATCTTTGTGCTTCTCGTTGCGCACATTTAACTCCCCATTCCGGGGATTTTAACTCATCCAATCTCCTTTGCTGCTGGACGGCAGCCGCCATTCAAGTCAAGTGCTGCCCCAGGCGGCTATCACCATTTTTGCTAGACAATTTGGCAACAGAAACAATAAAAATATAATTGCCACACTCAAGCTGAAGATGCGAGCGCGGCTCCTTCCCTTTTGAGGCCCAAGATTGCGGAAAAATAAAATACTAGGGGGGAAATGTACAAGAATGAAATCACAGTGGGAGGAAAAGGAGGAAAACAGATTGAAGCTGGTCGTGGCAATGGAAATGGAGGTGGAGATCGAAAGTAAGAGGGGCTGATAGCCTGATTGGATTTTGCAGGCTACTCGGGACAGCGAGTGGATTCTTCCCTTACTTTGAGTAAACGCTATTCATTTAAAGGGGAATTCCAATGGGATTTCAAAGAGTGTGACAGGAATAAAAAATATACTCTGATAAATGAATAAAGAGATTTTTAGTTGTTTTAAAGTTAAGTTAAGAAAATTATAAAAATGAAATATTTTTTACCTTCTTATAAAAGTCTCTCTAAAAAAAATCAAGGTCTTCCAGTACAAGTATTTATAAAAATTATTAAATTTACAGAAAATGTAATGAAATATAAATAAAATAAAAATAAATCGGTTGTCAACCCTTTTTGGCTTTCAGAGAATTTAAAAATCGGCTTTCCTTTCGGTTGACAAATTCACAATTTCGGGTTTATGCGCTTCGATTTGTTGGCTGTCGTGTGCAGCATTGATGACGACAGACAAGGCAGGAGCCCATGTCCTGCGAGTCGCGTCCTTGGACTGACCATTGAAATGAAATGCCACAATGGCCGGCATACACAAACACACAAACACAATGGCCACATACACCACGGTGGAAAAAAGCGTTTAGCTTTTGTAAATAACTCCTGAAATTTATCGATTTTTGTCTGTTTGTTTTGGCCGGGCTCTCGGCTTAGGAACCGAGCAACCGCCAGTGGGACAGGCTCTTTTCCTTTAACAATTTCTACGTTTATATTTGTATCGAGGGTTCCCTAAAAAATTAAATTTTTTATATGACTTTGGTGAATTAATGGCCTGCCTCTGAGGCCTCGCACACGCCAGGACAAAAACGTGCGAAAATTCAATTTACGCGCAGGGGAATGCAGTGACAAAGTATAAATCGAAATCAAAATACGGCAGACAGCAAAAAAGCGAAATTAAATGAATTGCCATCCAATTGAAAGGAGAGAACTCACTCACGCGCACTCACAAAACGACACTTCGAACCGCAGTAACGGCGTGCGGTTTAAAATCGCACAAAAAAAGCGAGGATTAAATTAATTTTTTCACAATTATATTTTTTTAACTAACTAACCGTATGGCCACGCTGGCGATAGGGCTCGGGCGGCAGCTGCCAGGCGCCGGGCGCCCACAACAATGCGTTGACAGCGCGCAAGGATAACTGAGAGCACACTGAGCGTATGAGCAACGCGGCAATGGCAGCGGCAAAGCCAAGTCCTTCGCTGACTAGCTCACTGTCGGACTGAGTGCGTGAATGAATGAATAAGACACGAAAAAATCCAACCAAAAAGCAAAGCTTAAGTTGATCGACTGAGTTGATACTCATTTTATGAAGGGAATACTGTCGCAGGTCCTTCACAAATCATTAAGGTTAGTAAAACATATCCAAAGCACAAAAACGATTGTAGATCTTAAACTTGAAACAAACAAATCAATGATCAATTTGAAAAGAATTTGATTCTTAATATATCCAATTAGAGATTAAAATTAAAAAAAAAAAATGGTATTAAAAAACATATAATTTTCGAAGTTGGTTTGTATAATAAATGTATATTTCGATATCTCATTTCGTGTTTTTTTTTTTTTTTGTTTTTTTTGCATAAATGTAGTATATCCTTTCTTCAAGGGGTACATCTACAAACACACACCCTAAAGCACCCATAAAGCAAGCACAGTAAATTATGACTGTGTGGGTGAGTGAGTGGTGTATAAAACAACATTTAGTTTACAATGTTTTCAACGGGTGAGCTGTCTCTGTGTGTGTGAGCGGGTGCGCTCGAGTTTGAGCCTGGCTGCTGGTGTTAGTGTGTACTTAAGTGCGTTTACTTTTGGTCCTTTGCATGACACGCCAGTGCCAGGCACTCAGAGCACCACACAGCAGCAGCACTGCCAGTGGCAACTTTCCCGTACAGGATACAGAATGAGGAAGCACTGGCTCCCACACATCCTTTATACACATCCGCAGAACTCGCATCCAGCAGAGAGATAGATACATGCGACCACGACAACCAAGTGAACGCGCTGGAAAAAAACCGGACAGTCCGGAAAACCCGGACGGAATTGAAAACACGGACGAGGTCATGGCTCGCGGTCTGATTCAGTTGGGTGCGATAAGCTGATTTGAATGGCGGAGCTCAGGAGCTTTCCGTGGATTTCCATTCGGATGCAGTGAGTCATCGAAAATGTATTTTAATTTAATTACAATTTAAAAGGAATCAGCGAACCACAGGCAATGGGCATTGTGTATAGGGACATTTGTGGGGAAAAGTGATGACATTGAGTCCTATGAATATAAATGACAGAATGGTAATTACCCTTAAAATGAGGTTAAAAACGGTTTTAAAATCGGTGACAAATTCGTAACTAAATGTTTAACATCAACCACTAATCAAGCGTATGCCTAACACAAAACACCTATCGAATTACGAAAGCAAAACAGAATGTAATGAGCTTTTAGCGAGCAAACCACAAACGCTTGTCAATCATATCCCTACCATTTCCACTCTTATTTCCATACGCATTACCACACAAATCCACTCCATCAATCTGGGGCTCACCATCATCTCTCTCTCTCTCCGCCGGCGCTTTTCTTATTGAGGCAATCAATATGCCCGACCGACTCTTAGACTCTTACCGGGTGGAAAAAAAAAGCGGTGCACAAGGATAAGACAATGGATATGCTCGTATGTGTGCCTGTGTGCACATAAAAACATGAGATATACTTGAAGCTACTTTCCGGCTAACGAGCATCGCACAGACAACGTCTTTATTGTTGCCCAAGTTGGATTTCTCTCCCTTACTTTCCTTGGGCTTGAGTTCCTTTTGGCCTGTTCTTCGGCCCGAATGGATACTTGGCCGAAAAACTCCACTACTTGGGCTGTAAAACTGTAAAAAGGGCAAATTAAAGCTTGCAACAGCAGCCAGGGAGATATATATTCAACCGGCTAGACCTTTTACATTCTTAGTTTATTATCCTTTGTGCTTTTACTTCCATTAAATGGCTTAAAGGAAAAAAGATTTCATCTTGAAGAGATTTCATCTGTGAAATTGCTGCACTTTTATACAAGAATATATAATACTTTATATAATTAAATCCGTCATAAGTTATGGAACCGAAAATATATTTTAAAGCGGTAAAATGTATTATGGAATTCATTCATCAATAAGCTGGATTCAACTTTAAATTATTATAAAACGAAAATTATAATAAAAACATATTAAAATTGAGATTCAATTTAAGATATTTTATGACAGTATCTCAGAGCAATTTAATTCCTTTTCTTTCTATTCCTTGTGAGCGAAGAAATTTTAATCTATGTGCCAAATATAGATAGTATCTAGTTGCAATATGTATTAATCAGACGGCCCCCTATAAAGTAAGGGGGCCTGGTCCAAAAATTCCGAACTCCGATCGAGCGATCGGCGGACGGGGTGGTATTGGTGTCAGCAGCAATGTCCTCACTACGCGTTCATTGAACATTTGTGCTCCCCAAGACAAGGAAGGCCGACTGATGGAATCTGGGGGAACCTCAAGCTACAACTGACAGTACCAGTTGGGAATCCTATATGCATCAAGATATATATATATATATAAACGATCCGGATCGCGAATTTATGGGGTTTGTGTGCAAATAACAGGTTTTCCCTTAGCTTTTCCTGTTTTTCACCGAGATCCTGCCGCAGCAACCCTTATCGCCTGGAGATTTATGAGTGCGATTAGTTTGGCAATTCCCAGACTCCTTGTTTAGTTATGATGCATAGCGACGGACTATCAGGAAACGTGGCCCGGCACACTTAAATTAATATCATTAATTTCCGTTCTGGCATCGTTTTAGGATCCTAATTCGCTTCGACTCATAAATAAATAGGCAATTTCCTCTTAGTGCGAAACCACAAGGAGGGCGTCGGGGAGGGACCTAAAGTAAAATCACGAGACTGAATAATTCAATTTGAGAGTGGAATAAGAAATACATATTTATCCTGGCAAGGAGCCAGTGTTCGGTCGCCTTCAAGAGCCGTGACATGTGTCGTCTCTGCTCCTTACTGCCGCCTTTGTCTCTGGCATTTGAAAATGCCCCTAAAGTCCCGATATCTCGCTCTAGCATTTTCGGCTGTGACAATTTCGTTTAGTCATCCTTGGAACTGACTGGCTGACTAACTGCCAAGTTGTCAGACAGCCTGCAGATGGGCGGGGAAAAGTAGTGAAAAACCTGGGAGGCAATTGAGAGGCGACATCATGTAAATGATGATGGTTTCGGTCGATGCCTGTTGGTGATTGATTCAGCTCGGCTGGCATTTATTGTATGACGGATAGAAAGGACGTCAAATGAACAGTTTTATTGCGAATCAAACAGGCGACGAAATAAGTTTTTCAAATTTGTTTTTCTTTTAATAATATAAAATAAATAAATCAGAGATCCTTTATAGTGTGAATAAAAAAGAGTCCTTAGATTAGGAAACACATAAAAATAGACAATCAAACCATCAATGAATACGTATGTATGTAAATTAATTTATTTTCTAATAAATAAATCATAATTTGAAACATTTAAATATGCCTTAAAACATAAATTATTTCCAAAATGTATATTTAAATTTATTGCGAATGTGCAATCTCTATAAACATATCTAATATAACATTTATTCCTCTCTATTTGCCATTTTATTACCCTAGGAATCTTGGCATTTTATAACCTCCTCTTCAACCATAACCGAATTCCCAAATGAAATTGAGTTTCCACTCTGAAATACTCTGAAAAAAGCCGGGACAGCAATAAAACAAAAAGCGAACAAATTGTTAACCCAATTTCAAGTGACGTTTCCCCAAAGCCTGAGCGCATTTTTAGTGGGGGGACATATGGCAGAGGGCAGAGGGCAGAGGACAACATCCAGGACCAAGGATGACCTTCAGGCTCAGAGTATTTCAAAAATAAACTGCACTTCTCCAACCGGAGAGAGAGTGCGGCGTGGCATAAAGTCGACAGCTTCCAAGTTCCGAGAAAGATTCAGGCAGCAAATTATGCGTTGCATTTTGCAAAACTTTACGAGGCAGCTCCTTACTAAGGCAGGTTGGGGGAAATAGAAAAAAAAAGGGGGAGGCAAAATATACTAGAGGGGCGTGACGGGGGGCACAATTATTTATGAGCAGCCACGGAGCAAAGTCTACGAAGAAGCCTTTGAGCTTCATTAGGTTTGACCTTTTCGCTAGTCCAGATTGCTTTACTGCGTCCTTTTGCTAAATGATTATTGTTACTGTCGGCACTTTTCCCTCTCTTTGTTTTTGATATGTTTTATTTTTATTGGTGAAACCAATGTAGCGTTAAGGATATGCCATCGCGACAAGAGCCTGGTCAATGTCCTTTCCGCGTTCCCATGAATATTAGATGACTTCGCACGGAAATTTCGACCCATTTAGCAGTAAGCGCGACTTTTGTTATTCCTAAAATTAATAATCGGTTGGCCGGGTATCTCGAACGTGTCATTATGGAAAAACATCGCTCGATTTTGTGCGTCAAGGGAATTGTTTTAGGCGGCCAACAGATGTTCGACATGCGTAATTGAGCTTTTTTAGGGGTTTAGGACTCAGGGTCAAATGGTTTGTTTGTCCTAGGCAACATTTAATTGGCGGTGTAATCCCATCCAATTAAAGTTGCGTATAGAAATGTGACCTGATGTCCAGATAAAATCAAAGTTCATGATGTGTGTTTGTTCATTTCATTGTACTCTAATGTCCTGTAAACATCCCGAAATACAAGCCTTATTTAATAAAGCCGTAATTAGATTAAACGTGGACACAGTCAAGATACAAACACTCAAAACGTCAACTAAATATTTTCTTTTTACCAATAATAACATTGCTAATGGAATTACGATGAATTACGATAAGGAAAACATCACAAATGTATATATTTTTTTATTTATCTATAAAGTTTCCTTTAATACAGGATACTTCCTTAAATCATGGTGAATTTCTTTAAAATTCTTTCAAATGTTAAATAAAATGCACGTTGATTAAATTGACGTTCATTCTGAAATCTCTGTCACATAACCAGTACTTCCCTCTTTTCCTCTCAAGTGCCCATAAAACACTTTTCTCGCCACTCAACCCATTAAAAACATCAGTGTTGTCACACTTAAGCTTTTAATGCCTAACACAATCAATACGACAATCAAGTTGAACGCTTCCTGAGAGCCAGAAAATTGCCAGCTCAATTTACGGGAGGAAATCTAAAGACCGCAACCGCTTAATAACGCACAGTGCCCACCAAACACGAAAATCGAAAAAGTTACGGGAGAGGTATTTGCAAAATGCAGCCGAAATAAAAGTTGGGCGAAAACTTTCGGTGATGGATGCCATAGCATACTTTTCAGGGCACTTGACTGGTTTACCGCTCATTAGCAGCAAAGGAAGGGAATACAAACATATAGGAGCATGGAGTATAAATAAATAAATAGGCAGTCCCTGCGAAGTGACTTACGTCTTATGCCCCAATCCATCATTTTGAAGTCGTTCTTTGGCGCTTTTCTTATTGGTGATAATTCTACTACGACGTGAACCTCATGGAATCCTCCTCCTACTCCTCCGCGACAACTTGTTTCTTACTTATTTCTTTGGCAAAATCACTTTACTAAGAGGCGATGCAGCAAATTCAATTGAACGGCTTCTAATTTTGACAATTTTCTGTATGCATGGGGGCGGCAGACGAGGAGCAGGAGGCGTGACTGCTCCCGGCGATGGGGCGCCCAGCCATCATCCATACACCATCCTTTCGTCCTTTTATCTTCAGAAAACTGTTGCCGCCGTCGCCGTCTGCCGGTGAATTCCTATTCGCCTGCTTCAGACACAACTGCGATTTATCGCGGGTTTTCCGAAAGCTCCGCGTCGTGCTTTCCCGAGCAGCATTACTTCATGACTGAACCTGAACCTGACGCTAAACATGAACGTGAACCTAGTGCCGATGCCGTTGGCCCAAACACAATGCGGAAAATACGGAATTCGGCTTTTCGTCGGGAAACTCTGTCGACCATCGGCTTCACACACAATACGGGTGTGTGCAGATAAAGAAATATTAAGTAAAAGTGTCGTTAATTAATTTGTGTTTTCTATCTACGAACTGTATCAATTCGAAATGTACCAATTCGAAACTACTTAAATTCTGTAACTTCAAATAATTTATACGGAGTACCAGATCCTTGTAAAATGAAGTCTAAATTTTTTCCCACTACTTTTACACTTAATTGTCTTAATTTAAAATGTCCTTCAAAGGGTAAAGTAAGTATGAAGATATAAATAAAAACTAAAAAAAAAAAAAAAATATTATAAAATATGAGAACAAATAATCCTTATAGTACCTTTCCATACTACATTTAGAACGATTTTAGTATTTAAATTTATAAAAGGAAACTACATTAAAATAATCCAAAATAATGAATTATAAAAACAAAGAATAACAATTTCTCCAATGAGAAAACATTTTTCTTAATTAGAGATCTTACAATTGTTTTCCCCAGTGCATGTGTATTTGTGTGAGTTCTATGGCAAAGTGTGACTGTGACGGCAACGAAGTGCACGGTATAGATAAAGGACAATGGGAAGTGTGTGCATGTGTGTTGGAGGGTTATCCCCTCACCCAATCGCCCTCACACACCCTCCCCGACTCGCCACCTTTATCACTTGAGCCGGCGGTAGATCGACATTGCTAAGGACGCTGACAACGGTCGGAGGAACAATAATAACATGAATCAACAACAGAAGTGAACCGCAACTAAGAACAACAGAGCCAAATGCATGTTTTCATTTATAACCTTAAACTACTATTGCAAATGTTTCACAGGACTTTGTATATGTGGTCATTACATCCAGAAACACATGTCAACTTCACTTATTATTATGGATACTTTTGACCAAAGTTAAAATGTCTGAAATCCACAGCGAGAAATATTATTCGGGGAATAGGATAGCTTTCAATATGTTCCAATAATAAGCAAACACGATTTGGATTAATTAAAATATAAATTATTGAAGTAATTATTTAATTAAAGTGATAGCAATTCAGTGAAACACATTCCATGCCATAGAGCTTGACTGTACGACAACAAATTTATAACGAAAGCACATTCGCTTTCCTTATTGGTGGATGTTCAAGTGACCAAATGTGGGGGGCATCCAGGTGCTTGGGTCGTCATTCCTGTTGCTGCCCGGGCCATCTGACCAGGTGGTTGCGGCCTGGGAGGCAGGTCTTTGCGGGCGCAAAGGCATGCCCATTACCCTTGGCAGGACAAACGGACGCACGGAAGAGGAATTGACGCAGGCCAAAGACACCCAAACAAATCGAATGAATTGCTTGGAATGGGTTAAGTCACTCGGCGGGGCAACTCTCTGTAGACACGCCATGGAACAGTTTGGAGTTCATGTCCGACAGCCTCAAAGGAGGCAATAAAAATTTGCTAAACACAAATAACCTTTTATGAGGAAGAGCCTCTCAAAAAGGCTTACTGTAGAGGCCTCTGGTGTCAGTTGAACTGTTTCGATGAATTTTTTATCAAGGAAACACTCTTTTTTATTTATTTGGGATGTACATATATGTACATATATTAATATATGTACTTTTCTATATAAAACAGACGATTAATATTTATATTCAAGGGTAATTTAGTTAAAAGATATAATATATAGATCAAGCATTTACATTCCACTGTGCCATTGAAACCCAAACAAATAAAAGGGAAATTAAACCAAAAGCGAAGCCCAAAACGACGTAACCGAAACACAAAGGATGAGCACGAGCGAAATAAAACCGAGAGAAAGGCGATGGGAGAGAGCCGAAAAAGCTCATCTCACTTTCTCTGTCGCGGCGATAAATATTGAAAATATATATTAAGAGAAAACCTAACAGACTTTTGGGGAAAGAGAACAGCCTGCAGCATCCGCAGACACACTAAAACGTAGCTGATAATAAAAGCCAAAATAAACAATTCCAGGTAAGAGCAAACATTGGCAGGCAGACAAAGATAGAAAGAGATTGAAGTAGTTTGTGCCTTCAGCAATCAGCCGCAGGTGTTTTTGTGTTTGATTTATCTGCAGTAGGAATTGAGAGCACTTTAGGTAGCAACTACAGATCTTAAATAAACAATAATACTTGGAAGGTGCATAGAGGTAAATGAAGTAAAAAAAAAGTGCCTGAAAGCTAAATCCACTTTACAAATGATTAAAACCTACATTGGTGGTTATCTGATACAAACTTAAAATTTTTCTGCAATGGTTTATCCAATGACAAAATATATAAGTATATTCTATCACAACTTGACGAATAAATGATTCCCCTGCTAAAACATAATACAACCCAAAGGAGATTACTCAATCTAGAGATAAGAGTGCCACAGATATGACCCACATTCTTCTTTGTCGCCTCAGGCAATGTTGACCCAAATTGATTGTACCCCTCGAAAAAATGTCTAAATAAAAAGAATAACAAGCCACAGCGGTGAAAAATTCAAGCTTCTCTAAGTAAACATTTCATAACATAAAAGTAGGCAACAAAAAAAGGGACCAACAATTAGCAACGCCAGCGGCGACGTCAACGTCGACGTTCAGCTGACAACAACAAAGACTACGAGCAAAGTGCGGTCGCAATTTACATTTTACACCTTCAAAATGCCCCAGGGAGCCTCACAGAGAGACAGGTGGATATAGGCAAAGCGAGAGAGCAGACAGAAAGCGAGACGCAGAGAGGCAACATGTGGCGGCTGCCAAGTGGTCGTGAATTTCACATCCCAAGCAACAGGGACAGGACACCCAAAAAGGAAACGCAGCCAATGTCATTATTACAAGCACTTCGGGTCGAATTGTGGGTCGCCACTACACAGCGTGAAAATATTTAATATTATTTTAGATTTCCTTATATAAACAAAGACATATACAAGCACTAGAAAATTTAATTAAAATGTCATTAGCCCGTCCAAAATATTCTTTCGTATTAATAATATAAATCAAATTTTATAGAATTAGATTCAATAAGTATATATGTTTTCTCTAATCCCATAAGGAAGCCATACTTTTGTTCAGTGTACAACTCAGTGGGGCTTCCTTTATGGCGGCTCTTGTGTGTTCTGTTGGAAGATTGCGTCAAACATTTCCGCACCAAGTTGTATTTACATATGCCCAAATACACATTTTCGTTTTTGTATGTTATTTTCCTTGTGGGCCGGCTGCCTTTCTTAAATGTTATTCATGATCGTCGCTTAAGTTTATTGTTGCGGCGGTGTCTGAATAAGTGGAAGGGTATCGACTTTATGTCAAGGCGTTAGGTTAGGCAAAGTACATTTGTATACTTTAAGCGGGAATAATAGAAACCGTTTCTAAAAATATTATTTTCAAAACTATAAATCTAAAGTGTATTAAAATTTATAAAATGTGATGTTTCACGAAAATTAATTTGATTGCATTAGCTAGAAAAAAACGAAGTTTTTTACAATTTTTCTTAGACTTTTGCAATGTTTTCGTAAGCCGAGTTTTACAGTGTACTAGCGACTTTTTCCATAAAAACATATCTATACATATATATTTATATATATTATTTCTGTGCAGAGTAAGCCACATTCATGCTGGAGGTGACGGTGCTTTATGTGTCTGTGCATTTGTTTATTTTTGGGCCTTTTGCGCCAAACGGCTTTGTGCTTTTCTCTTTCATTGCTATAGGTTTGTTGGTGCCCTCAATTATTCTGCCCTTTGCTGCGCTTGCGCTTGGGACACAAACATTTTATTTAAAATACTGCTTTTAGGAGTGCGTCACCAGTTTAAGGTAATTTAACAATTACAAAAAAAAAATTTATATACTTTTAAAATGTTAAAATATAAAATTTAAAATAAATTTTCTATCTTTTAATTTAACTTTAAAGAATATAATTAAAAACTAACTGATTTCGAATTAAAATTCCTGGGACAACAAAAATACATCATTTTGTTATATATATTACATACATAAGTACCGTTTTGCTATTTAAATAAACAATATTCTTAAATGAATCGCATTTCCTTGGGATGTTGTCCTAGCTAAAATGGTTGTTGAACATGCTACGCGGATGCTTTCTGTATTTTATTAACCGAAAAATAAATTTTGAAAAAATTGTTGAAGGCAATGAAAGAACCCAAAACTAAAACAATTTTTTATAATTGTTGCTCGAAATTGAGTTGATTTTGAACCGTAAAATTATGGCCATAGAAAGATTGATATTTCATCATTAATACATTTCACATAAAACAATTATTTCGTCAGAAATTCATTGCTTTCTGCTGTCACTTACGTATCTTTTCACAAAAATCATCTTTCATGTTAAACTTTTAATTGAATAATTTAGTCTCTGGTTTGATGTTTTTAAGTAATAAATAGTTATTAGTTATTGACGAGTTGCTCTTTACTAAACAATTCTTTGTTTTTTTTTAAGTGTTTTAAATACTTTTTAGAACTCTATATTTGTTATTTAGAAATAGGGTTTATCTATTTATTTTAGCTTCAACTATTAATAGGCTTTAAACACCGCAAAAGTGGGTTTATTAATATTTTAGTTTGTTTTTTGGAATAGCTTTTATTAGCAAAAACACAAATTCCGAAGCAACGCTAAGAAATGCCAGCTCACAACTGATTGATAAAATGTTTCTACACTGAAAGTATGAAATAAGAAAATAGCAACACCGCCAACTTGTTTGGTGCTTGTTGTTGCTGTTGATACGAAGTTACCGTCAGTCAGTCACTCAGTTATGAGTGAGTGAGTGAGCGAGGAAGCATAATTATTGATAAAACAAGACTAATTTCATGCCAAGGATATTCCATGTTTATGAATGAAGTGGCAATTCCCCCACAAAAGAAAATTGATTTTAAATGGTTGCAAATCAGGAAATGGAAGGAGAGCACTCACCTCGCGACGTTGGGTGATTCATGAGTATCGATAGCGGGCACTCGTCATCATCGAGTATATATTCCGTTCCATCACTGTTAACCTGCATATGGGAAAATTAATAATTAATTTCGGTACTTCAAAGGATATTGATATAGAGTATTGTAGGAAATGGGCTATTGCAGTATCAATTTTGTCGATTTGGTTTGATGCATACATATACATTAACATATTTGTATAATTGTATAATTCAATTATAATAACTTAGTGTGCAAATTTAGAATTATTATTAAGTGGTTATAAAAATACCAATCGATTTAAAATGCATATCTGAGCCCTATTTATACAACTACTCTTTATCAACCCATATTTTCAATTAACGTATTCCCCACCTGAACCAGGCAATAGTGCAGGGGATCGGCCTTCTCCAGACCGTATTTGGTTAGCATTTCCCGCACAACAGCCTGGGCGCAATCACGGATGGAGAGCAGCAGTGTTTTATAGGGCACATCCTGGCAGAGACTTTCGCCGTAGATCTTCAGCGTACCGCCCGTGTCAGGACCTCCATCTCTGGATCGAAATTGTTGCAGCTTCTTTTCGAGCTTCTGTTGTCGGCGTCGCCGCATCACGGCCTCCGGATTTGAGATCGATCGTGTGAACGAGGTTTCCGGCAGTTCCGTGTACAGTTTGCCAGCCACGGCATCGGTGCCATCACCTCCACCACCGCCGACATTGCCGTTCATGTGGGCGGACCCTGCCGGTCCACTAATGCCATTGCCCAGACCCAACTGGCTGCCATTGGAGGTGGGCGGGTCGGAGCTTAGCTTGGCCATCTTCTCCTTTTTCTTCTGCTCTTTCTTCTCCCGCTTGGAGAGCTTGCGCTTGAAGTTTAGATCTGTTTGCTCGATGGGCTACGATGGGAACGAAATAAATAAGTTAGAAGGAATTATTTTACGGTAGAGATGCAATACAAACTCACTGTTGTCTTTTGATCAATGTTCTTGAGCAGGAATCGGCCCTCGCGATCGTCTATGTGCCAATTGAGCTGCACCAGCAGCGGTTTTTCGTCGGCGTTCAGACGACGCTCCTCGCCATTGGCATGCACCTCGTACAGGGCGTAATTCGGCACGGATAACATCCGCATATCGGGACGGAATTTCTCAATTAGTGTGTCTGGGGGTAGAAATAAAAAAGGATTAAATAGTTATTTAAAGAAGGAAGGGTTTTTCTATTAAATTCTTACCTATGACATCTGTGACAGTTGCATCGGAAGCCACTCTAATACATTTTGTGGCCACTTTCTGGCCAGCATCTTGGAAGTAGAAGCGCATAACGCCATGGAAGAGCAGGTTCTGTGGGGAATATTATCGTATTATAATTGAATGAATGTATTTCCTATGTATTTCATGTAGACGGACTCACCTCGTCTGGCTCGGAGAGCGCAAAGAGATCCAATCGATTGGCATTCCATTGCTGTATCACTGAACGAACTGCCTCGCGATCCAACATCTTTTTATCATGAGACATACTGTACAGGTTGTAGTGGGGGAATGGAAGGATCGTCGCTTCTTAGTTCTGGAACCGTCTACCGTGTTGTGACTCCAGTGTGACGTCGTTTTTGTCTTCGTTTTGTGTGCGGAGGAGGCTTTGACTATCTGTAAACAGCGAGGAGAAACATTTGATAAAATTAGATTCTGGGTTTACAACTTCCATGAAAGCATCGTAAATGGTGAGGCGGAATCAGAAGCGAAAAGTAAAAAGTTGGCGCAGATGTGGCAAACATTAAATTTCCGTTGCCAAATGTAAACACCGACGGATCATGTTGAGGGGCAGAAAATATAAAGGAAGACATTGTAAATACGGTTCTGTTCACCTACAAAGTATGATGAGGAAATCCAAACAAAGTTTGTTTAATATATGAATGAATGAATTTTAGGAAACACGCTTTGTTGTGCAGGGCGCAACAGGTAAAGTTTTTTTTAATCGAAATTAATATTATTTAGAACTTAGAAGTGTGCATTTTTTAAATAAATCTTCCAGAGCTAACAGAATAAACGTACTCTGTCTTGATTGGTGATCGTTTCAGCTAACAATTGTAGCGATAGGGAAACCAGGGGTTTCTTTAGCACATGTCATCTACCACAAAAGTATCTGACAATTGACCGCCCTTCCTACGAGCCAATTAAATATTCCATTACTAGATCATATCCAACCAGAATTTCCCCTCCAACTTTCGGCGCTCAGCGACCCTAAACAAATAACTTCATCAAAGCAGAAAATTTCAGTGCATTTGTACAAACAACCTCAAGATGTTATATGCTATCCGGGGCGTGGGTAGAGTAGGTAACGTTCAAAGTTCAGTAAAGCTATTTCCAAGAAAGAAGTGATGTCAAACAGCGGAACTATGCCTGAACTAAACTATTCAGTTCCAACCCTCTTTTCTCTTTCGAGTTCTTTAAACTTTTGCGCTGCTATCTGTGTTGGTATTCTTTTCCCGGGGTTCGGTTTTTGTTCCGTCTTGTAAAGGTAGTTTAATAACCGTCAACGGTTCCGCTTGAGGGAACCCGTCGTCTGTGCACTGAAACTTGTCGATTTACAGAGCAGTCGCTCTCTATAAGGAGGGTTCGCGGTGAAGGATGGGTATGGGATGGCAACCGTTTAAGTAAAGCTATTTCCACAATTTCCGCGAGGGCGTGCGTTGTCAGTGGGAATTGCATTTCGAACTTTTTGTCCTCAAGCAGCTGGAGTTTTATGGTTCGAATAACTAACCAGAGGTGTGGCAGTGGAAGAGTCCTTGCTGCATTCAGGCGTAACCAGCAACAAAGGGTTCGTTTAAGTGTTTGGGTATTTTTCGTTTTTGGTTTCCCAATTTGCATTTCAATGGTTGCCAAGGTCGACATTTGTTTTCAGGGTTGATCGGGCATAAAAGGAAAGGGTTGCATTAATATCGCAATTCAAAGATAATAAACGAGGAAATGCTATGGAAATATTATAATAATTGACCACAAACTTCATACATGTCTATTAATATATTCTTCCAAATAAAATCGTGAATCTTTTTATATAAAGGCTAAATATCCTAACTGAAATTTTAAAATGACAAATATATTTTACAATATTTAGTATTCTTTTAAACAGAAAACAGTAGGGGTTTCGACCACAAAATTTACATGGATTTTCTGACATTAAACCTCTTATCAAAAACCTCCCATCGGTAAGCGATTAAAAATGTAATTTATTATCTGGTCACCACTACGATTTTCCCATCGCTAAAGAATGTCAAAATTCTTACCAAATTATACGAAATGTTGGGACACACGGAACAAACAATCCGTTCCAACTGATGGGCAAAGAAAAATATTTAAATTGCTTCTGCAAAGAGGGAGACTAAAGGTATGGACTCTGTGATTGTTGTACAACATTATTAAAAAGACATAAAGGTGACATTTACACCAACAAAGTGGTGTCGTAATTGCTGCTGATTTTGAGCTGAAAAATGCGCCCGAAAAGATCGCGAGAGGCAAGATAATAAAAACGAATTAAAAACAAGCCGGAAAACCGCAACAAAAGAAAAGTGTCGCTTGGTGGAATAGTAGCGCGGGGTAGGAAAACGAAAACATCGAGAAGGCCAAACGAGAAGTACCGCAATAAAAGGCACATAAGCAAAACAACAAAGCCCATTGAGGAAAAAGAGGTGAATGTACGAAGACAACAAAATACGAAACACAGATACAGATACATTTACAATTGCAGATTCAGATACACGCACAGATGAGGTCATAAAAATATATATTTGTTACATTATGTTTAATACCTAAGTATTTTATTTACCAAACAATTTTTATTATTTCACTATACTCTGGCTTTTTTAAGATACAATTTGAATGACAATCCATGAAATTTTCTTTCAAATTTGTATTTGATTCCAGAAGCAAATTTAACTAAGTAAAAAATTCCAAAATGTTTAAATAGTAGTTTAGTTTAATTAAACCTTTGGTTATTTGTTCCTCTCTGTGTTCGCATGTTTATTTTTTCTTTTTGGCTAACACCTACATATAAAGTTACACACCTGAGCATCTACAGATACAGATGCAACGGAGTAACCAACGTTTCTGAGAAGCTCCAAACCTCGCAAAGTGGGTCTGGGACATGTAAAATTGTTGCTGGCCTAGGCATAACTAAAAGGTGTTTTTCCCTCTCTCGCTGCTGTTTTTATTTTTGTGCAGCTGTTGCTTTGGCACCTGCAGCAATAGACTCGCATCACCCCTCTACCCGTAGTTCACGCTTGCAAAACTAGTTACCGGTTGCCATTTTTTCGGAGTGTGTGTGCTTTATTTCAATTCATTTCGGGGTCACTGGGTTTGTAAAACAAACGGAAACGGCCAGAGGCTGGAAAAATAAACATATACGATGGGGGGAAATAACTAATCTGAAGTTCCTCTGGAGGAAACACCTGAACCGGTATATGCATTGACAACCAAACAAGATCTAAAATAAGCATTTAGAAATCTTCCAATGGGATGAGATATCTGGAGACACCTGGTAAAATTAATACTTTAATACAGAAGAAGAGCAATTAAGCTCCAATGTAGCAAAACATAATTTTTATGTAAAAATATTAAATCTAAAGGGTCAAAAATAAAACAAAATGTCATTGGCTAGACACGATAATGTGTTCTCTTCATGAATAAAATAAAAAATCTATAAACTTTGGCATCGTAAGAAATTAAAGTTCATGCTAAGAAAGGTTTACTATGTGTTGTGTAAATTTTTTTTTTTTTTTTTTTGCTGTTTAACGGCGCCTAATTGAAAGTCAATAGCATAGTCAATAAGTCAAACGTAACAAAAGGAATACCTCCGATAGCCCCGCCTAAGTAAATTAGCAGATGAGAGCTGAGACCTCAATAAATGACAAACAAAGAAATAAAAATATAGATTTAAACAAAATAAACAATTAGCCATGACACGAACCTTCACTCAATCCTTATTTTCTGAAATTTTTTCTTTCGGTTGATTGCTTTTTAGCTTTTTGCCCGGTTTACTTCAACCGGCGTTTCTGTGGCTTCCCTTATATTTCTGTTTTGACTTAGCCTCGGCTTTGTTTTTGTTAAACCTGTGACACTTTTGCCAGACACAAGTTAAATATAAAGCTAAAACATAGCATAAAATAATAATAAAACATGTACTCATATATGACTTTTTAAAGTTTTCCAAAACTGCTATTGTACTTTTGAATTTGCAAAATATTTAACATTTTGTGTGTTCAAATCTTTAAGTTCTGTCAAGCAAAATAATATAATTTTAGAGTTTATATTAAAATCAACAATATATTATTATTTTATTTGTATTTTTAAATAAATTATATTTTTTTTTATTTTAATTTTTTTTTTTAATTATAAGTACTGTTACTTTGATGTTTATTGTATGTCATTTATATATTGATCAATTTTGTGCTTTGACAAAGTTTTCTTATTATAAATGTCACAAAAGGTGATGTAAAACTTGTTCTTTATTTTTCTAACTTCAAAGTACACTAAATATTTTAATATAGTTTAATAATCCACTCATGAAATACACCTTTTGCCACTTTTAACTTCTCCCTGTGATTTCTTTTTATAATCCAATTATACCGTCTCCATTTCTTCGTCTTACAATTAATTCTGTCCGACGACAATTCCAGCTTCTGGTGAAAAATGCTTTGATATTTTTTTATAATTTTTGCTGTTTAGTCATGTAACTGTTGTTGGCACTTTATTGTTTACCTTTTGGCAAAGATTTTGCAGCGGCACGAAAATAAATATGAAAACAATTTTCCCTGGGAGCGAAGAGGAAAACAATAAACCGGCAAACGGCATCAAAAGGCATACCAACGTGGTTGTTGACTCTTTTTTGTGCTTTTTGGTTTTCTTTTTTGTTATTTTTATTTGTTTAACGCTTTTTTTTCGTTTGCCTTTGGGCTTGTTGACCGCCGAACTGAGCAGGAAGCGAGTGATGAGCCCCAAGAAGTCGCAATATACACACACAAAATGTATGAAACATAAAGATCCAAACATATAGCCATTGTAAATGAGTCAAGCTTGCTTTTTGTATTTTTTGCTGCTGGGCCACGCTTAATTGGTTGACGGAATTGGGTTGAGCGCAATTTTTAATGAGCCCTGAATTGTTGCTAGACGACAGGTGAGCGGTATTGGGAGGAATCGGCTGGAGCCTCTGACTCAGCGTAGGTGTAGAGACAGTAGAGAAATGGATCTGAGAGCCAAGAGCCGGAGGAACTTCCAAGCGGAATTACACATGCCATGACTAATTTATGGGAGTTGTGAAATTAAATTGTGGAATGAATCTGGTTAAACTGGAGCAACAAAGCTATGCTATAGCCGTCCAATTAATTATTTAACATAATTTCGGAGTCAACACAAAATGCTGACTAATGAGAACTTAATTACAACTAAATAAAAAGAATTCCCACATCAGATATATTATTATGATTTATATTAAATGTTTCGTTGAAAATATTCCCCGCTTAATAATTATTTTTAATACCATTATTGTAATTTATGACTCAGGTGGCTATAACGCTGTTCTTTGGTTTTTTAAATCACCATCAAACATTTTAAAACGTCTTATTTAAATGCCGAAGCAATCAAGATAAGCACGAAGATAAGGCTGATCAAGATAAAGACATAAATTTGTATAATCAGTCAACAACCTGTTGGCCGTTGGAAGAAAAACGTGGGACAAAGCAAAACAAATATTTGGCCCAATATGGGCAAACTTCAATAATTAACGCAGACAAACAGCGTATACATATCTATATATGTACGTTTAGATATCAGACCAATATCATGGCTAATAGCTGCAGCAACAACAACGATAACAACGGCATCGATTGAGAAGAAAAAGAAGCGACAAACAAACCACAACAAGTGAAAGTTGATTAATAGTTTCCGTTTATGGTGAAGCGTTTTCTTTTCCACAACTATTTTTCAGTCTTTCTTGTCTCACATTGTGTGTCTCTAAACATATCGCAAAATATTTATTTCTCGTAATTAGCACAACCGGCACGCAACCGAAACTCGAAAGAAAAACGTATGAGTAATGCATGCAGATATAAAATTAATGGAGTGGCAAAAGGGGCGAGGGATCTCTTCCATATTCGTGCATTTTTGCATGCGCGCATAATTAAGTTATTTATTGTTTAATATTTATGATTATTTGTGGCTGCATTTGCATTCACCAATACCACTTGCGCATGGGGCCAACGGAAGTATGTGCGACTTGAAATAATGTAGGTCATGGATAAGAAAAATAAATTACGAATGTTTTATTAAAGAAAAAATATGTGTCGAACTTTGTGTACCATAATCAAAGGGTAAGCAATAAATTTAAATGAAAAATATTATTTAATCCTTGAGAAAAAAATATATATAAAAAAATATATTTACATTCATATGGGCTCCTTGTCATAAATTATAATGAGAGGTAAGATCCAGTCGAGACTCTTCAGTTCGAAGTACCTACCCGTTGCCTATTGCATATTCTCACAGAGGAATTGGGCACACCCTCCTTCAGAAATTTATGGGAAATTAACTAATTAAGTATGCATGGATCATTGTGTGGGGTGCGGAGCGGCATCCCAGGCAGACTACGGATGATCTGGCATAATTATGATTCGGTTCTTTCGATGAATACAGTTGAAGCGAATCTACGAAGAGTAGATCGTATCGGAAATCTAAATTTATCCGACGAAGCGTTATAGGAACTCTTTATAAGTACATTTACAAAGATATTACCATTTCTAAATTTATTGTTTTCATAAAAAACAGTTACACTTTGTATTAACTTGCAACTTTGTAAGCAGATTGTTGAAATGATTTAGCAAATATGTAAATAACGAACATCTAATTAAGCTAGATACAAATATAATTTGAATTTATGAATTACTTCCCTTTTACTAAACTGAACTTTGTGTGGTTTTGTTCTCCAGCTTTAACCCAAAATATTTTATGAATTCCCATTACTTTAATGACATAATTAAACTTTACTCGACCGCGATGGAATTAAAAGTTTTCTCTACATAAACTGCTTACGCAAGTCCTAGCAGAAATGTGCAGTAATATAGATTATATGATTATTCAAAATTGTTTGGCCAAATGAAAACAAACAAAACCGAAAAGAGAAATCTCTTCCCTTCTGCGCGTAATTAAAAAGTGTGAAATGTGGCTGAATGGGAGAAAAGTTTTTCCGCCACGCCGGTCGGTCAGGTGTGGTCCAAAGCCATCCGGTTGGGCCTGTATTGGCCACTGCAAGCGAACGCTCATGTAATGGCCATAAGAAAACCAAATATAATTGCAGCCACCAGCAGAAACAGTTAAGACGACGACGCATCGGAGCCGCTCTAACTGATGTCGGTTGATGTTGCCATTTTGCATGCTGCTGGCACTGTTGTGACTGCTCCTAATTAGGCCAGGAAGCAATTAACCGGTTAATAGGTGCGACTGCCTGCGCTTTGCTTAATGCATCTGATGTGCCCACAGTGCGGCACAGAAGTAAGCATCAACCTCAAATGTGTAACACAAAGGAACGAGTTGATAATCAAACATAAATCCCTAAGCAATCATTGTTTATTTGAATCTTTTTCTAAAATAAAAACTTAGAAAATGATTTATTTTCTCCCATTTCTTATAATATCCAGGCCTATATATTTCTAAGTGTACACTAACACCTGAAATGCACCTAGTTTTTTGGAAAGCACTGTCTAGACTCTAGAGTCTTTCCCTGCCATGAACTAAGTCAGCTTTAGGTGCATATTTAATGTGGGAAAATTATGGCGGGGCGGAACTTGTTGCTCACTTTGAAGTTGTTGATTGCCAGCTACTGAGGCTTAGCTGAAGCAGCAGCGTCCAAGTGGGAGCAGCAATCGCTGTTGCTAAATGGCCGTGTACTTACTTCTAATGGGCAGAAACTGTATCTGAAAGATACAGCAACATATCTCAGGGCGTACTTCTTGGAAATGCGAAACTTTCACTCGGCCAAACAACACCCATAAAAAATAAACACAAACTGTGGAGACAAACACCAACTACGAAAGTCGAGGCATTAAAGGGGGACACCACGATAAAGACGCTGACATCGGCGACAATTGACAATTGGCAATAAAAATTCAATTAATGTGGAAAACGTCAGATGTCGTGAAAGAAAAATAAAAACTTATAAATGTGAAAAGCAAGTGAAATTACTTTAAAAGAAGGGCAAGGGAACAATCTGATATTGTTAAAGGCATTCTCGGTTTTGTATTGCTGGTCTAGCAATGTCTGCACAATTTATTTTATTCGTTTCTAGGATATTTTACTTATTTAGGACTCTCAGTATACTAAAAAAAAAACAAAATTTATAAACAATTTCTTGAGGTGTAAATGTGAATGTCGAGTGCCTATTTAATTTGAATGCTCGTAACTTAACTCCAATCATAATATTTAAAGCTAATTATTTGGCTTTATCTCTTTGGGTTTACGAGCGTATGGAATTTCAATACCGGCAGCAATAGGACTCATTCAATATCAACCAAATTCCGCATATTAATCTGGAACTGTATTAAATTTCATCCGTAGGTATAGTATATAATATATACCAATACCGAATTTCCCAATCATCCGATACTGGCAAGTTGTTTACGAATCCTAATGAAATGTCATAAGCAATTTGTTTGCCGTTCGCTTGCCAAATCACCATAGCCGTCATGTCACTCATAACTGCAGCTATATAGTGGCAATCGGAGGATATTGGCCTCTGGGAAAATATATTCCTAATCACAACCGGTTATATGTGAGGAATGCTGCATGGATTCACCCGATTGGCGTGTTTTTTCGATTGCGCAGGCGCAGCTGTCAACTGCCAGCGACTTCAATTGCAGTTCACTTATCTGAGTTTGGGCAATTAATGTAAGGCCCCCTCCAGGTTTCTCTTTTTCCAGACACGCCCCTTTTAGTGCTGGCAACCTTTGACATTCAATTTGTTAATGGTAATCACATGTGGCAAAGCAATTAACATTCAATCAAGGCTTTTCAATATTTGTGATTGCTGTACTTACGTACCCTCTCACTCTCGACTGATTCCTTTTAAAAATTTAAAAACTTTCGCTATTGGGCAATAGGCCAATAAACGCCATAAACTGAGTTTGTTTCATTTTCGTCATATTGTATTTTATGAATCATAAAACTGGGATGTAATCAAATTTTATTTGAAAGAGATAATACGATTAGGAAAACCCAACCCAAAAATTATACCATAGATATGATCTGACATTAACTAGATAAATTTGTTGAATTACTCCAATGTTCCACTGGGATAAACACCAAAATTCATGTAAACTTTCGACTATTACACGAAATGATGCCAGTCAGACTGGCGGGTCGAGGGAACAATTAGACTGTGCATAAATTGAACATCTGCTGATGCCATCCCACAAAAATCCTCCGACAAGATCTAACATCTTTGTAATTACGGCAGCCGAAACTGAAAAAGCAGTAACCGAGGTAGCAAGGCGTTAAATTTGCAGCTGTTAAAACAGGGCAGAGACAAGGCCAAAAGACTGCCGCTAGGTGCAAAAACCAAAACAAATAGCTGCGAGGTAATCAGCTGTCGCGACTCACAAACTCCGAGACAGACAAAATAATTAGTTTCAATGGGGCGGTACTTGAACCAACAAAAAAAGAAACCATCGAGAATGATGCATTTTCAGGCAAACACTCGGATAAAACCCTAAGACATCCAGACAGACTGCCGCAAAGACATTAAGACTCCATTATGCATTCATTTGTGTGCGCAATGAGACAGTCGCAGAAGACTTGAGTGCCGCAGACGTCTTATCCTGCTCAAATGCTCAAAGGAATTCGGCAATCCGACGAACAAAAGGCGCTGACAAAAGTGAAACATTGAAAAATTCCGCATAATCTAGCTGTACAAAAAATGGCCAAGACAGGGACTCGACAGGAGAATACCTTAATAATTTTTTAAATTATAAATTCAGCAAATAAACCGCAGATTAGAAAGTCTTTATAATTATAGGGCTTTCTGGCATTTTAAGAACATATTGAATCTAAATTACGAAACTGATATCAAAAGAGTTTGGAATTTCACCTAAAGCCAAGATTATATAACCCAGCTTAAAACCAAAAAGTGTCCTAATTCGAATATCCCCGTTTAATCCTCTCAAATATTACATACCCTCCCCACAGACCCTAAGGAAAAGTATCTCTAAGCCAAACCAAGCACTACCGAAGTTGTTGCCAGGCGCATTACGATGGTATGGTATGTCGTGTATTTACGTTAAGGGTGGAAATGTATTGCAACAACACTCCAAACACATCGAGACCATTCCCATAGAGACAAAAGGCGGGCCAAAAGTCCGGAATCCGAGGAACCAGGTAACCGACCGAACCAAAATCAAGATCATGCAAAGCAGGTAGCTAGCTGAAGGCAACACCACACGCACACGTTCGAAATGGCTAGCCTAAAAAAAGGATCGCAAAGGTGTGCACAGAGGAAAAAAGTGTTTGCTTTCTCGATTCCCTTAAAATTCGGTATTACGAACCCTTAACAGAATGCCTACAAATTTGTTCCCTATGTATGCGTCAGGGGAGAGAGTGGTGCACTGGCGCAGAACGTGGTTGGAAAAACAGTTTTTCTCTTATGAATTATACCAATTGACAATTCCAGGGCATTCTCGGGGGTTCGGAGTTCACTCGGGCAAAGGTAGAAAAAGTACAGTCGTCTCCTGGAGGACTCTCCCTTTGTTGCACCTCTATACAGGGCTACATTTTTTTTGTCACACTTCTGTCCATCAATTGAAAGGGCCGCTTGTCAATCAGCGGTGTAAGGAAAAAAGGGGCAGCGGACTGCAACTCCCTGGAACCGAGATGAAAAGTCAACGAGTTCTGGGCTGCATGTAGGCAAAATGTGTCTCTTTTGTTTTCCGCTCATGTTCCCATGTCGGGCTATTATGTGATCAGAATGCTTGCCTCGTTCTTGACTTCAGCAAGAAATCCTCTCTGTTGGGCGATCGGATTCACCCTCGCGATCGGGCCAGAAAATGCAGATTATTCTGGTGTAGACGTTTCCATTAGTCCGACTGTCAGTTGATATGGAATGAATGGGAATGTCTGAGGTGAAGGAATCTCTATTGAGGATCGGCGGATGATGAAACTATTTCAATGATTGCGATTAGATGGGAGTGTGACAGCGTCATAGCATCTTTTATGGGTGCTCGATGAGTGATTGGCATTTCTAAAAATTTCATCATAATATTATCTTCAGATATCTTGGGAAATAATATTAGGTTTATTGGGAAAATAACTCTTTGGGAATCTTTTTAAATATTTTAATCAATTTAAATTATTAAATGTAAGTTTAATATATTTTAATTCACTGCGATATACTTTTTCACCATCAACGGAGTTGCCTAGACAGTGATTCTCAGGCACAAACCCACTTATGTTTTGTCTGAATGAAAAAAACATCTCCCCCTGGAGTAAAGTTTCTGTAGTTGTTTTTACTGGTTGGTTAACTGAAGTTGATTGTCTTGTGTAATTCGAAACGCGTGTGGAATGTGCGGGAAGAGGTTCAGTACCCGCAGCTACTACATAAATCCCAATTGTCCAGGGCGGTGGTCAGTTGAACACAAACTCCCAGCGAATCTACAAACTTTCTCACCCAAACTCACACAGAAATTGCATAAAACCGCGCACACGAATTTCACACAAAGTGGAGCAATATTCACGTAGGCACACACACGTTTGATCGCTATACGACAATAACTCACTCGCAGAAAATAAATACAAACAAATACATTAAAAAAGAGCATGCAGAAACGGCAGCAAAAAGCACATTAAACAAAACAAAAATAAAATCACGGTCAGGCGGCAGAAAACGAGTTTCTCGGTCGATCAAGCGAGTGAGCTATAGCCATAGTTCACTATAGAGAGTGAGCCGCCGATTTGCGAAACGGGTTTTCGTAAGCTTAAACTTTAGAGGGGCGGCAAGTGGCCCAACAATGGGCGTGGCACTGACCGATCACCGCAACAAATCCATCTAATCCTACGATTTTGTGTTGTCTACCTTGACTTTTGTTAAAAAAAAAAAACAGGAACCAAATATTAAAATTTAAGTTTACTTTAAGAATGCCAAATGTATCTATTTTCAATATATACAATTTAAAAACATACACTTCTCACATATTTCCATAATAAAAGGTACATTTTCAGGGCCACATTCGTTTGTTAATTCCACATAATTTATTTATGGTTTCCTATGAATTATTGTAGGTTCATATATATAGCATCCACCTATAAAAAAGAAATAACACAAAAACAGCTGCACGGACAAAAGCTCGGATTTCCAGCTAAAACTCCCCCCAAAAATGCTGCATTCGAATTCGAGTATAATAAACTATAATTTTGTGCAAAACAAGATCGGCGGCGGGCAGAACAACAAAAGTATCGCTGTAGCGCTGAAAGCAAAAGTAAACAAAAGGCGGAGGAGAGTCAGACAACCAAACAACCAAACGGGCAAACACAAAGCCAAAGCCCAAAGCCAAAAATAAACATTTTGCATTCGAGAACCAAGAAACGCAAAAGACTCCAATTACGCGCCAAGCGGCGGCGAATAAGGAATTGCCAAATAGGCGCAAATTGTGAGATTTCGCGAGGGGATTCGTGGGGCTGCTGTGGCGTTAAATTGCAGCTGTGCCGCAAAGCCGCAAATGTGAATGTGGCTAATACGGACATTGATTGGTCCCAACTCAAACGAAGAAAAACTATATTTACAGCGGACTTAACACATTCCTCCTAATCTTTTCTAACTTCATTATTCTTTGCAGATTTAATGCCTTAAGTCATACTTAATGGGGAATGCCAACTGAATGAAATTGCAACAGCTCAAGAAAAATAAATTATAAGCGACAGCGGATAGATTGATCTATTTATTGCCTAACTGCTTATCAACTGTGCTGGCTGTTAACTATTACGTAGCTTCCGATTACGTTTTATTTACTATTGATAGGTCAGCTTTATGTAGCCTGATACCAGTTATCAAAGTTTGCTCTAAATTTAGGGTGCTTACATAAATATTATAACTCTTATGACACTACTACAAAGTTGTATGCATTTTTAACAGGAAAATTTAGTTTTTAAAACTATATTTTAAAATAAAAGCTTTAGCTCTCTTTTTTATGAATTTTTTAAGTGATGGTTCACCCATGTTCATATGTTATGTATTTATAAATTGGCTACTTTGAGAACATATCAGATATCTCTTAAGTGTTACAGGGCATTCAGATCTATGTCAGTTTCTCAAACAGTTTTATCAGCGGTCTAATATTTAATTTACCATAGACCGCTGCTTGGATGGAGACTCTATATGCGATGGCGTAATTAGATTACCGCGCACCTGTGTAGCCGCACACTGATGCCAAGGTACACGTGTGCCAGTTTCTCTTTCTTTCTCTCTCTCTGCATGGGCGTTTGTGGATCGCCGTCCTACATTTAAGTTTACCGCGCACTTGTTTTCGATTTTCGTCTTTATTTGCTTTTCCTGCTTGTACTTTGCGCACTTTCGGGAAAGTCGGTATTTATGTTTACTTTATTGGATTTTCTGTTATCAATCGGTTGTCAATGCAATTGCATTGTGTCTTTGTTTGTGGGGCAAATAATTTTGGTTTATCAGCCTTTTTCGGCTCTCCTAAAAAGGAGAGCAAGCAGAACCGCGCACCTGATAGCGTCATTGGAATTTGGAGCGTTCCCGCTGATAAGAGTGCAGGTAACACACGGCAAACAGTCAAACTCCCTGCCTTTGAAAAGAGGGAGGAAATAAATACATAAATAAATCTCAAAACCAAAATAAGGCGCACCCGTGAGTCATGCGAAAAATAAAGAACCAGCAAAGTACAAAGTTCAGCTGCACAAAAATTGCAGTCGCAGGCAATGAGGTGTGCGAAAAAGCGAACGGCGACAAAAGGAGAGCGCCAAAATGGAGCTAGGCGAGACTGAAAGATACAGGGGAGCAGCAGGCAGGCTTGTTAAGCCACCATGGTCTCTAGATAAATTATTTGCACTATTTATAAAAGTATCTCACTACAGGAAATGGGTTATTGGGCAAATACAATATTAGCTATATAAAAAAGACCTTTATCATCACAAATGGGAAACCTATATTGTTTAGTAACAAACAACATCAATTGTAAATAAAATCTATACATTTAAATAAATTGAAATGGTTATTTTATTACTAGAGTAGTCCCATGCCCCACTGTACCACCTATCAGTAGTTTCTCCTATTTTTGTTGTTCTTCGTTGGTAGGCAAGACAACAGTACAATGACCGAAAGTTTGCCATGCAAAAAGAAGATAAAGTAAGAGGAGCCGAGGGGGAGGGAGTTGAGAAACAGAATATTGTAAGGCGTAGCGAAAACAAAAAGCGTAGTAGAAAAATAAGCATGTAAAGCTACTACTACTAAAAACCTGTTAGTCAGAGCAGAGCACTAAAAATTCCGATCTTCCAGTTGGCTTGTGCTCTCTCACTCGCCTCTCTCGTTTTATCCGCAGGCTTCCAGCGTGCAGCTCTCTTGGCAAACAGGTATAACATTGGAGACTTCTTCTCGCCAACGAAACAAGCGATCAAAATGTAAACTCTGATAACGTATGAAGGTGAGCAACCAAATAAAAAATACACAATAAAGTATCAAAAAAGAAAAAGGCACACAATAACAAAAACAACTACTACAATGGAAATGTCGACGCACCCTTTTCTTTCTCGCAGAAACCACATCCCGCTTCAAGAGTCTCTTTTTCCCGCGGGGGAGCGAGGGAGACAAAGAGAGCTTAAAAGAGGAGCGGGTGGCACAGTGCAGGCTCGCTACAGAAGACAGGGGTGGTGCACTTTCTGGACTTCTTCAACCGTACGAATTATGAGTGGCAAGCGGGCAACTCCAATAAAAGTTCACTTTTCCGAATATGCACTGTGTATTCTTCACTTTTGTGTTTGTGTGAGTGTAAAAACAAAGCAGACGCCGCTGGAATGCCGTTGCCTGCTATTAGACTTTTGTTGTTGTTGCCAAGCCGGACATGGCAATTGGTGCTGGTTGTTGAGGGGGTGGCAAAATGCACGGGAATGCAGTCAATTTGAAACAATTAAAGCTAGGCGACTTAATTTTCTATACCTTTGTTTGTTAGCCGCCCGATTTAATCCAATTTATGCCCGGAAGGCAAGCAATCGCTGTTGCGTGGCTTTCCCTTGCACTACACTCTTATAGGCTGCTAATTAAATTAAGCCAGCAATTAAATATTTGTTAACTTTGTCGCAAGGTATTTTCTCCGTTGTTTCACTTGTTGTTGTTTCACATTTCGAGTCGCGGCGGCTGCGCAGTCGGCGTCGAAGAGAGCGGATCGTGAAACACGAATTCGTACGCAAATTGCGAAATACAAACAAAAAGCCCACTTTGTAGCACTGTTAAACTGCGATTGCCTAGGAGTCGCACTAGGTTCGCACTTGTTGCAATTTTAGAAACTTGGCAGCAGGAACGCGACGCGCGCCTTCGAATTTTCCAGTTTTTTTTCTAGTGGTGGGAGTTTGGGGGCTGGTGGTGCTCAAAACATCGATGCGCAAATCGATATCCACAGAAACATCGATAAAAACATCGGTAAAATATCGGTAAAACATCGGTAAAAACATCGGTAAAACATCGGTAAAAACATCGGTAAAATATCGTTAACGAACTCTCGCTGTAATGTTAGATTCCATAGACAAAATTCTGTAATGTAAGATTCCATAGACAAAATTCTGTAAACTTACTTCTGCTGTAAACTTACAGTTTGCTTCAACTTCGAACTTTAAAATCTAGGGGGCGCTACGGAAATATTCGTTCTTTGAGTTTATGGTTTGAATATCATTCTAAATTGTTGGCCATTGGACAGAAATAAAAATAATAACTAGCACTTGAAGGCTCCTGATTAAATTATTTTCTTATTTTATTCCCAACTTTTCTTCAGAAAGTATTGTAAATTATTGGTAAATAAAACTGGTTGAGTAAATTAAGAATTATTATTTTCAACTAAGAAGTGGAACACAGAAAAATATAATTGGCAATACAATAAATATTTAAGACTCTATTTTATTTAAAGCTATGTTAATTCCATAATAAAACATAAAACATAATTTTACGCAATGAATTTGTGTATGGGATAATATTAATTCGCAGCAAAACATGGCCTTTTTTAAATTCATTGCAGCGAAACGGCTAAAGATAGCTTAAAAATGTAAATGCCACATAATAAAACAACATTTGAGAATTATTAAAAAAATATGTTTCTTAAAAGTAATGTACAGGTGTGGGAGCTATTAGAAATTGCGAAAGCGAAAATTTTTTTTGAATTGACCTAGAGCTTCCGAGCTAATTGACTTAGAGTTTTTACCGTCAGAAGAAAATGGGGGAGGTTTTTTAGATTTTCTAAAATATCCAATTTAATTGAATGGTAAAAATTTTAATAGGGTCAGTTAATTGGTTTTGGCTGTACAGCGATTCTTAGTTTTTAATGAACAGTTTTTATATATGGATATAGATAAGTGTCGAGGTACTCAAAAGACAGTTATTTTAATTAAATTTTTTCTGAGACATCGATGTTTTTCGTTATTCCGATGTTGAGTTATGCATCGATGGTTTATTTTGAAAACATCGACGACTAAAATAACCGTTGGCAACTAATTAAAGATAGGATTATGCTCGGTGCATTTTCAACGATAAAAATATAAATAAAATATATTAAAAGCACGAAATATTCTTAATACCTTCTTAGAGTTATACGACATTTATTGCCAAAAAGGTCCCAAACCTGGACATGATTAAGTCAAGTGTGGCTTGCAGTATGAGTCCTTTTGAAAGGTTTAAATCCCTAATGTCTTTATGGATGGGTTTATTAGACAAAAACTAGAAATTTTAGACTTTTGATTCAAAAGTTTTGAAGCTTCATAAAGGACTCATACAAAGAAAGCATAATTGACGTAGTCCAGCCCAGGTTTGGGAGCATCTTGGCAAAAAATCGCAGCAAATACTAATTATAAATAGCCTAATGAATAAGGGGATACCAACATGGCTCAAAAATAATTTAAAATCCGTAAATGTTAAAAAAAAAAACTAAAATCTTCCTAATTAGTTGGCACATTTTAAATTTCGATTTTGTTCGCTACCGCCTCAAAAGTCTGGTAGCACTGGCAGAGCTGCTTTTCGCCATCTATGAGCTGCCAGAAGAAAGCGCCATCTGGCGTTGCATTGAAATCCTCGGGACAAAATGTCTGGCAACGCCAATGACAATCAAATAAGCAATTGCCTTCTTGTTGTTGTTTTGTCGCCATAGTATAATGATTAGAGCAGTTTTCCCTCTCCCATGTTGCCCCGAGTTCGACTCCCCGCCGACCCAATCCCAAATTTATCTCTTTTTATATTTTTTTTTATTTTATAAAACGCTTGACAAGCTCAAAATTTATATATAACATGCTCGCAAAATTTGTGCAAGGGGTTAATGCGCTCGTCGAAGCGCTTTCCATTGAACGCAAACTCAGTATAGGGAACCGAGTTGAGCACCTTAAAACCGATGGCTTTTCCCAATTTCTGGGAGAAGCTGGAAGTCCAGAGTGCGGTGACAGCCACTGGCCTTTGGGAGCGCAGTTCTTCGTTGATATCCTCGAGACCCTTGCCCTCGGAAAGTTCCTTTGTGAGCTGAATGCTGAACTCAGACAAGGAGCGCCCCAGACACAGTCGCTCGTGACTCGGCAGAGTGGACAAAAACATGAGTTCCAGGAAGCAAGTCATCTTATACATGTCACAAACATCGATCTTCTCGTCCATCTCGATCATAAAGTTCATCAGACACTGGGCTTGGGGACTCTTGGCGCTTTCATTGAGAAACTTCAGGAAGAACGGATCCTCGCCAGGCGGCGGAGAAAACTAATGTTAACCGATACAAATTCACACGAGAGTTACATTTAAATTGAATAAAATATGTATATTTATTCACCTGAATTTTGTTAAAGGCCACAGCCACCACACGATTGCTTTCCACTTCCTTCACCAACAGAGATACCCCGTCCAGAGCGGTTATTTTGCTCAATTCACGCAGTTCCCGGCGGGCCTGGGCATTTTCGGGCAAATTAATTTCGCAGGCATTGCACACCGATTCGTTTAAAAAGAAAGAATTGTCAAGCACCTAAAAATGAACATTAAAAATAAAATAAAAAGAAAGCAAAAAGCGAACTGCGTCGGCCGGGAATCGAACCCGGGTCAACTGCTTGGAAGGCAACTATGCTAACCATTACACCACCGACGCCACGTTAGGCAAGGGGCGCAACAATGGTTTTATGCTGCGCGAGAATCTCCGACTTGAAAAACTGCACAGATAATTGCCACAAGATTTGCATTGACCTTGGTTCTTTATTTAAGCTTCTCTTCTGATTTAACTAACTTACATCCAGCGCCTCCTCCAGATCCAACTCGGTGACAGTGCGCACTTCGAATTTGCCTGAATTGTGAGAAAGTATTGTACGAATTACATGAATCCATCAGCACATTCTTATGGAAATGTGTTTTGATTCCAGTAAAACCCACCGTCGTTTAAAGTCCCCCAAAGTCTTCCGTTTTGTGCCCGCATTATGAAACTCTTATCGGTCAGCTTAGTTAGCCAGAGAAGGCAGCGAGTGCCGGTTTACTACTGAGCGATACCTGTTTACGACTGGGCAACATATGTACCTAGTCGAAGCTTTCGAGACCGAACACAGAGATTGAACTGCCTAATCTAATCGCTTTCAGCACGCGAGTTCCACTGGCGCTTTATTGAGTTTTAAAACCTGAAAACTAATCTAAGAAATAAGCCTAGGGGCATTGTTGTAGTTATTTATTAACAACAAACTTAATAACTAATTAACTAACTAATCATCATCAGTGGTTCTCTTTGGGCCTCTTTAATTTCTTTTTGAGGACCGACGCCCTTCTCTTATTTCTATTCCTATAATTCCTGATATCTACGATATAAACCGCAATTGAGAAATTCTTAAAGTTAAGTAAGTAAGTTATAATAATATTGGGCTGTTTAGAAAATATATACAATTTTTCTTGTCCCGAAGCGGTGTTTGTTTAACCTTTAAAAATAAAAGCAACAACTGCCATAGAGTTAAATATGCATTTTTTCCGGATTAGTCTTTTTAATATCGTACTTCTTACTGTAGTGCAGTAACTTGGGAAATAGCTTTCTATGTGTTAATTAAATAATCAAATCAGTTAATTACTTTAAATTATGTTGATATAAAATGGTAATATGATTATTATCACCCTCTCTGTAATAGTATCAATCAATTTGAAGATATCAAATATAAGAAGTAAAAAACCACTGCAGTCTTTTTAAATTTCTAAACGATGTATATACCTCCGATAAGGTAAGTTGTTTCTTCGATCGAGTTTCAATTCATTCGAATCGATCCAATTTGAACCGAAACGGATAGTTTTTCAAGGATCATTTTGCAAAGTGAAAGATACACAATCTCTGGATTTTAGTAGTTACTTTTCTTTTTTATTTTAATATGAATTCAATTTAATAATTGTATTATATATTAAGCAATCTATCAGTTTCCCGGCTCGACAAATTTAAACTGTACATTGATCAATTTGTTCTATAGAAATGTGTGCTACCTTCAAGACTCGAGGTTTCTTATATCTACATGGTAAACTCCGTATTTAAAAATAGTAATTGTATCTTAAATACTCTTGAAAATGCTTAAAAATTGTACTTTTTGTTAACCTGCCATCTGCGGGGACCACTTAAACAGGACAGTGTCGATGTGGGCAGTTGATCCCTGATTGCTGTCCGAGACAGACTGCTCCGTTTTGTTCGGCCCAGATGAGCTGATATTACCCACTGGCTATTATTTCGGTACAATTTACATAGTTTTTAATGTACCGAAACTGAAACTGTGCCTCTGTGCGGGCTGCGATGGGAGTGGGTGTGAGAGGGGGTGTACGAGTGGGAGTAGTGATGTGTGCGAGGCAGCTTACTTAACGAACCCTTAATACAGTGGGGCTCACTGCGGCGGTGGTGATGATTCCGTGAATTTTCGGGGTGAGCTGTGGCATTTATCTGCCCGGCACATTGTGCCAACTCATTGACCGCCAAAGAGGCCCTGGCAACGGGCGCCAGAGATACGAGAGTCCCGACTAACATGTCAAACACAAAGACTGACACAGGACACATGCAAAAAATTATCATTTGTCAAAATCACAACATGAAACCGTTTTAAATTAAGCCACTCTGCCAGTCATACAGCCCTACGCCCACGCCCACACCCAAGCCACCCAATCTTCTCGGCTTACACTCGCTCTAACCCCGCCTGCAGCTTGTGCGGGCTTGTGCTTTTGCCGGGCCCCAAAATGACATTGTCTGCGGCTGAAGTGAAGAGAAGTTCAGTTGTCATCTTTGCGGCGGCTGCTGTTGAATCCTCATTGATTTTGATTGAAAACGACCGCAAGAGCCAATTGGAGTGAGAATGGCTCCGGTTCCAGCTCAGCTCCAATGAAGGCTGCATTGGACGGCGGGAATTCAAAATCATTATTTTGTGACAGGGGTGCGTGAACTCGAGGACGAGAAGTTTAATTGATTTCTCAAAGCCAAACTGCTTAGCTTTAAGTTTAAATTAACGAAAAAAATCGAAACCAAGAGTTTTCATACTAAAACGTTGAAATTTTGGAAGCGTAAGTAGACTGTTGGTTTTACCAAATCAGTTTAGGGGTATTTTCTTCATCATAAGTTAGGTGGTCGTTATTAATCAGGTTAAGAAAAAAATCTTGTTCTATATTAACCATTTGTTTAAATATTCAAGCAGCTGTGAAGGAAAACATCACGGTTAATTTAAATAAATCAGTTTAAAAGGACTCTTTTATCATTTAAGGGGTAAAATAGTGTACGAATTTCAAGAAACCTTCTGTTTACGTATTTAATTACCTAATGTCAAAAGTTTCAATTTAATTATGGAAATTTTTAAAGTTACACGCATATTTCTAAGGACGCATCAGACCATTTGTAAAAAAAATTAAAACATTAACCAGGCTTTTGTTAAAACTATCTTTGGAGTGTTGGTGATTGCCTTTGAATTACAAAAGTCCTATTAAAAATTGTTTTGATATTATTTATTATGCTTTAGATTTTACATAACTTTATTAAAATCGGTTTATTAGTCTTAGTTCTGATGATCCTCTTCAAAGCTACGATGGTCATCGGTATATCTGTCGTAGCAGCTTTAAATATGTCAACTACTGACATTTTTTTAAATTAATTTTTAATTGTAAAGACTTTATATTATAAAATACCTAATAGTTTTTTCAGTAAAATATGATAAAAAAATATATATATTTTGAAAAAACCTCATTTTTAGAGCCTCTTTCAAAATTTAACCGCCGGTTGGGAGTATCTCACACGCCTTTACTTTACTTTACTCTATTACACTTCCCTTTTTTATTTTCCCTTTACCAATGACTTGTTAGTGATACCTTTTATTATAAATTTAAATATTCAACATATGTTGAACCATATTTAAAACATTTAGTTAATGAAAATTGGAAAAATCTTAACTAACTAATCCCTTGAAGATGCCTTTTTAAAAATATATATTTGTGAAATGCAAACTGAACTTTCACAATCCTTCGCTAAGGATTTGGAGTCTTTTTTCCATAAGAAAAACTCGAAAAACTCGTAAGCTCTCATCATTCAGGTGAAGATTATGGACATTGTTCATAGCCACTGGATTGTAACATTCTATCAATTTTCGCCCAATTGGCCCCCAAGGGCATCTCCATTTTTTTCGCTGGGCACATCGCACAAAGCAACGACACACTCCTGCTTTTAGTCCTGCGGAAATCTCCAGGCGAACAGGTCTCCCAGCAGTCATTAGGGTCCAAATAAGCTGAAAACGGCTGCCATGCGCCAAATGTGCCCAATTTGCGTGCCATCGCCTGTTGAAACTGTGTTGTTGAAACCGGGAGGAAATGGCGTGAGGCAGTGCCAAAAATAATCATGCCAAAGCCAATAGACGATGACGATGTCTTGGCGGCTGGCTTGACAGGAATGTGCTGGGAATTCGGGCTGGGAAGCTGGGACTGCGTGGCTGCGGAACCGCCAAACAGGTGGCATAAAGCGAAATGGGTTTGATTTTAATCAAAATAATGGGCTGCGGCACCGCACGATGACGTGTATGGCTTAATTAAATAATTTATATAGATTGTTCATAAGCCCCGCGCACGCACACATCCTCGGGAGGAACCCATTGAGCTCGAGCTTCCCCTGAAAACCAGGCGACAGGACGGGCTGTGTTATCAGCGCCCCGTTTACACTTGGCATCTTCCGGCTGGTGCATAAAGTTTACAAGCGGAATAGCACCATCAAGGAGGCGGGCAGGCACACGCACACGGCTGGAAATTAGCGAATGCTAACCTGCCCCCGGTTCCGGATCCGTGCCCTGCTCCAAGTCTATCCGAACGCATAAAGCAATTTGTTTATCGGACGCGAGGCTGTGAGGCCTATTAAAGCATATGTGTGCTGCGATATCCTCCAGGACAGATGGAGGGACTCGGCAGCGACAGAGGCAGAAAGGGAAAGTTGTTGTTACCTAGCCACATTTGACTGGGAGCTTTCTGGGCAGCAGCAGCAGCTGGAGCAAGCTTTCCTCTAGTTTGGGGACTGTCAAAACTGACAAACTCTCGTTCGCGCGGGCGGCGCTCTCTCTCTCTGCAGCTCCTCTCTGCCTCTCGTCGCTCGTCGTGGCCTGTTATTGCCACAAATTTTACACTGGCTAACAGCCTGGCATTTTCGCGGTCCGATTTTCGGCAGTTTATGTAGTTTTCGGCTAGGAGGAGCAACGCCACAGCCACAGCCGTCGCCATCGTTGTCGCTGCAAAAGGCCGAGCGAGCCAACTTTTTCGGTATGTATACATACGTCGCGTCGAGGCCTCCAGTCAGTGTGACTGCCACGCGCATTGCCATAAGTGGGGACAAGGAAAACCCAGAAAATTATTTGTAGTTTTACGGTGCCTTCGACGGTTGTAGGTAGGCATGCCAGTGGATGAAATCGCCTAATCACACTTCCTTTGTGCCATCAAAGACACTCCGGGTCCCGTGCCGCGTCCTCCGTGTAGTTTCCAGATCTGGCTCTCAAGCTTTATGCCATTCCATTCCGCCCACTAGAAAGGCGGACTATTACCCCAGCGACAGCAATGCCCTGGTGGCCGGAACGTGACGTCCATCCATAAGCAGGCTGCGTCGCGTCCGCCACCAGCTCCACGGAGCCAGAAGTAATAAGCAATTTGTGGCGAAAAAGTTAAATCGCGCAGCGAGAGCTGATGCTGTGCTGCTACTGCTGCTGGTGGCTGGGAACATAATTGATTGGTATATAAGAGGCAGAGCGGTGGCAGCTCCGGATGGGAGAAAGGGGGAGACATGGCCTCCGTAACACCCCAACCACAGGCCGACCGACCGACCGACCGACCAAGTCTAGCGAACCTCGAATGAACTATAATTGACTGAGAGGGGAACTGCGCTGCTGTGGAGGAGGATAATAAAGCCTGGACTAGGCATTGCCGCTGGCATGGAAACGCTCGGATTTGTGTCTTACTAATTAGACTCAGGACTTATCTTTTGTGACGCAAGAAGCAAGACGCCAGCCCTTGCCATCGATGCACTTGTCTTGGCTGAAATGCTGACCGCGGACCGCCAGACAGACGGATGAGTCGGATGAGCGGATAAGCGGACGTGGCCAGAACTTTGCAATTTCCTTCTTTCAAGCTGTGTACTTCCGATGCTGGTCGCCCGCCCACTCTGCCCCCTCTCTACATATGCAAACACACCGAAATGAAAGTGACAAGCAAACAAAAGGCAGAAGAGGAACATGAGAAAGAAGGCTGCGATAGTGGCACTGATGATGACGCTCTTCCACAACTCGTTAACAGGCCGGAGCAGTCTTATCAGTAGCGCTGGCAGCTCTTTTGGCCAAATCACAGAGACGTACGAGTGCGGACAGGAATGCGAATCGATATCGCAGGCGCCGGCGCACAGATGTAGGCAACGCTTTGGGTTGCTGATTTCAAAGTCAAAAAGTCAAGAGAGGGAGAAAGAGAGGGACAAAAAGGATGAGATACAAAGAGAGTGAGACGGAGAGAAAGTAGCGAGGGGAACTAAATTATGTAATAGACAAAAAGTAGCAGCAGATAAATATATGATTAGTCGGAGCGGAAGGCAGCAAGCCAACTGGCATTACATAAAGACAGAGCCACAAAATCCCTACAGCTGCAGCCGCCTTGAGCGCTTCTTTACCTTTTTTAACTAACATTGTTTCCAGTGTGTGGGTGAGTGGGAGTGGGTCTGTGTGTGTGCGAGCAGTGCGGCAGGTGCCCTTCATCTCGTTCGTTTCCACTCGTTATTCGGCCGGAAAAGCGCTCAAGCCCGAAGCCAGCGCAACTCTCGCTGGGGCCGAACTGAGCGGTTTTGTGGGTTCTTTATTGGATTTCCGAGGGTGTGGAGGAAAAGCGGGGACCCCGTCGCAGTCGGCGCCGAAGCCGCTGCCGCAGCCTCTGCCGACGGCACCGCCGCTCCGCTGGCTTTGGCCGAGGCGCTGAGCATCGCGGGTCGAGTTTTCCATGTAGGGAACTCGGCAGTGGCATGCAGAAGAGTGCGAACATAGCATGAAGTAAGAAGCGCCGAATAAAACATAGCGACGGCGGCCTAGGTGCAAAGTGAAAACCAAAAGTACTAAGCACACACACACACAGAGACCACGCACGCACACATTGTACACCTCACAGCACAGCGAAGCAGGCGAGTGTCGAGCAGAGCGGAGTCACTACTGTGTGTGTATATAAAAGGCTTTAGGCACATATCACGTATACGTAGGCCCCCCTCAAGTCGAGGAAAAGGAGAATAAATAAATACGGCAGCAGATCGGCCCACGGGTTAACCAAGTTAATGTTTAATTTGATTACCGAACAATTCGTTATATCGATCTAATTGAATTACACGGCCAGTTGCCCGAGTGTGTGCGCCCAGCGCCGCTTTATGTAATCGGTGAAAAGGGCGAAAAAAGCGGAATGGAAAGGCGAAATATGGAATATAAGGCGCTGCAGCGCTCTCGAAAATTAAATCGGAATTGTTTGCAGCCCGTGTTACGTAAAAATGTTGTTTGTTTGCGACCCGCGACCCTTGCCACCCGCGCTCCACTGCCACTGCCACCGCCACTGCCACTGCCTCCGCCGCAGCCTATCCACAGGCATAATGGGCACTTACGTGCACGCTCGCATAAAAGAAACCCTAATAAAGAAATATCGATAAAAGCAACAAAGTCAGCGTTGCGACAACAGAACACAATAAGAGCGGCGAGAACGACAACGAAAACAACAAATAACAGGAACAACGCCGCCCCTAGGGCCAGCCTGTGTGTGCGTGTGTGCGTGTGTGCTTGTCCTCTATTTTTTAAATTAGATTGGCGGTCGGTCTTGGCTAGCCAAATATCCTAGAATTGACAGGGAAACAGGAAACTAGGAAATAGGAAACTCGAAACGGTCGATACAATCCCTTCATTTTTGTGTCTCTCTGCTTGCCTTTGCTTTCAGAAACCAAGTCCGTCTAATGCTCGCTCTTCTCTGCGGATTTCTTTAAAAAAAACAACAAACACTTCAACGCCAAAACCATTTTACAACTTTACTCCTTCAACAACAACAAGAACAACAACAAGCACACTGTCACACAAGAATCTCCAGCGGCAATCTGACGGAATATTTGCTGAACTAAGCCCAGGTGAGTGGCCCCACCAACCTGTCCCAGTCTATCCATTCCCCTCCCATCCGAAAAGGGTCCCGTCCCAAGTATGCGCCAAGTATGCTTCAAACTTTTACGCATTTTATGTTAAATGTTTGTGCCAACTTTTTCGCATTTTTTCGTACACTTTCACGCGTAGATTACTCGACGGCAATCACAAAGCTGCAAGCTCATTATGCAATCTTAGAGTTTTCTTTTGGAAAATCCGAGATTTTATTCTTTAGCCGAGAGTCTATTGAATTCCATGAGGACGCACCTGGCCACTTTCCCAACCAAGCCAGCCGCGGTACGAATAGGTTAATGGCAACGCGGCGTATACTTGATATTTTGCCAAGCCAGTTGTGTTGGGATAGCACGGCGTATACTTGATACACGCTGACCCTTTTTTTTGCCCTATTCAGAAAGAGAAAGAGAATGGGAACGAGGAATAAGGGTGTGCAGGGGGGTCAGCCAAGGAAATCCAACTCGAGTCGAACGGCGCTTATTTGCGTGTTTATTGGCTTTGGCTTTCATACTTGTTTCCGTATTAGAAAAACTTCAAACGTAATTGGATAGCAGGCAGGCAGCCGACGAGCGGTCTGGAGGCCAACTTGGGTTGTTTATTTGTACAAGGAATAGGAAGCGGGACTTGTTTTTGTTACTGCCACACCTTCAGCCACCACCTGGCCATAAAATTCTAAGCACGAATGCCATAAATTTTCGCTTCTATTTACATATATTAAGTCAGGTGGGGGGGAGGCATCGTTGTCCCAATCCATTCTCTCCCTGCTTCCCGTGATAAGTTACGTATTAAAGTTAATTTCCCCAAAACTGTAAACGCTCTCTGGCCAATAACCAATTCTGATTCAACTGTTTTCTGGCTGTCTAGCTGTCAGTCAGCCGAGCAAGGACTGAAAATGTCTGCAGCATCAGCTTAATTCATTAGCTCGGACGGGAAATTAAGTCGAGGCGAAGCCAGCAGCAAAATACGAATTCGGAGAGCTCCGTCCGCCACCCTTAGCCCCTCCATTTCCTTTTAGCTGCCCTGCCATGTCTTGTCCGCACGGCAAATGCTTTTTATGTCAAACTAATTTCGTTGCTCGTTTGCCTGGTGTTGTTTTAATTTGCGCAGCTAGCCAGAAACCCAGTTTCCGCCTCGGCTTAAGTTCGTTAGCCCAATTTGGGCAAATATTAATACATGGTTACAAAGAAACAGACACAGCCAGGAGCAAGAGGATACTTTGATGCTGGCGTTGATGTATTTGTAGTCCTGCTGCTGCTGCTGATGCTGCTTCCCAGCCAGCGGCGTTAATAAAATTGAAAATTTTCGGTGCTGGGAGGCGCAGGGCGCCCACATTCATTACGGCATTATTGTGCAAGAGGACCAAGCCAGAAATATTAGATTTCCCCGAATTAAGTACACCACCACCAGAGGGGCAGAGAGGAAGAGGATACAGAGTCCCACGGCTACAGCTGTCATTGATGAAGATGTCGCTGTAAGTGAGACTCCACCGACGGAATCATGAAGTGTAAGGGAATCCGATGCTCAGTGCCAGAGCAAGGCCGGTAGCCACTGGAATTGCCTCCAAATCCCGCGAACGTTTCAAAAGAAATGTCAGCTCACGGGAAAAGTTGGACAGCCGGGGGAGTCGCGGTAGTGCGGCCAAAAGGCATTTAAGCTAAGCGGCTTAAAGTATCAGGGAGACGGTCCAGGTGACAGGGCAGCTTGGCGGCGGTGCTTTGCTCCTTTCCCTTGTCCTGTTTCACACAACAATTTAATTTGCTCTTTTCTCTTTGCTTTGTCGCTTACAGCTTTTCGGACGTAAAGGCCAGCAGCGCGGACCGCGAGTGCATTGCCGCAGACCTCTAGCGGAGGACACATCCCACATCCGACATCTAGCAGGAGCCTCGCCCCTAAACCGCTAGCCCAAAGATGGCGGCCTTCATAGCCAAGCAAATGGTTGGAAACCAATTAAGTGCCGTTAAAGGTAAGTCGCACACCGAGCTTCACCTTCGCCCCCGAGAGCATTTTATTTTTGCCACTCGATCAATATACTTTGATATGTACGACCGTATGTACGCCGACGGGTATACATAATTCAAGATGCTGCGCAGCGGCAAAAAATTACCACACATGAAAGTGGCCAACGGTTCTACATAGATACACACCCCCCAACCAGGCTGTCCCTGTTGTGCCAAGTCCACCCCTTCCTCCAAACGCATTAGGTAATGTCACTGGTTGCCCTTTGTTGTTGCTGCTGCTGTTTAATCAGCGGCTGTGCAATGGCTCGGAAAATCATTGAATGCTTTTAAAAAGAACAGAATAGACGGGGGCGGGAATATTTAAGTTGGAATGCTTATCAGCGGCCAACATGCGGAGCCGTCCTGGTAGCAAGAGCATTTACATAGGGAGCAGCAGCCCCCGCTGCCACATCCTATGTGCCACTATTTACTCAAGGAAGGAGCACCCCGTTCAATTTGCAAGCTCGCTGCAGCCAGGCTGGGCCAAGTTCGACACCATTACCAAGTGCTCTTATCGAACGCAAAAATTCTGCACGAATGCGCAGGGAAGTGGCTCCAGCAATTTGATACACTTAATTGTGCAGATTGATGTTGAATTTTCCACAGGCTCCGGACTCCGGACTCCAGGATCCAGTGGAGTCGGTGCCGAACGGAGTGGGCAACTCAATCATTCCGCAGCCTGCCACCATATGCGCCCTGTTTGTCAGACTGCCAGCTGCGGTTCAATTCGAGATTGCGGTTGGTACGGTCGGCATGGCCATTAGGCTGTCAAGTCTGGCAGTGACGTGGGCTTGCCACGTTCGTGGAACATGAAAACGCTATTAGCATGGGCATAAAATTCGAAAAACCGAATCAAATCACACAGATGTAGTTGCGGGTGTCCTTATACACACACCAATTTGGGGCCGGGACCAAGATGCCAAGGCAGATGCTTTTAGCACGATCTCCTAATCAACAATCGGGAATCGTAGGAGATATATAATAGGATTTTGGATAGGTTTTAGTATGTACACTCATATTTATTCTCGAAAAAGAGCTAAACTTACTCTGAAACTCTGAAAACTGTTTGTTCAAGTAGTTCAGTAATAATTTCTTCAGATGGTACATCATCTTTAAGGACTATAATTCGATCCTAATAAGGAATAAACATAAAACAATCTAGGTACTTCCTTTGCTCTGCTACAAATATATATTTTAGTGCTAAGTGCATGATGAATATTATTAGCAGCAATGTATTCTATGGTCCTTCTTGTTTTTGTATCCTTATGGAACAATTGTCGGACCCCTGACGTCTACTTTCGGCGCTCAATGATGCAGCAAGCCAGCCACTTAAAGTTCACCATAAAAATTCGCCTGAGTGATGGAGGCGAAATAAAATATCCCCATAAAAGCTATTGTCGGAGATGCTTACGCCACACACAGCAATTGCTCAGCCATTTCTGAGTTCTGAGCTCAGATTCCTTTATTTTTCCGCAGCTTCACATGCCAATTGTAGAGAATTCCATTGAAAATATATGTTTTGTGGCTCCTTCCTTCAGAATCGTGCGGCGAAAAAGACGGGGGACTTGACCACTGGTTTAGTGGGTGGCAGTAAATGCGTTTCCAGTGTCAACCATGCGCTCGCAATCAGACAATTTATTTAAGCTTGCATTAGCCGTTATTACTATTGCCTGTCTTACTTAAGGATAAGTTATGGATTCCTTGTATCTGCTTGTTGGCCTCACAGCGGAGAACGAAATGAAAGGGTTCGGAGCTTAAAGATAAAGTATTGCCCGATCCTTGCATAACTTATGGTTTTATGTAACTCGTAGGAAGAGACCCACCCTTCAGAACATATCTTTAGTCGAGTCAGTCTAGCCATATGCTAGATAAGTTAGTTAAATGTCTGAATTTTTAGTCAGAAGTTTATTTCTTTTTACTATACATTAAAGAGGAACTATTAATATTTACATTTTCTTTTTCTTACAGGTAAGCGTTCGTGAAAACCACCTTCTGAATGCCTAATAACTAATAAAGTTCGTAAGTCGATATCATGCCGCAACCACCCTTCCACATACATCTTTACATATACTGAGATATACTCCTTATTCAAGTTATAGAAGAATGTAATATTTTATAGAGCGAAGCATTGTTCTTATGGCACTTCCTGTTTAGTTTAACGTTCACTGCTTTAGTTTCGGTTTTGAATGGTGACCCAGGGCTTGTTGATTGGCAAAAAGCATGAAAATTTGATTTAAATTTTTGAATAGTTACCTCCACAGACCCGTTCAAGATTGAAGTTTCGACAAAGGTTACGATAAAATGTATTTCTTAAAATATCTTGACTTACGCTTAGCCTTGCACACAACATAAAATTAATATTTTACACCAATAAGGCTTCGATTTTATTGAGCCTCAAAATATTCCACATTAAATTGCAAAGATATCAAATTTAGAATGATGATGTTTTAATTATTATTTATTACAATAAATTGGAGATGTTAAGGAAGTCACTTATTAGGTTTTTGTACAAGAAATTGCTTTTATATTCGAGGGTAGAGCTTAAAGAAACATTACAATTGATTTAATATAGATTTTTAGAATGAACAAAATCAAATATTTCGTTTATTTGACAGCTCTACCTAGCTAAAAATTTATAACAAATAAGTACTGAATTTGGAAATTTAAGCAAATGAATTTTTAAAACTAAAAAAAGTTAATGTTTTTAAAAGCAAAAAGCTGATTTTATTTAACCTTTCAACTCCAGAATCTATGAAGCAAACACCCAGTAACTACTTATATATCTATACAGTTATCGTCATATATATTTCGTAATTTAAGTACACACAGATCATACGACATTAATCCCTCCAAAGAAAGTCCCTTCCCAGATGCCCGCTGGAAGTAAAAAATAATAAATATATTTGCTCATTTGTCCAATGCCTTCACAGCCGAACTTTACCTCATTGTAAAACACACGAACACACAAAAGCTTGACAAACACACACCACACACACACACCGAACACAACACACAAACGACTCCCAAGTGCACAGTAATCTGTGGAACACCTCGGCTGCCCACACTCTGCTCCTCCGCTCCTGTGCTCCTATTTCCCAGAGCCCATCCCGAACGTCCCAGCTCACTTTAGCACCCTTGCCAAAGACAGACACTGCCAAGCCAGCAGCAGTACAAAAACACCACGAACAACCAACAACAAACAACAAAGCAACAAAGGCCAAACAATGAACACAGCCATCGCACCGATAAAAAGCATACACAAGCAACACAATTCAATTTCTTCTATTACAATTTCCTCCTGACTACCAACCCAGCCGCGTCTGTCTTTCCGCTTTTTATTTACCACTCATACTTACATACGTATACATTCGAGAATGCCACGCCCACGCCCACGCCCACGTCCCAGCCCGATCCTCGTGCACTCATGACCCCAAATCCGAGCCCTCGACCAGCTTCGTAAATTGGAAATTGGAAACCTTAAATAACCCAAAGAAGGACTTGGCTATCTCTGGCCAGCCCTGCAGCTCCTCCGAGAATGATCAGGCTTCCCATACCCAGCAATCTGTTAACTGGCTCATCAGCTACCTTTTCTACTTATTCAACTTCTTTTATGATTATGATACTTATGATATACCTATGATACCAATGCCATACTTTTACTCATACACAACTCTTGCAACTTGCAACTCCGAATCGCAATTTCATAAAGCGTCGCCTCAAACCGCTTAACCCAACAGATAGTGTAATATTAATGGAACTTTTCCTCTACTCCCCCTGATAACACGCTCGACAGATGCCGCAGGCGGTAAATTTCTCAACTTATCGTACTTTTTTATACACCTAATACATAGTTCCATACCCTATATCTCGTTTGACTAACGTTGTTGCTGATGCCGTAGCAATATTCACATTGGACATCCATTTCCCACTAGAAACAGTATCAGATTGATGGCATTTCTTTCGTATTCGATATCCGCAGCCGAAATTCTAAATTTGAATCTTCATCAAATTCTGATTCAGATTCAGCATCAGCTTCTAAAATCATCAATAGTAGGGGCTGCCAGCTCAGCCACTTTATAAGTTTCACTTTACCATAGTTTGGCACACCACCACGCTGAGCCCTCCATAAATAGTTTGCAGAAGCACGCATTTAAAGAAAATAACTAAAAGAAAGGAAATTAGTAAAGTTGCAACAATGCAAAGATTTTAAGTTAAATATGTACATATCTACGCTAAAGTTTTAGATAACAATTTGTAGTTTTCGGAATTCTGTGCAAAAAGATATTACTACATAGGGAGTACATAGAGATAATGTTACAAGTTAGAAGAAAAAACGTGGCTTAAACTTTTGTTCCATAAAAACTCAACCTGGAAAAATCAAAGTAATAATTTAACTATAATGCACTATTTAAAGTTATTTTGGAATCTTTTACTTTTAGCAAAAGAAAATTTCAAAATGTTTTTTCATAGTAAAAAAGTAAAATAAAAGCGATGGCACTTAAGTTTAAATACGACTTTAATCGAGGAAACCTGAATTACGCGTTGCCCTGTGTTTTAAATTTGGCAATATTATTTCGTAACGAGACTTATTCGAATAGTTACCACATTTGTTGAGTTAATTTTCTTGAAACATTAACTATTTAGTAAACAACAAAAGTTGTAGAACTCTTTTATCTGATTTCATTACGACACTGAAACGTTAGCCACAATGACAATCCCTTTTCTTTAGTTCAATACAATAAATTACTTTTTGAAACGTTAAATTTGAACTCTTTGATTTCTGCGAAACTTGTTTCTTTAAAATGCTTATTTATCTACTTCTACTTCTTCTACTACTACTCTACTATCGAACTACCTCTACTACTACTACTGCCTATGTACTACTTAAACAAATATGGAACCATACTAACTACAAAACTACTTACATCTTCTACTATTCTACTATAACTACTCTAACTACAACTCAACTACAACCTATATACTACGAATTTACAATGAGGTAAAGTATACGTATTAAAGTATCTATACTAAAAATAACCAAACAGTCTATACTTCGACAACAACAATTGCCACAAAAACAACACGAAACAAGAAGCAGGAGAATACCAATCGCCAACTCGAACTCGAAATCTATTTCTTAATATACACGTACACATAGCATACTATATATGTAATCTCCCGATACACCCCAGTTATGTCTGTCAACAACACAAGTGCCGCTTCGTCCCGAGCCCCTGACAAAAGAATGTCCCCCCCGAACTTCGTGCCCCATACACCATGCCACACACACCCGGGCATGTGTGTATCCGTATCGATAAGCAGACATTTTGACACATATGACGACTGCCAGAAGACAAGAAGCAGCAGCAGCAGCAGCAGCCGTAGCACCAGCACCCACGCAGCTCTCTGGTAAATCAGGCAAAATATAGCCAAAGTTTGCTGTTTTTCAATTGTCTGCCGCGCACGTGCCCCACCGTCGGGTCTTGGGTGCTGAACAACAACAGGTGATAATCGCGTTATGTATGCCATCTTTGGCTCTGAAATGTAGATATTCCTGGGAGGCGTTAATTCCCGCATTGTCGAGGTGGGAGATGTGCGTTGGCTGAACTTGGCTTAAATTATGTATATTAAAAATTCCTTAAATATCCCCCAGAGCCTGGGTACAATACTGAAATATTTCCATGCAGCTCCCCAGTTTCAGCCGATGTTCAGTTGTGCATTTTTGACAAATTTTTCCGTTTGCTGGCATGACGTCGCATTCCTGACGTGCCAGGCCAAGGGTCCTGCCAGGGGGTTGGGCGAAAAAGGGGGGTGTTTTCGGGTTGTGGACAACGCTTACAACTAATTGCTGGCCCTACACATGCATACTTATGCTATATACACACACGAAAAAGTGGTGTGCAGCCGGTGAAATGTCAACGGGATATCCCTATTCCGCACCGAATCCCCTTTGTGCCATCCGTGCTTCCGTTCTCGTGAAGAGCCGTAAGCAGTCAGTCGTCGCCAGCCAAGATAGTCAGGACAGTCAAAGGCGCAGCGAGGACATAATTTCAACACTTGCACACGCCTTCTTCTCCTTACTTACGTTAACCCATCCGAACATCCCGCACGGAAAGAAAAGTGCTTCGGATATGATGATGTTCGTAAAGCGACCCCCATTTTTTTTTATGGAAAGAGTTTTCTCAGTTTCGTAATCAAATCAACTTCTTGCTGACTTAGAGGTCTGCTGACTTATCCACATTAATTTAAAAGGGTTTCTTGTGACAAAAAGAAAAGACAAGACAGGCAGCAGGTTCTTAATTATACATTTCCATCATCAAAACCTATTTTGCTGACTGACTCAACAGTTTGCCAGGTTCTTGAACTAATATCAAGAATTTCAAGAATTTGTTTTATTATGAATGGGAAAATAATAACTTCTCCTAAGAACTTAATGGTAATAAAGTAGCTGTCTAGATGGAATACATTGGCTCCCTTTGGGACTCAATCCTGCGACCTATCACAGACAAATAACTAAACCCAAATGATGAACAATCAAATGCCGATCAATTCGATATCCGGTTCCTTTCTTCTCTTTCAGGAATAAAATGGACAAAGGGCTTGAGTGTTCTTAATTATACATTTCCATCATCAAAACCTAGTTTGCTGACTGACTCAACAGTTTGCCAGGTTAAATATTAGTTCAAGAATTTCAAGAATTTGTTTTATTATGAATGGGAAAATAATAACTTCTCCTAAGAACTTACTGGTAATAAAGTAGCTGTCTAGATGGAATACATTGGCTCCCTTTGGGACTCAATCCTGCGACCTATCACAGACAAATAACTAAACCCAAATGATGAACAATCAAATGCCGATCAATTCGATATCCGGTTCCTTTCTTCTCTTTCAGGAATAAAATGGACAAAGGGCTTGAGTGTTCTTAATTATACATTTCCATCATCAAAACCTAGTTTGCTGACTGACTCAACAGTTTGCCAGGTTAAATATTAGTTCAAGAATTTCAAGAATTTGTTTTATTATGAATGGGAAAATAATAACTTCTCCTAAGAACTTACTGGTAATAAAGTAGCTGTCTAGATGGAATACATTGGCTCCCTTTGGGACTCAATCCTGCGACCTATCACAGACAAATAACTAAACCCAAATGATGAACAATCAAATGCCGATCAATTCGATATCCGGTTCCTTTCTTCTCTTTCAGGAATAAAATGGACAAAGGGCTTGAGTGTTCTTAATTATACATTTCCATCATCAAAACCTAGTTTGCTGACTGACTCAACAGTTTGCCAGGTTAAATATTAGTTCAAGAATTTCAAGAATTTGTTTTATTATGAATGGGAAAATAATAACTTCTCCTAAGAACTTACTGGTAATAAAGTAGCTGTCTAGATGGAATACATTGGCTCCCTTTGGGACTCAATCCTGCGACCTATCACAGACAAATAACTAAACCCAAATGATGAACAATCAAATGCCGATCAATTCGATATCCGGTTCCTTTCTTCTCTTTCAGGAATAAAATGGACAAAGGGCTTGAGTGTTCTTAATTATACATTTCCATCATCAAAACCTAGTTTGCTGACTGACTCAACAGTTTGCCAGGTTAAATATTAGTTCAAGAATTTCAAGAATTTGTTTTATTATGAATGGGAAAATAATAACTTCTCCTAAGAACTTACTGGTAATAAAGTAGCTGTCTAGATGGAATACATTGGCTCCCTTTGGGACTCAATCCTGCGACCTATCACAGACAAATAACTAAACCCAAATGATGAACAATCAAATGCCGATCAATTCGATATCCGGTTCCTTTCTTCTCTTTCAGGAATAAAATGGACAAAGGGCTTGAGTGTTCTTAATTATACATTTCCATCATCAAAACCTAGTTTGCTGACTGACTCAACAGTTTGCCAGGTTAAATATTAGTTCAAGAATTTCAAGAATTTGTTTTATTATGAATGGGAAAATAATAACTTCT